>JANAVB010042020.1:40158028-40527975 GCA_029216955.1 Iris pallida | reverse complement strand
GGTACCTTTATACTATTTAGTCGTAGTATTTACAGACCTTATATACAGCGTTCTACTTCGATCCATACGGTGTAGGCTGGACGTAACCACGTGCTCGTGCCCCTAATCAGGTTGCGGGTCGTGATACGTTGTCCCGAGCAACGCACCGAACTAAGTCGAAGAGTTTGCCTTGTCCCAGAAGAAATACATCGAGTTGAATCGATGCGAAGCGCTGCGTTACCCCGAAGGATAAGTGCATGAATCGGCTCGAAGATTCTAAGAAATTGAATCGACCAAGGCGCAAGTTCGAATCGATACAAGTATTAATTTTAGTTGTTTTCGTGTGCAGGCTATACGTTGACGCAGAAATATTGGAGGTCGACATTTTGCCTTATTTAGTAAGGGGTCCGCAAAACTAAATCGTTTGCCTTGCGATGGGCTGAGGCTTGGCACGGTAAGCCAAATTCGGACATATAATTCGATGAAGCACGAAGTGCCGAATGGCTAAGTCAGGAGAGTGGCTACGCAAACAAAGTTATAAAATCGAGCCGCATCGGCTCGACGAAACGACAAAGGCGTATCGACTCAAGGTGGGAGGATTGACTCTCTTTTTTACTCCTTGTACCTAAGTCAAAATATATCATTGTATGCTAAGTAGCCTATCGACGCTACGGGCGTGGTCCGATAGGATGATAAATCGTAGTATGTGTCGAACACTAGTTAGAATACTTGAAATAAAACGTGCATCATATGCACGAGTCGCTATAGAACATTGGATATCACAAAGGCGAGCGCCTCGGTGCCAAGTCGCAAGAACATATGATAACTGTATTCGGCTAGTGCCTTAGTGCACGAACCATCGTGCCTTCGCGCACACTACCAAAATAAGTTATATTGGCGATGAATTTAGTGACGCAAGCCATATACGTCGATAATATTTGTGAATTTAGCGACGTTGTATAAAAACGTCGCTGAACGTCACTATCAGCGACGTTTAGCGACCATTAGCTCCACACATTATGCTTTGGAAAGCTGATGTCGCGGTCTAGTCGCAGAACGTCACTGTTTTGATTAACTCAGCGATATTTTACGACTCCACATTAGGGACGTCGCCAGTTTTTATTGAATAGCGACGTTTAGCGACGTCCTTTGTCGACGTAGAAAAAATGTTTCATATAGGGTTCCACCCGATCGATCTTTTATTTTCTTTCACCCAAAATTTTCAATCTCCCGCTCCTCAAATTTCTCTCCCCCTTTCTCTCTCCTCTTCGGGGACCCCTCCCTCCGGCGACCCCTCCCTCCAGCTACCCCCTCCCCGCGGTGACCCCCTTTCCTGCGGCGACCCCCGTTCCTCCGGCGCCCCCCCTCCACCATTGATTCTCCTCGTCGACGCCGACCCGACTCCGACGCCAACCCGTCTCCACCGCTGCTCCAGCCCCGACGACCCGATCCGACTCCGAACAAGGCAGGTAAACCCTAACCCTAACTCCCTCCTCCTGACGTGCTGACACAGCCAAGATACGACATACACGAAATGTACACACATAGACACGACACACACAACACACACACACCACTACAAGAAAATAAAACATACTTGGTAATCACCACTAGGGTAGTTTTCAGGTCGGAGTGTTAGTAACTGTTTAAGGTGTTGGTGGGTGTGTAAATAATAATAATAATAATAATAATAATAATAATAATAATAATAATAATAACAACGTTAAGAATTGGTATACTTCACGATACCTAGCATGATTTTGAGGATCAACATTTGGGAACATAACCTATTAGTCCAAAGATGAGCCCATCAAAAAATAAGATAATTAAAATAACATCCTCTTGACCAAGTAACAACTCTAGCAAGATGGTCGCTAAGAACCCAAGACTAAGACTTGTAAGTTCTGGTTTTTAACTCAATAGGAAAAAAAAATCTAAATCGGTTTTAATTCGATTCTCGATTGATTTTAGCGCATCCAAGGTCATTTTTATGATCGATCATAAATGTTATCTTTGTTTGGGCATGCACATGTTTGCTTTTGTTCTTAGACATGGGTGAGCACATATACCTATGTACCGCTAGTCGCACACCCGTACTAAAACCCACCCGCATACGCGTTTATGTTCTTGAGAAACACAAACACTAAGGGCGCACCAGATCTATAACTGCTCGCACGTGCGTGCTTGTTCTATTACTACGGGCGAGAACAAACACATTTACCCGCGTGAGCACCTATGCACCTTTATGTCATGGACACTTGTGCGATAAGCCACCCCCTTAAAACATGACTAAGCTCTCTATAAGGGGCCTACTTGTCACCCTTACTTTTTCAAGTTAGGGGTAAAATGGTAATTTTTTTATTTTATAATATTTTTAAGAATTTTATTTCATGAATATTAATATTTAATTATTATAGGAGTCGGGTTCGAATTTTATCGTATTTCGAGTTAATTCGGGATCCCGGTGAATTTTGACTTGAGTCGTAATTAGCATGTTATTTAACCATGGCCCACCACACTAAACTTTTAGGTTTAGGAGTTTGGACTAGTCCCCCATAAGTAATTAAGTTTAATTATGATTTTTATTTAATTTTAGCTAACCCACAAAACCAAATTTGGACTTAACTTAGCATAGAAGTTAAGGGAGGGGCAAACTTGTAATTTCAAGTGCCCCAACTTTCCCTTTATGACCAGCCATCCCCTCCCCATTTATTCTTCTTCTCCACTTCAAAATATTACCATTTTCTTCTTCTTCTTCTTCTTCTTCTTCTTCTCCAAGATTTTCTCAAAAGTTAGAATAGGTTTTCCCTAGAAATCATCTCAAAATAATTCCTTTTTCTCCAATATTCTTCCATCCAACTCTTCCTCTTTCCCAAATGAAGCTTCTCCAAGCTTTTGGGAGCAAGAAGTGCAAGGGTGTGTCCTAAACAATTCGTTGTGTCGGAGCCGTGTCGGAGGACTTTCGAATCGGGAATCCATCTCCCGATAGGTATAACCTATTCTCTAACTTATTCCCTTCATCATGATAAATAGTTTGAACCATGTAGGATTTAATTTTCATAGTTGTGTCCTTAGTGTAGAACCCTAGAGGGGAGGTGAATAGGGTAATAAAAAATAACTAGTGCAACAGAAGCAATATATGACAAATAAAAGTAAAGAGTGAGAAGATCAAACACAAGATGTATCCTGGTATCCTCGCTTGAGGCAATCCAGTCCCGGAACTCTCTCCGGCTTAAATCTACTATTTAGTCAAATAGTACACACGAGTTTGGATCCGAAGAACTCACCAACTTCAACACGAGTTTGGATCCGAAGACTCGCCAACTTCTACACACGAGTTTTCTTACGAAGGCTCGCCAACTTCAAACAAATGAGAAGAGATACTTATTGATCTTCTAACACGTGAAGATCGAAATTTACAACTCTTAAATACTCTATCACTTTGGGAGAGGATGACAATTAAAAGCTTGAAGAGTACTAATAGTGGAGCTCTTGGTTGTTGGAATATTTATGGCAAGAGTTGGTAAAGTCCTCAAGAGAGAGAGAGAGGGCTTTCTTTTATAGAGAAACCAAGAGCTGGAGGCATTTAATGCTTCTGAATATAGGCAGACCGGCATACCGTCGGTATACCGGCCAAATAGTAACGGTCATATTAATGACCGTTTGAGAGCATTAAATGCGGCCATTAATGCTAGTCAGAGCAATTCAAAAACCAAATATTTGAAACTCGGTATACCGTCGGTATGCCGGAGCATGCCGCCGGTATGCCGATAATTTGTCACAGCAAGTTTTGGGTTGCTAAAAATGGTATACCATCGGTATGTCGGAGCATGCCGTCGGTATGCCGACAATTTGTCACAGCAACTTTTGGGTCGCTAAAAACGGTATACCGTCAGTATGCCGGAGCATGCCGTCGGTATGCCGACAATTTGTCACAGCAACTTTCTGGACACAAAAATCGGTATACCGTCGGTATGCCGAAGCATGCCGCCGGTATGCCGACAATTTGTCACAACAACTTTCTAGACTCTGAAAACGGTATACCGCCGGTATGCCGAAGCATGCCGCCGGTATGCCGCTCTGTAGGTATTTAATTTTTGACTTGTTCTTTTTACTTGTCATCCGTCCTTAGGTGTTTACAGATATACCTAGACTTGTACAGACACGAAGACTCTAAGCAGGAGGACGCCATCTTATGCAAGGAGCGTCGGTAGCTGCTTCAATCTTCGATGCGAAGGATGGATACTCTTGAACGGAAAGACTATGAGTTGAGCTTCTGAGAGGATATTTATCTGAAGACGCAGAAAACTAAACTCCGAAGATGCTGTTAATAATCAAAATAAAATGTGCCAACAATCTCCCCCATTTTGATAATTGACAAAATAGAGAGATAGCATCTTCAGGGAGTAACTCCCCCGTAGGAAGACAACTCCCCCTCAATACGTTTTCTCCCCCTTTGTCACTTAGTCAAAGATGGGAAAACAAATATTTAAAATTTTTTTGCAATAATGAGAACAAGAGTATAGAATAAACATCATGTATTTATATATGAAAGTAATAGCTTAATACATGCAAGATGTTCATTACTACAAAGACAAATAAAACGACTCTCCCCACGAGAGTCTGGTAACAAGAGATAAACATAACCCAAGTCCCCGAAGGACTGCAAAGTACTAGGATCAACCACACAAAGGTCCCCGAAGGACCGCAAAAGACAGAAATAAAACAAACAAACACACATAACTAAACCACACATTATTCTAGACCATCACCCAAAGGGAAGACACCCCTACTCGTCCGCCGGATCGTCACCACCATCCTGAGCTTGCTGAAAGGCACCATAAGGATTAATGCCGTCCGGGTACATGAACCCATAGGCATTGGGATCAGAGAAGCACGAATCCTGGTACATAGGATCTTGGAGATTGAGATCCAGATACATGTTCCGGTCTTGTATGGTGCGCTGGATAAGTAAGCTTGATCATGAAAGCGGGCTTGAATCAGATTCCCAAGGCCACGAGTATGAGCCCTCATCTGTTCCTCTGTCTGGGCCATGCACATGTCGAAGTACTGCTGAGTCAGCGGCATGTACCGGCCGGAAGCAGGAGGAGTAGATGCGGGAGCAGCAGGAGTGCATGCCTGTTGCTCTTGGGAAGACGAGGCCTGTGAAGTAGAGGCGCCACTAAGGGAACGGGAAACAGCAAGATAGGAAGGAACGCCATCCGAGGAGCAAAGAGATAGATCAACTTGCCGGGCTTCCAGGAGGAGAGTGATAAGGGAGCCGTAGTAGAGGTTCTGCTTTCCCGCGGGCATGACACGCCGAAAGAGAAGAAGGAGAGTCTTCGGGAAGGAGAAGTGCTTCCGAGCATAAAGATAATACATGCAGACGAGGGCATCGCCGGTAATGGCGTCGTAGTTCCCGTCCTTAGGAAAGAGTGTATGGCACACAATCCTATGGAGCTCGTAGTAAAATAGCTCCAACTGTGCAGAGAGGGCCGGGATGGCAGGAGGGTTGGGGCCCTTACAGATGATACGACAGAATTCGTCGAAAGGTGACGCCGCCGAGGAGTGAAGAGCAGCCAAGGATGGCAAGACTTCCCCTTTGTCCGGGATGCCGAGGATGTGCCCGATGTTCCGAGACGTGAGACGGAAGTGACGGTCATTTACCATGGACTGAATGGCGGGGTGGTCGTCGTCCGGGACCAAGTTGCAATAGAATAGACGGACAGCAGCGGGGTAGACGGGTATTTGATGCCGAAGGAGAGAGGAGAGGCCGGCCTCGTCAAATAAGGAGACGTGACCAGGGAAGAGGTTCCAATTTATCGCTCGTCCCTTGAAAACATTGTGATGAACGAAGTGTTGGAACCATAGCTCGTCCGCCAAGGAATTGGTAAAGACCCGTTGGTCATACCCGTGAGGTTGAGCCACCGGGATGAAAGGGTTGAAGAAAAAGAAGGAGGAGGAATGGGGACGTTTTGGATTTGCCATGGAGGAAGGTTAAGGTTTTGGAGTGGATGAGAGAGTAGGGAGAAGAGATAGAAAAATTAGGGTTTTAATTGAAGGGTAGGGAGATGAAAGGTTGGAGGTTGAAGAAGGGAGGGTGTGTTGGGAACGGATGAAAGTAATGGAGAATAGGAATAGGTAGTGGGTTGGAAAATAAAAAGTGGAGTAAATGGAGGAGGTGAAGAGATGTGTATTAATTGTGATGGGATGTTGAGAAGTTGAAAGAAGAGAGAGTAATTAATAGGGAAGAGATGGATGTGAGTGAATTTAATGAGGGTTGAGAGGAATAAGGGGAGAGAGAAATAAAGTGGGCCCAGAGCTGTATTTGAAATCCTCTCCGCCTCCATCCGGCATACCGGCGGTATGTCGACGTGTACCGACGGTATGCCGAGTTTCGAAACAGAACCTAATTCTGAAACGAAAAATGGCATGCCGTCGGTATACCGCTGTATACCGTCGGTGTGCCGGCCGAGAGGGATTATGGATCAAAGGATAAAATGCCTAATTTACGGCAAAGGAAGGTGAAGCAATCTTCTGGGAGCGGTTTGGTAAAAATATCGGCTAACTGATAGGTAGTATCAATAAATTCAAGACGAATATCTCCCTTTTGTTGATGGTCACGAAGAAAATGATGTCTAATTTCAATGTGCTTCGTGCGTGAGTGACAAATCGGGTTTTTCATGAGATTTATTGAGCTAGTGTTATCACATTTAATAGGGGTGCAAGAATGAGAAATGCCATAATCTAAAAGTGTTTGTGACATCCAAAGAATTTGTGCACAACAATAACCAGCCGCAATATACTCGGCCTCAGTGGTGGAAAGAGCCACAGAATTTTGTTTCTTACTAAACCACGATACCAAAGACTTTCCGAGGAATTGACATGTGCCACTAGTGCTTTTTCGCTCAATCTTGCATCCGGCAAAATCCGCATCCGAAAAGCCGTGAAGCTCAAAGGATGAGAATTTCGGATACCAAAGACCCATGTTAATGGTGCCTTTGAGATAACGAAAAATGCGCTTAACAGCACACAAGTGTGATTCCTTTGGATTGGCTTGATATCGTGCACACAAGCAAACACTAAACATAATATCAGGACGGCTAGCAGTTAAATAAAGTAAGCTACCGATCATACCTCTATACTTACGAATGTCGACCGATGTGCCTTCTTCATCATTGTCAAGCTTTGTCGTTGTGGCCATAGGAGTCCTCATTGATTTGGATGAGTCAAGGTCGAAACGCTTGAGGAGGTCCTTTTATATTTCGCTTGATTGATGAAGATTCCTTTGGGTCCTTGTTTGATTTGTAACCCCAAGAAGAAGGAAAGTTCACCCATCATACTCATTTCAAACTCTTCCTGCATACTTTAGCAAATTCTACATAAAGTGTGTTGTCAGTAGAACCAAAAAGAATATCATCGACATAAATTTGAACCAATAAGAGAGTGCCATTATGGAATTTAATAAAAAGTGTTGTGTCAACTTTCCCCTTTGAAAAATTGTGAGAAACAAGAAAAGAGCTAAGACGCTCATACCAAGCACGGGGAGCTTGTTTGAGGCCATAAAGGGCTTTGTGAAGTTTGAACACGTGATTAGAAAATTAAAAATCTTCAAAGCCGGAAGGTTGTTTAACATAAACTTCCTCTTTAATAATACCATTTAGAAAAGCACTCTTAACATCCATTTGAAAGAGCTTAAAGTCATTAAAACAAGCAAAAGCACAAAGCATACGAATGGATTCAAGCCGTGTAACCGGAGCATAGGTTTCGTCGTAGTCAATGCCTTCCTCTTGGTTATAGCCTTGAGCAACCAATCGGGCTTTGTTACGAGTCACTAACCCATCTTCATTAAGTTTGTTACGAAATACCCATTTTGTTCCAATAATGGGATGATTGCTAGGTTTTGGGACAAGTTCCCAAACCTTACTTCGCTCGAATTGATTTATCTCCTCTTGCATAGCTATCATCCAAAACTCATTAAGAAAAGCATCATTAACATTTTTAGGCTCTATTTGAGAGATAAAAGTCACATTTGTACAAAGATCACGAGTGGCGGATCTAGTGCTAACACTGGAGGAAGGTTCCCCAATGATAAGCTCCTTAGGATGATTGGTGACAAATCTTCATTCTTTTGGAAGATCCTTTTGAGGAGGCTCGAGAGGAGGAGACTCTTTTGATGGAGTCACAACTTCATTGTTAGATGAAGAAGGACGATCTTCAATAGAGGAGTTCTCCAATCCAACGAGATGTCATCAATATCCTCGGAAGAGGAGAATGTAGAAGAGTTGAGTTCATTAAAAGAGACATTGATTGACTCTTCGACAACAAGACTTCTTTTGTTAAAAATACGAAAACCTTTACTATGAGTAGAGTATCCAAGGAATATTCCTTCATAGGCTTTTTCTTCAAACTTGCCTAGGTTATCCTTGGTATTCAAAATAAAATAATTGCAACCAAAAACTTTGAAATATTCAATAGAGGAAATTTTGTCAAACCAAAGCTCATAAGGAGTCTTCTTAGAAATAGGTCTAATCAAGACCCTATTAATAACATGACATGCCGTATTAACGGCTTCCGCCAAAAAATATTGGGGGAGCTTATATTGGTTTAACATAACCCGGGCCATATCGCCAAGGGTTCTATTCTTTCTCTCCATAACACCATTTTGTTGAGGAGTTCGGGTACAAGCAAAATCATGTCCAAAACCATTCTTTTCACAAAATCTTTTGAAATCGACATTATCAAATTCTCCTCCATGATCACTTCTAACTTTGTTAATAGAAAAATCTTTTTCATTTTGAACACGTTTACAAAAGGCAATAAATTCACGAAAAGTATCACTTTGCAAGCAAGAAAAATAACCCAAGTAAATCTTGAAAAATCATCAACTAAAACAAAAGAATAAAGCTTGCCTCCAAGGCTAGCAACTCTACTAGGCCCAAAAAGATCTATATGGATAAGTTGAAGGGGTCTAGAAGTACTCACAGAGTTGATTGATTTGAAGGAAGACTTTGTTAACTTACTCTTCTCTCATTCTTCACATACTATATCCTTTTTGAATGGGATACTTGGGAGTCCTCTTACGAGCTTCTTGGTAGCAAGACGAGGGATGGTATCCATGTTGGCGTGTCCAAGCCTCATGTGCCAAAGCCAACTCTCATCATTTTTAGCAACTAAGCACCTGTCATTGTTAGTGTCCTCAACAAGATATAAAACATAGATATTGTTTTCTCTAATTCCTTCATAAACAATAGATCCATTAGAACTATCGGTAATGAAGCATTTGAGCTTAACAAACTTAATATCATAACCATTATCGGTAAGATGACTAATACTGAGAAGATTGTGTTTAAGGTTAGTAACAAGACACACATTCTTAATACAAGGATAAGGAGGGGAACCTATATTACCATTCCATATAATGTGAACTTTGAGATTGTTACCAAAAGAGACGTGTCCTTCCTTCTTCATCGATAGCGTTGTAAATAATGAAGCATCCCCGGTCATGTGCCGTGAACAACCGCTATCGAGAATCCACTTGCTTCTAGCATGAGAAAGACTCTTCACCTACAACATAAGTTGAAGATGAATATTTTGGTACCCATGATCTTATGGGTCCTTGAGGGTTAGTCTTAGGAACCCACATAAAAACTTTCTTGTCAACATGTTTCCTTGTATGACAATAATTGGTCGTATGTCCATGCAAGCCACAGTAATTACAAATCATAGAGGATTTAGAAGAAGATATGTGAGAATTATGCATGTGTGAATCTCTAGTGCGAGGAGCTCTAGCATTAGTATTGTGATGATGATAATAAAAAGCATGATGCGAAGTGTTTTTCTTAATAGAAGGTCCTTTTCTTGTGTTAGGAAAGGATTTGTGTGTAGTGTTCATATATGAAGAATGCCTAGCATTGTGGTGAGTGTGGAGATGTCTAGGAGCATGCATGTGAGTAGTATCCTTATTATCAAATTTCTTACACTGCAAAAGAAGATCATTATACTTAATAGAAGTGTCATATTCTCTCCTATTAGCATCTTGAACTTTGTGCATAGCAAATTCATAAGAGCTTCTCATGGATTGAATCTCATCATCCTTTTTCTTGATGATGTCAAGAGATTCTTGAAACTTGAGTCACAAGGACTCTATTTCATCCGTGTCAGAAGCAGAAGATTTTCCCTTCACATCAATAATGATGCTTGAGAGCCTCTCTACTTCAAGTTGAAGAGCTTCAACCTCTTTAAGAGATTTCTTGTATTTATTCCGAACACCTTTGTGTTCTTCATGCAATTCAAGAATAGCTTTCTCCAAATCATCATAGGTAAGAGTGTTTAAGGAGAAATCATCAAGTACCTCATCGGTTGCCATGAGACAGACGTTGGCATTGTGTTTGCACTCCTTGTCATTGATGGAGTCGCTCGCGTCGCTTTCACACCAAATGCTTGTGTTGGCAAACTTTTTGGAGGACGAGCTTCCCTTGCTAGGCTTCTCGTACTTGCTTGAGTCTTTTCTTATCATCGGACAATCCCTCTTGATGTGTCCGGGCCTTTTGTATTGATAGCACGTCGGATCTTCCTTGTTGTCCCGTCTGAAGCAGTTGGCTTTGTTGAATTTTAGGAACTTCCAGAAGTGCTTAGCTGTGAGAGCTATTTCTTCATCGTCGTCCGACTCATTGTCGTCGGAGCTATCCTTGGAGTAGGACTTAGTCGCTTTGAGAGCAAGAGATTTCTCCTTCTCTTTGGTCTTCTCCTTCTCCTTCTCTTGTATGGAGGATTCCTCTTGATCCTTCATATCGAGCTCGTGAGTCATCAGCTTACCCATGAGGGTTTCAAGGTTCATAACTGTTAGAACGTTCCCCTCAATGATTACGGTAGCTTTATGACTCCAAATTTTTGTCAATCCTCTAAGAATTTTTCTGATCTTTTTATGAGAAGGATATTCCTTACCAAGAGAAGAGAGAGGGTTAATAATGTCACCAAAGCGAGTAAATATGCAAGTAATTGATTCATCATGCTTCATTTTAAAGGACTCATATTCTTGCGTGAGTCTACTAATCTTGGATTCCTTCACTTGTGAAGTTCCCTCGTGTGTGACTTCAAGTAACTTCCAAATCTCATTGAAAGTCTTGCAAGTAGAGATTCAGTTGAATTCAATACTGTCGAGAGCACAATAAAGAGCATTCATTGCCTTGGCATCTCGACTCGCAAGCTTCTTGGTGTTTTCAGTAAGTGTGTCCCGAAGGGTGTCAGAAGCAAGATCCTCAATAACTCTGGAAGGAGTAGAAAGACCATTTATCATGCAATCCCATAGATCGAAATCTATGGACTTTAGATAAATGCTCATCCTAATCTTCCAGTAGTTATAGTTGGTTCCATCAAATAGGGGAGGCCTATTTGTGGAGTGTCCTTCATTATGGAAGGTGTTGATACTAGGGTTAGAGGCCATGGATCACTCAAAGGGTGTAAATCCAAATCAAGAGAACAAAGCTCTGATATCAATTGTAGAACCCTAGAGGGGGGTGAATAGGGTAATAAAAAATAACTAGTGCAACAGAAGCAATATATGACAAATAAAAGTAAAGAGTGAGAAGATCAAACACAAGATGTATCCTGGTATCCTCGCTTGAGGCAATCCAGTCCCGGAACTCTTTCCGGCTTAAATCCACTATTTAGTCAAATAGTACACACGAGTTTGGATCCGAAGAACTCGCCAACTTCAACACGAGTTTGGATCCGAAGACTCGCCAACTTCTACACACGAGTTTTCTTACGAAGGCTCGCCAACTTCAAACAAATGAGAAGAGATACTTGTTGATCTTCTAACACGTGAAGATCAAAATTTACAACTCTTAAATACTCTATCACTTTGGGAGAGGATGACAATTAAAAGCTTGAAGAGTATTAATAGTGGAGCTCTTGGTTGTTGGAAAATTTATGGCAAGAGTTGGTAAAGTCCTCAAGAGAGAGAGGGCTTTCTTTTATAGAGAAACCAAGAGTTAGAGGCATTTAATACTTCTGAATACAGGCAGACCGGCATACCGTCGGTATGCAGCGGCATACCGTCGGTATACCGGCCAAATAGTAACGGTCATATTAATGACCGTTTGAGAGCATTAAATACGGCCATTAATGCTAGTCAGAGCAATTCAAAAACCAAATATTTGAAACTCGGTATACCGTCGGTATGCCGGAGCATGCCGCCGGTATGCCGACAATTTGTCACAGCAAGTTTTGGGTTGCTAAAAACGGTATACCGTCGGAATGCCGGAGCATGCCATCGGTATGTCGACAATTTGTCACAGCAACTTTTGGGTCGCTAAAAACGGTATACCGTCGGTATGCCGGAGTATGCCGTCGGTATGCCGACAATTTGTCACAGCAACTTTCTGGACACAAAAATCGGTATACCGTCGGTATGCCGAAGCATGCCGTCGGTATGCCGACAATTTGTCACAGCAACTTTCTAGACTCTGAAAACGGTATACCGCCGGTATGCCGAAGCATGCCGCTGGTATGCCGCTCTGTAGGTATTTGATTTTTGACTTGTTTTTTTTACTTGTCATCCGTCCTTAGGTGCTTACAGATATACCTAGACTTGTACAGACACGAAGACTCTAAGCAGGAGGACGCCATCTTATGCAAGGAGCGCCAGTAGCTGCTTCAATCTTCGATGCGAAGGATGGATGCTCTTGAACGGAAAGACTTTATGAGTTGAGCTTCTGAGAGGATATTTATCTAAAGACGCAGAAAACTAAACTCCAAAGATGCTGTTAATAATCAAAATAAAATGTGCCAACACTTAGTTGTGTCGAATTTGAGTCCGTTTGGAGTGTCCTAGGAGAAGTTAGAGTTTATGACCGTGTCCTTGAGTTTCCCCCAAATTTGGACATTTCTAGAATAAGTTAGATTTGTGTATAAGTGGTTAGGCACTCTTAAACTTCATTCATATGTGTGTGTGTGAGTGTGTTCATATGTATATATATGTGTGTGTGTCCATATATATATATATATATATATATATATATATATATATATATATATATAATATCTATATATATATATATATATGTGTGTGTGTGTGTGTGTGTGTGTGTGTGTGTGTGTGTGTGTGTGTGTGTGTATTTGTATGTATAGAGAGGGAAAGAATGAGATTATGTGTGAGAGTTTATATATATATTAGAGAGAATAGAGGAGTATTAGAGAGGAGTTTAGAGAGGATTAGAGGAGGAAAATAGAGGGAATGAGAGGGTGAGAAGAGAGGAGAAAGGGAGAGCACCAAGCAGCAGCTAGGGGGGGCCAAGGGGCTGCTGCCTCCCCAACACAGTAGCAATAGCTGCTGAATTTGCAGCAGCAGGAATAACCACATTAGCAGCAACAGTAGCACCATATTTGCCCCCCATTTGACCCCCTTTTGATCCCACTTTAACTCCTATATGTATACCCATATATATACATATATATACCCATATATATAGCTCTATATACACCTAATTAACCCACTAAAATAGTCCCTACAACTAGTCCTAAGCGAGTGTGAAAAATGAGTTGAGTGAGTGAATGGTCGAGTTAGGAATTAGTGAAGGGATGAATTTGAGTTCTGTGATTCGGAACGCATTGAAACTTGGAGGGGACTTAGCAAATGTGATTTAGATTTGGTGGGTAGGCTTTAGAGTTGGAATCGGGGTTGCGTGTGGGTTCAGGGAGATGGTATCGCACCGCACCATTCTGTATCTTGAAATATTCAAGATAACGGGTAAACGGGCGATTCGGACCGTAAGATGGACTGGATGTCCACTTACTCTAGAAAACTTGGTAGGTAATGGTTGTATAGGCTAGTACCCTACTACCCTAAGAAGCACGGAGTAGAATTCCTAAGGGAAGGCCACTTGGCGTCAAGTTAGAGCGGTTTAAGGGTAAATGTTAAGGGGTAATCGAATAATTTCGTGATACGGAGTTCGGGTAGTCGAATTGACTTGAAACTTGGGTGGCATGTTGGGTACACCCTACAAATGTCATATTTGAGCCGATTTTGGCTCGGTTGACCCAGAGTTGACATTTTACCCAAAAGTCAATAGTGAGTCAACACTTTGTCTAGATTTGACCAAATCCAAACCAGAGTTGACCAGTTGACCAAAAGTCAACTGTTGGTCAACATTTGACCAGTTTGACCTAGGGTTGACTTAGAGTTGACTAGAGTTGACCAGGGTTGACCAGTTGACCAAAAGTCAACTGTAGGCCAACTCTTGACCCCGTTTGACTTTCTTCGACTTGTTTTGACCTGTGATGACTGGTATGACCTAGGGTTGACTTGGTCTGACTTAGATTGACTTGATATAAATTGATTTGACCTAGATTTGACCTAGATTTCATATCATTCATTGTGAATCATTCTTAAACTTGTTTAAACCTAAATTAACATACAGTATCTCATCTTTAGGTTTCTGATTACTGCTCTGAGCATTGATATACCCTACAGCTCAGGACATTAGGCGAGTACATTTACTGATAGTTTTCATTGTCTTGATATCTGCTATATCCGATTCAGTTGTAGTATCTTACTCGATTCCAGTCACGATAGTTTACGGACTAGTATACGTTGGATCATGACATGAGATATTGTTCCTGGATTTTCTTGATATATATGTACATTTCCTATCTTGTTTCCTGTACTTGTATAGACACCGATTCCTGAAAGGGAGTAGCTATCCTCTTAGGGAATCCCGTGTCATGACGTGTCATGTCCAGGTCCATTATACTACTCGGGGATGGGGAATTATTAGGGGTTATGTGATCAAAGCCCCATGTCACTATTTTGCTTGCATCACTCTCACCTCATGTAGGGTGTAGCAGATACCTCCATGTTCATGTTATCCAAGTTGGCCGATATGACTTTCCGTTGAGGTCACCGCGGATTGCCGGGCCAAGTGGATAACCCTATCATGTTTCCCTTGCCGATCACATAATACTCTAATAATTCAATGCACATTTTATATTTACTTTATCTTATCATATATCCTGTTCTGTTCTACATTCAGTACTTTCTCACCATGCTATGATATTCAGTTACTCACATGTTCTACATGCCTTTATATTGTACCTTGATTGGAGACTAGGTTCTGCTCGGGGGAAGGGTTACAACCCCGGTCATTGTTTGGTTTAAGGGTTGTAGCTCAGCTTTCAATCGGTTCCCAAGTTTTTATATATCTTTGTCTTGTAGTTCATTATACTGTCTCTTATAGAATTTGTCAATTCACATGGAACTGCTGTTAGTGCTTGTACTTGCTCATTTTCCTGACAGGATACCATTATGATATATTACAGATGACTCTGAGGCAGACTGCTCGACCTATTATGGGCTCGAGTCAGATGGAGTAGTCTAGGACCGTGACCTTATAGTAGAGCCACTGGATTTTGTACTTCCAGAGTAGTGTAGATTAGCTAAGTTTGACTGGACTGCGATCCAGCTAGCTTTATCAGACTGTAGCTCCTATATTATATTTTGAGACTCTGGGATGTTATGTATAGCTCTGGACTTGTGTGGATCTTGAACTTATTTTCTGTTTTCATCTATTATATTTCCTTTCGTGATATCTATCCTAGTTTGTTTATGTGATTGAGACTGTATTGCTATGTCACCTCCATTCGGAGTGTATATACTATACAGGTACCTTTATACTGTTTAGTATAGTTTTGTAGACAACCTAGACAGCGTTCTACCGCCGATGCTGCGGCGTAGGCTGGACGTAACCACGTACTCGTGCCCCTAATCAGGATGCGGGTCATGACACGTTTTTGTGGTGGCCCACGCAGGTCTCGTGTCGTAATTAATGCAATCTCGTAATGGTGTTCGACTTAGAGTACTAATTACGAGCCTGCGATTAGGACGTAGGACCTAGGATATGATAGAGTTTCTCAATCACACCTAGGAAAACTTTCGATCTTTTGATTATCATGATTACTCCCCTTGTATTAAATTAACTGTCATTCTTTGATAATATCTTCTCATGTGCCATATTGATCTCTTCGCTTCAATTCGTCTCCAGGATGACGAAGACGCACCCGCAGGCCACTGGATGGAGTAGCTTGCCCGAGAGATCTGACCAGGCAGAGGAGGAGGTTCACGAGACTGCCGCCAGTGATTCCACTATCCCGGAGACCCCGACAGTTGCACAGGAAGGTCTACCACCTCCACCCCAGAGGGTTTCGTCCGTTGTTCCAGAGATACTGCAGCCACAACCTCCGATACCGATAGATACACACCACATGTTCCTTTTCCTTCAGCAGATGATGGAGACACAGCGAGCCCAGACAGAGGCGTCGCAGCGCCAGTCGGAGGCGTCACACCGTCAGATTGAGATGCTAAGGCAGAGTATGGAGAGCTCGCATCAGCTTGCACTGACAGCAGTGGAGAGAGTGGCACCGGGTACGGTACAGGGCCCTACTGGCCAGCAGCCGTACCAGCAGCAGTCCAGGCCGGGGACAGTATTAGACTTTAGGAAGATGAGCTCCAGGGACTTCATGGGCACGGAGGGCATCCTTTATGCACACGACTGGCTAGAGGATGTGCAGCGGAGCATGGAGCTGGCAGAGCTTCCTAGAGCACTTTGGGTTTCGACCGTAGCCAGCCGATTCTTCGACATTGCGCTGACATAGTACCGTACGGATCCTCGTGCGTCGGTGAGAGGTCTGGCATGGAAGAACTTTTGGAGGCTCTTTAAGGAGAAGTTCTTCCCGGACGTAGCTCTTACAGCATTGGAGGGCCAGTTCATGGGTCTAGTACAGAGGAACTCGTCGGTGGACGAGTATGCAGCGGAGTTCTTTCGCCTTAGCAGGTTCGCTCCTGATATGATCCAGAATGAGGGACAAAAGGCTCGTAAGTTCCTTAGGGGACTTATTCATGCAGTGCGCACCCGCACCTCGGGTCGCCGTGACGCGACGTTCGATCAGATATTGATGGACGTGCAGATTATAGAGGAGGACTTCGTTCTCAAGCCGAAGAGGAATGATGATACTATGGGGGCGAGTTCCAGTACGGGACCGGCCAAGCGCCCCCACTTTCAGCATCAGCAGAAGCCATTTCAGCAGCAGCCTCTGTTACAGATTCAGCAGGCACCAGCGCATGCCCAGCAGCACCAGGGACAGGACCAGAGACCGTCTACTCCGTACAGCTTCTGCGGAAAGCCGGGGCACGATAGAGAGGCTTGTAGAAAGAGGTTGGGCGTCTGTCTATACTGCGGGGCGCCTGACCACCAGCTGAGGGATTGCCACGCTAGTGGAATCCGAAGAGACCAGGACAGAGTACAACAGGCTAGAGGAGGCCAGCAGGGGCGTGCTTTCGCCATGACAGTTGAGCCCACTCATGCAGTAGCAGAACAAATAGCAGGTTCCGATATTTCGAATCTCCTTTCCGTATTTGCCTTCTTATAAACTGTCTTGAACTTCGATTCTATCTGTTCTTTGATCGTTGGATGAAAATTTTTCTTGTGATGTGATTTCCTTCTAAGATAAGTCGTATGGGCTAGGTCGCCTCGATTATGAGATTTTTGAATGCTCTAGGGTCATGCTATCAGGCATTGCGAGGACATATATTCGGATTATGGTCGTATTTCTTGGGTGTTGGAATTTAAGGTTTTCGCTGCCAAGCATGCGACAATGCAAAAATTTTAAATACCATAATTCTAGATGTATGTACCGTAGTTGAGGACTCTGTGATTATCGTAGCCTTGCTCACTGGCATGACGGAGATTCTGAGTATCATGATGATTGGACAGACGCATACGATTATCAATTTGTATAATTTTTGTGTTTACTTCTTTTAATTTTTGAGAATGATTTTTTAAGGTGGATAGACTTGTAGCAACTAGTTTCTATTTGAGAGTAATTTTAAATTTTATAATTTTAGTCATTTAATTCATGCTTTGATTTTTGAGATTTTAATCATTTAAATTTTAAGCCATGACTTGTGATTTTGATATTTACTATAGTTTGGTTTTAATTTCGAGGATGAATTTTTTTAAGGTGGATAAACTTGTCACCCTCACTTTTCCAAGTTAGTGGTAAAATGGTAATTTTTCATTTTATAATATTTTTGAGAATTTTATTTCATGAATATTAATATTTAATTATTATAGGAGTCGGGTTCGAATTTTATCGCATTCCGAGTTAATTCGGGACCCCGGTGAATTTTGACTTGAGTCGTAATTAGCATGTTATTTAACCATGGCCCACCACACTAAACTTTTAGGTTTAGGAGTTTGGACTAGTCCCCCATGAGTAATTAAGTTTAATTATGATTTTTATTTAATTTTAGCTAGCCCACAAAACCAAATTTGGACTTAACTTAGCATAGAAGGTAAGGGAGGGGCAAACTTGTAATTTCAAGTGCCCCAACCCTTCCCTTTATGACCAGCCATCCCCTCCCCATTTATTCTTCTTTTCCAATTCAAAATATCACCATTTTTTTCTTCTTCTTATTCTTCAAGCTTTTCTCAAAAGTTAGAATAGGTTTTCCCTAGAAATCATCTCAAAATAATTCCTTTTTCTCCAATATTCTTCCATCCAACTCTTCCTCTTTCCCAAGTGAAGCTTCTCCAAGCTTTTGGGAGCAAGAAGTGCAAGGGTGTGTCCTAAACAATTCGTTGTGTCGGAGCCGTGTCGGAGGACTTTCGAATCGGGAATCTATCTCCCGATAGGTATAACCTATTCTCTAACTTATTCCCTTCATCATGATAAATAGTTTGAACCATGTAGGATTTGATTTCCATAGTTGTGTCCTTAGTTGTGTCGAGTTTGAGTCCGTTTGGAGTGTCCTAGGAGAAGTTAGAGTTTGTGACCGTGTCCTTGAGTTTCCCCCAAATTTGGACACTTCTAGAATAATTTAGATTTGTCTCTAAGTGGTTAGGCACTCATAAACTTCATTTATATGTGTGTGTGTGTGAGTGTGTTCATTTGTATATATATGTGTGTGTGTCCATGTGTGGGAGTGTGTGTGTCCATATATATATATATATATATATATATATATATATATATATATATATATATATATATATATATATATATATATATATATATATATATTAGTGTGTTAATATATATAGATATAGATTTATGTGTGTGTTAATATATATATATATATATATATATATATATATATATATATATATATATATATATATATATATATATATATATATATATATATATATATGCGTGTGTGTGTGTGTGTGTGTGTGTGTGTGTATTTGTATGTATAGAGAGGGGAAGGAATGAGATTATGTGTGAGAGTTTATATATATATTAGAGAGAATAGAGGAGTATTAGAGAGGAGTTTAGAGAGGATTAGAGGAGGAAAATAGAGGGAATGAGAGGGTGAGAAGAGAGGAGAAAGGGAGAGCACCAAGCAGCAGCTAGGGGGAGGGCCAAGGGGCTGCTGCCCCCCCCCAACACAGCAGCAATAGCTGCTGAATTTGCAGCAGCAGAAACAACCACATTAGCAGCAGCAGTAGCACCATATTTGCCCCCCATTTGACCCCCTTTTGATCCCACTTTAACTCCTATATGTATACCCATATATATACTTATATATACCCATATATATAGCTCTATATACACCTAATTAACTTACTAAAATAGTCCCTACAACTAGTCCTAAGCGAGTGTGAAAAATGAGTTGAGTGAGTGAGTGAATGGTCGAGTTAGGAATTAGTGAAGGGGTGAATTTGAGTTCCGTGATTCGGAACGCGTTAAAACTTGGAGGGGACTTAGGAAATATGATTTAGATTTTGTGGGTAGGCTTTGGAGTTGGAATCGGGGTTGTGTGTGGGTTCGTGGAGATGGTATCGTACCGCACCATTCCGTATCTTGAAATATTCAAGATAACGGGTAAACGGATCGTAAGATGGACTGGATGTCCACTTACCCTAGAAAACTTGGTAGGTAATGGTTGTATAGGCTAGTACCCTACTACCCTAGGAAGCACGGAGTGGAATTCCTAAGGGAAGGCCACTTGGCGTCAAGTTAGAGCGGTTTAAGGGTAAATGTTAAGGGATAATCGGATAATTTCGAGATACGGAGTTCTGGTAGTCGGATTGACTTGAAACTTGGGTGGCATGTTGGGTACACCCTACAAATGTCATATTTGAGCCAATTTTGGCTCGGTTGACCCAGAGTTGACTTTTTACCCAAAAGTCAACCGTGAGTCAACACTTTGTCTAGATTTGACCAAATCCAAACCAGAGTTGACCAGTTGACCAAAAGTCAACTGTTGGTCAACATTTGACCAGTTTGACCTAAGCTTGACCAAGAGTTGACCAGAGTTGACCAGGGTTGACCAGTTGACCAAAAGTCAACTGTAGGCCAACTCTTGACCCCGTTTGACTTTCTTCGACTTGTTTTGACCTGTGATGACTGGTATGACCTAGGGTTGACTTGGTCTGACTTAGATTGACTTGATATAACTTGATTTGACCTAGATTTGACTTGACAGGACTTAGGGTGACTCAGTGAGACCTAATTTAACCTAGATTTCATATTATTCATTGTGAATCATTCTTAAACTTGTTTAAACCTAAATTAACATACAGTATCTCATCTTTAGGTTTCTGATTACCGCTCTGAGCATTGATATACCCTACTACTCAGGACAGCAGGCGAGTACATTCACTGATAGTTTTCATTGTCTTGATATCTGCTATATCCGATTCAGTTGTAGTGTCTTACTCGATTCCAGTCACGATAGTTCACGGACTAGTATACGTTGGATCATGACATGAGATGTTGTTCCTGGATTTTCTTGGTATATATGTACATTTCCTGTCTTGTTCCCTGTACTTATATAGACACCGATTCCTGAGAGGGAGTAGCTATCCTCTTAAGGAATCCCGTGTCATGACGTGTCATGTCCAGGTCCATTATACTACTCAGGGATGGGAAATTATTAGGGGTTATGTGATCAATGCCCCATGTTACTATTTTGCTTGCGTTACCCTCACCTCACGTAGGGTGTAGCAGATACCTCCATGTCCATGTTATCCAGGTTGGCCGGCATGACTTTCCGTTGAGGTCACCGCGGATTGCCGGGCCAAGTGGATAACCCTATCATGTTTCCCTTGCCGATCACATAACGCTCTAATAATTCAAGGCACATTTTATATTTACTTTATCTTATCATATATCCTGTTCTGTTCTACATTCAGTACTTTCTCACCATGCTATGATATTCAGTTGTTCACATGTTCTACATGCCTTTATATTGTACCTTGATTGGAGACTAGGTTCTGCTCGGGAGAAGGGTTACAACCCCGGTCCTTGTTTGGTTTAAGGGTTGTAGCTCAGCTTTCGATCGGTTCCCAAGTTTTCATATATCTTTGTCTTGTAGTTCATTATACTGTCTCTTATAGAATTTGTCAATTCACATGGAACTGCTGTTAGTACTTGTACTTGCTCATTTTTCTGACAGGATACCGTTATGATATATTACAGATGACTCTGAGGCAGACTGCTCGACCTATTATGGGCTCGAGTCAGATGGAGTAGTCCAGGACCGTGGCCTTATAGTAGAGCCACTGGATTTTGTACTTCCAGAGTAGTGTAGATTAGCTAGGTTTGACTGGACTGCGATCCAGCTAGCTTTATCAGACTGTAGCTCCTATATTATATTTTGAGACTCTGGGATGTTATGTATAGCTCTGGACTTGTGTGGATCTTGAACTTGTTTTCTGTTTTCATCTATTATATTTCCTTTCGTGCTATCTATCCTAGTTTGTTTATGTGATTGAGACTGTATTGCTATGTCACCTCCATTCGGAGTGTATATACTGTACAGGTACCTTTATACTGTTTAGTGTAGTTTTGTAGACAACCTAGACAGCGTTCTACCGCCGATGCTGTGGCGTAGGCTGGACGTAACCACGTACTCGTGCCCCTAATCAGGGTGCGGGTCGTGACACATTTTTGTGGTGGCCCACGCAGGTCTCGTGTCGCAATTAGTGCGATCTCGTAATGGTGCTCGACTTAGAGTACTAATTACGAGCCTGCGATTAGGACGTAGGACCTAGGATATGATAGAGTTTCTCAATCACACCTAGGAAAACTTTTGATCTTTTGATTATCATGATTACTCCCCTTGTATTAAATTAACTGTCCTTCTTTGATAATATCTTCTCATGTGCCATATTGATCTCTTCGCTTCAATTCGTCTCCAGGATGACAAAGACGCACCCGCAGGACACTGGATCGAGTAGCTTGCCCGAGAGATCTGACCAGGCAGAGAAGGAGGTTCACGAGACTGTCCCCGGTGATTCTACTATTCCGGAGACCTCGACAGTTGCACAGGGAGGTCTACCACCTCCACCCCAGAGGGTTTCGGCCGTTGTTCCAGAGATACTGCCGCCACAACCTCCGATATCGATGGATACACACCACATGTTCCTTCTCCTTCAGCAGATGATGGAGACACAGCGAGCCCAGGCAGAGGCGTCGCAGCGCCAGTCGGAGGCGTCACACCGTCAGATTGAGATACTGAGGCAGAGTATGGAGAACTTGCATCAGCTTACACTGGCAGTAGTGGAGAGAGTGGCACCGGGTACGGTACAGGGCCCTACTGGCCAGCAGCCATACCAGCAGCAGTCCAGGCTTGTGGTAGAGAAAAGTCTGTCGGTGCTAGGAAGCCTACCTCTTCGATGTACTACTTGTCGTTGACGTCGCGGTTGCAACAGTTGTTTATGGTGAAGAAAACTACAGAAAACATGAGTTGGCATAAGCGGGAACATACTGAAGGAGTGTTGGATCACCCATCTGATGGAGAAGCATGGAAGCACTTTGATCGAGAGTATCCAGATTTTGCTTCTGATCCGCGTAATGTCATATTGGGTCTCTGCTCTGATGGTTTTACCCCATTCGAACTTTCGGGATCCCAGTATTCGTGTTGGCCTGTGATCGTCATCCCGTACAATCTACCGCCTTGGATGTGCATAAAGACTCCGTATATGTTCCTCACCGTTATTATCCCAGGTCCGAACAATCCAAAAAGGAACATCGATGTGTATTTACAGCCATTGATTGATGAGTTGAATCATCTGTGGGAAGTAGGTTCCAACACGTACGATGTATCTAGAAAATAAAATTTCCAGATGCGGGCAACACTTATGTGTACCATCAACAACTTTTCGGCCTATGAAATGTTATCTTGATGGAGCACGCATGGTCGTCTTTCATGTCCGTATTGCATGGACATCACTAAGGCTTTCCGTTTGAAACACGGAGGTAAACCGTGCTTCTTCGATTGTCATCGATAATTCCTACCGAAGGATCATCCGTACCGGAGGAACAAGAATGCTTTTCGTGCTTGCGTTGTGGAAAAGGCTAATCCTCCGCCAAGGTGGTCCGGATACACGATATGGGAAGAGGTAAAAGATTTACCAAGAGCTATTGAGCAGCCTGCTACGGGCTACAAGTGTGACGGATTTGGTCGCACTCATAACTGGACAAAGAGGAGTATATTCTGGGATCTTCCATATTGGAGCACCAATCTGATTAGACATAACCTTGATGTCATGCATATCGAGAAGAATGTGTTTGACAAGATAATTAATACTGTAATGGACGTAAAGAGGAAGACGAAAGACAATCCAAAGGCTAGATTGGACTTGGAAGAAATATGTAGACTTTCTGCATTGCATTTGATAGAGGACGGAAATGGAAAGTTGAAGCTGCCTAAGGCAATCTTCTCACTGGAAAAGGAGGATAAAGTGAGGCTTAGTAGGTGGATTCATGGTTTGAAATTTCCAGATGGGTATGTTTCGAACTTGAGAAGATGCGTCGACCTCAAGGAGAACAAAATGACAGGTATGAAGAGCCATGATTGTCACGTATTCATGGAGCGGTTAATTCCGATTGTATTTCAGAAATTCTTATCGCAGACAGTTTGGGATCCATTGACGGAGCTTAGTATATTCTTCAGGGACCTTTGTTCTAAGAAATTGCTCATTGATCGTCTAGAAAAGCAAGAAAAGGACATTGCGGTAACACTGTGCAAGCTAGACAAGGTGTTCCCTCCTGGATTCTTTGACTCTATGGAGCATTTGCCGATTTATTTTTCCTACAAGGCACGTGTTGGTGGACCCGTCGAATATCGATGGATGTACCCGTTCGAGCGATATTTGATTCACCTAAAAGAAAGGTGAAAAATAAGGCTCGGGTCGAGGGTTCTATTTGTGAAGCCTATATTCTCGAGGAGATTACAAATTTCTGCTCCTCCTATTTCAAACCTCATGTTGCTACGAATAGAACGAGGGCTCCGAAAAACAATGACGGATATCAAGAATTTAATGATGGAATACTGAAAGTATTCAATGCGTCCGGAAAGCCTTCGAGGAAAATAAAGAAGAGATATTTGATTGACGAAGAGCTAAGGGCTGCTCAGTTGTATGTATTACTCAATTGCGACGAGGATGAAGTGGAGAAGCTAGAGGGATAAGTAACTTAGGATAATGAGTTTACGTCATCTCAATGTAATAATATAAGCTAATATTATTGTACTAATCGGCAGTTGCTTCGTTGTTTTCCAGCACATATAATAATGAGTTGAGGCTGGTTAGACCCTACCTAACAGACGAAGCATTAGAACAAGAAATGAGACGTCATTTTCCTTCTTGGTTGAGCGGATATGTAAGTAGCTCGGTAAGTACTGGCCTCTTCTAATGCAACTGCGCAATAAATAACTTATTATCTCTTCTTTGATATTCAGGTCGATCGTCTAATTTCATCCGAGATTGAATTAATTAGAACTCTTGCCAAGGGACCAATTACTTTTGTTAAAATATGGCCAAGTTACTGTGTCAATGGCTTTCGATTTAAGTTGACAAATGCTCCGATCAGAGACAGCTTCCTGGATCTTGATTCCACGAAAAACAGTTGTTTGTGTATCAAGTCTTCGAACTACAAAGACGTCGATCCAGGAAATGATTTCTTTGGCATCTTGCGAGAGATTGTGGAGTTTTCATATAATAATGGCAGATAACCTGAAAAGATCGTATTGTTCAAGTATGAATGGTTCGATCCGATTAAAAATCAAGGTTGGAAAATTGACAAGCATGGTCTTGTGGATATAAACTACTAGCGTAGATATCAAGACTATGAACCGTTTGTCCTAGCAACTCAGTCTCAACTCGTGTACTTCACAGCTTATCCGAGACGGGGAGCAACGAAGTCTGACTGGTGGGCAGTATGCAAGACTAAAGCTAGAGATACTTTTGATGTTGACGAAAAAGCTTACCAGGAGGACGAGCTACCTCTTATAACCAGTATTGTCGATGTGGACTCCACGGAAGTTACGTATTACACGACACATAATGTAGAAGATGAAAAATTATACGAAGAGAAAGACGAAGGCGACGAAGGCGAAGATGAAAGTGAAGATGAGGAGGAAGAGGAAGATGAGGTCGAGGAAGACGAACAAGATGATTATTCTGAAGATGATTGAGAGAGATATACTTATCTGAACTTAGATATTTCTTCTAGAATATATTATCTGGACTTAGATTTTTATTGTAGAATGTATCATCATATGTTGTCTTGGTTATTATCTTGTCTTTTGGTTATTATCTTGTCTTTGTTGTACTTTCATATTTCTAGTCTCTATTATTTGTTATACTTTCATATTTTTAGTCTCTATTATTTTTTGTATTATCATATGCTGTTATCAGGTATGGCAGGTCATCGTGGATCGTTTCGAAAAGGGGGACGATGAGGTCATGATCCTCCGGTACTTCCTACAGGTACTGCTAGAAGACGGAGTTTTCCTTCGGTACCTCCTACTGGTATCGGTTCTGGATCCTCGTCGCCGATTACTCCTCCATATCGGATAGTAGCTGGGCCTACTGGGACGACGTCACGTGGCATATCTCCTGGGACGAGTAGTTCCAGACCTAATGAGAGTGCTCGCCCGTCTAGCGTTCCTGCTGCTGATACGACGATGAAGACGAATGAGCAGATGGCGGAGGCAGCGCCGATGGCCGAGGCGGCTGCACCGACGGCCGACCATCATCATGCAGATGATGCGTACGCACCTCCGGAGGAGAAGAGGACGGAGATCTGGGCCGACGGTACAAAGTAGGTGTTTTGGTTTATATTTTTTAATGCGGTGGGTCGATTCCGATGACGGAATATTTCTGTCGTCTGGTATGTCTTTCTTTTTTAGAAATATTATTTTAGTACAAAACCGATAAATTATTACTAAGATAATATATTTAGTTACATGTAAGGAAGGTCGGTAACGCCGACATGGTGACCGTCTTCCTGGCCACCCATCGGAAGGGCGAAGGCCTTATTGACGAGAGGGCCGAGCAGGCCTATGTAAGTATTACAATACGTTATCTTAATTTAATACTTCGTGTCAATTTTAATATAACTTAGTAAATATGATGCAAATAAATATTCATGTAGTTAGTAATAATAAGTACATTAATTAGAAATTAGAAATTAGAAATTATAGAGTACTATCCATACTTTCTAGGCCGAGTATCAGAGGCTGCGGGAACGGGCGGCTGCTAGTGCACCTAATGCAGGAGAGGCCGGTACTTCCTCGCAGCCCACTCAAGCTCCGTCGATGGACGAGCTGTGGATGACCGCCGCTGGTGGACTCCATAGGGGTACGTACTACGGTACGGGATCCTATGGCGCCCTAGTTGTGACCCAGTCCTCAAGGGCATCTCATGCTACTGTGCATGGTCCACAGCCGTCCCAGGAGTCTGCCTGAGTCCACCAGATGATGGAGTCTCTCCGTGACGACCTGCTACGACGGATCGAGGAGCAGTCTCAGCACCCTACGGACGATCCTGTGCTGCTAGCACGATTGGATGCGCTCGACCACGGTATTATGGAGCTCATGGAGACGACTGAGAGGACAGAGCGCAGCGTTGGAGGGTTAGAGCGCACGGTGATGGAGCTGCAGATAGCACAGGTAACCATGACCGATAGACTGAGATTCGTAACGGATTCAATGGTCCAGAGCAGTGATAGACTGTTATCTACCATGGATTCATACCACCAGCGGCTTACAGCGTTGGAGCGTGCTGGTCCTCCGGGTGTGCCTTCATCGTCGTCGACTTTGTCGCCTTCACCGCCTTCTTCATCGACACCGACTCCACCGACGTCACTGCCTGCTCCATCGGTATCGATTTCACTTGAGGAGTATGAGTTGTTCTTATTCCTTCGTCGCGGCGGTGCCCCTCCTGCACCAGATCCCTAGTAGTCCTAGTTAGGACTGTTTGTTTGTGTTTGTTTGATCCTTTATTTGTGACTTAGATATTTGTTGGTTGTGTAGACTTGGATGTTTGGATCATATTTGTTGGATCCTATTCTATTTGTTGGTTGTGTGTAGACTTTGGTTATTTGGTTGTAGATTTTGTTATTTGGTGTAGACCTGGTTATTTAGATACTTGTTGGTTGTGCCTATTCTATTTGTTGGATCATATTCTATTTGTTGGATCCTATTCTATTTGTTGTCTGCTATATTGTGTTATACTGTTGTTTATGTTATTATTCATTTCAATTAGATGTTAATGTGCTTCTGTGGTTTACGTTTACCGGTGTTGAGTGTTCCACCGAAGGGGTCGGCGAACCCAGGGAGAAAAGGATATCTGTTATACTGTCTTTATGGTTATCTTTTTAAACTACAGAAAGAAAAGGACATTTTGTATTTTATTTTTTTATTTTTTTTTGCAGATTTAGCGACGTTTACCGACGTATACCGACGTACGTTTGTGTCGATAAACGTCGGTAAATCTGTAAAATTTTCCAGGGTACCGACGTTTATCGACGTCCATATACGTCGGAGACCGTCGGTAAAAGTCGGTAATAATCCCAGGAATAACCGACCTTTAGTGATATTTTAAACGACGGTAAACGTCGGTAAGTTTCCAGGATTTTACCGACATGTAGCGACTTTCAACACGTCGCTAATCTACCGACGAAACGACGGTAGACATCTGTAATATCCCAGGATATACCGACGTAAATATATGTCGGTAAACGTCGGTATTTACGACATTTGGTGACGTTTTAAAGATCAGCGACTTACGTTTCTGCGACAAGTCCAAAACGTCGGTAATTGCGTCGATAAATATTTTTAGCGACGTAATTTGTCGTTTTAGCGACGTCTTTAGGCGTCACTAAAATGACTTATTCTGGTAGTGGCATGAGTTAGAAAGGGCTAGAACATTGAAAGACAATAGGCGAGCGCCATAGCGCGTAAGCCTCGAACATTGAACACTAAATTATAGAACATGAGAATATGGTCGAAACGTGCATACGTGCACGAGATCATAAAAAGATGGCTTCGTTGCGAAAGAATACAGTTGTGGCATGAATGTGACGGAACTTTCAGATATGACAAGACGCCTCGAAAGGTGTTCGAGACCTTCGGGTCGTTCGGTTGGCGAACATTGAGTTGAGGCATGATGCCATCGAACATTGAAACAAAGTATGAAACATAAGAACACAGAAAGTTAATGGAAGAAATGCGAGATGATAAAGTTTGAGTCTCGAACTCAAGACTATGCTTAGTTGTTTGAATAATAAGGGCATTGCATGGTCGAATGGAATGGACGAGAGATAAAATGTAATTATCTCCCGTGCACGGGTGTTCCCTCGAACGGTTAAGTACCGGAGCGCCCCGGAACCGTTTGGCCTAGGAGGAAATGATATCTTTGATAGGCGCACATCCTTAAGACGAGTAGCACTCGCTTATAGATGGGGAGAAGCCACAAATGATGGTATACAGCGGTAACATTTCGGTTGTTTGGGATAGCAACCCAACCCGTGAAACGCCGGGCTACCCAACCAAATTTGAGAAAAGAAAGAAGAGAAAGTAAAGTAAGGAAACTCCTTTAGTCCATTCCGGCATGGATACGCCAAGACCTTCATATAGCTAAAGAACGATGGATTGAAAGTGTAGGTACGTATGTGTCCCGCACTCATAGATCCTGCTTAGAGATGCACTTATAACATGACAGGAAAGGAATGGGGCGTATTCACCTTGCGTCGGTGCAAGGACGAGTGCGTCGACTTGGTAAGAAGTTGTACCACGAATCAAATACGAGATTGCTTGCCTGCTTATCTATTCAAATTGAATAACATGCTTGCCATGATAACATGCTTTACTGCTTTCGAATATGCCATAAAATTGACCCTAAGGAGAACATAACAAGATCATAAGCTAAGTTGCATGATTCAACATAAATACAAAAATATCAGTTTGGAAAGAAGGTCTTTACATCAGTACATGCGAGGACGAACGAACTGATCCCCCACCAGCTTTCATGCAGGGTGCAGAGAATGGATGGCTCGTAGCGAAGCTTCGCTGGAATGCGTTGAGGCTTGGAATGCCGAAGCGTATTGAAGCGTGCGATCGCATTGACGCTCAAACTTGCAACAGGATTGATGCGGCCGCGATATAGAAGGCATGATGTATGGAACGGTAAAATTCTTTATGGGCAAGAGAGAACCTGAGTGTTGTAGCCAATCTGGCATATATTGTTAGGCTATCGAAAGCCTTTGTAATCTCAGTTTCGAATATCAATAAAGAGAATTGTTTCGTATACTCTGTTTTCCTTTCGTTGTTAATATCGAATCAAAAGATAACCATTATAGAACTTGTCATCTTGCCTAGAACGAGCGCAACTCCAGGGTCGTGCGGCATCATGCCCCCTGCGAGGACGATGATTCGGATGATTCCGGGTTGGGACGTGACAAATTGGTATCAGAGCTCTAGGCTCAATTTCCTCGGGACGCTTGTTTCGTTTCAATTCCAAAGCTTTGCCCACCACCACTTGAAATCACTCTTGACTCTACTCGATGCCGCACTGGATGTTCCATACAATAAGTCTAATACAAAGTTGGGTAACGTTGCCGCAAGTACTTCAAATTTACTTGATGTTGCGGAGAAAGTCATAAAATGTTCGTTGTATTGAATGCACGAGCCGTAAAATGTTCGTTGCTACAAGTGCAACAAATTATGAAGTGTGATTTGATATGTTGTTGTTGCAATATAACATGTTGAAGGAGAAATAAAATGATGTACGAAGTGCAACGAGTTAATTGTGAATATGCGTTAAAATGAAAGTGATAAGTGAATATCGAATGTGTTGAACGGATTTGGGCATATGACTCTGAAAGTAGGGAATAAATCGTTGCACAAGGTACAATAAATGTCGGAAGTAAATCGTTGCACGATGTGCAACGCATGTTGGAAGTAAAATTATTGTACGTGGTGCAACGTATATCAAATTAATCGTTGCACGGAGTGTAAAGAAAATCGAAAATAAATCGTTGTACGAGATGCAACGGAAAGAACTGAAATCATAAATCGATAGAACGAATAGTTCGGTTGTACACCGAACTTGGCAAATGAAAACATTGGCCGAGTTGTATCAGATTTTGATAGAATCAAAGTTACGGTTGTGATCAAGCACGATCACTGCGAAAATCGTAAGTCGGAAGAGATGTTTGTTCATACTGAGTATAATACGAGGGAAATGACTTGATTTCCGAGTGGTATATGCCATACCACATGTGCGATGAATGACTCAATTCCGAGTGGTATATGATATACCACTTGCGCGATTAATTGCATCAACATGTTGGAAGAATTGCGGAAGGTTTGTCCGTAACGGACGGGAGAGTACCGAGACTCGATTGGAATTTTGTACGACGGTATGTTGATACAAGTGTTCTTCAAAAATCGGTTGGGACGATAAGGCGAGACATGTATCAATGAATGATACGTCGGACAGAAATTATAAGTCGGTCGGACGTCCGAGACTAGGGAACGATTATGCCGTGAAGCAATAATCGGATCAACGGAAAATGAAAACTCGAACTTACAAATGAGTCGCACGACTAGCGATCTCGATAGAAATATTAGGCGAGGCAAATTGAATCGTACGACTTAGGATCTCGAAAGAAAATTTTGAGTGTGGCGAATCAAAATCGAATCGCACGATTTACGATTTCGATAGAAATGTTAGGCGAGGCGAATTGAATCGCACGACTTGTGATCTCGACAGAAATGTTAGACGAGGCAAATTATAATCGGATTGCACGATGTGCGACTTTGGTGAAGAGTTGGTTGACGCGAGTAATCGTGTCTAAGAGCTAGTTGGTTATGTTACGGCAAAACTCATTTGAGTACGACTGAAACACGCGAAACCTTAGAGGGCGTGATCGTATAATTCGAGGGTTCGATGTTGGATAATCGGTAACTCAGTTACGCAATCAAAGTATAGCGAGATGCGGTGAATCGGAAAACGAGTTAATGTGTATGAAAAAGTTCATTGTGAACTTGGATGTATGCGATGCGAGTTAAGTTGACGTTGAAACGGGTTCAAAGTTGACCCTTACGCTATCGTAATTGATACGACGTGTCGAGATCGATACGTAAGGAAACGTAAGCGCGATGTGAGAATACAAAATGGAGTACGCCTTGTGCTATCAAAATTTTATAAATAATAAAACGAGAATGAACGAACTGGTTGATCATGAACTTTGTGATTGATCAAGACAAGACTATAAGTCATCGACGATTATTCGATGCGTATAGTATATAGTGTATCGACCGCAATTAATATAGACCCGAACTCGATACGAGTAGATGTTTCGTAAATTTGTGAAATCATCGACGGTAGTGCATGACTTTACTTGGAGGATAGTTGCGCATCAGTTGCGTCGATAGAAACGATTTTGTCCGAAATTGGATAGTCGCATAGAAATCGTCGAAATGTGATTTGGCTCCGAAATAAGATATAACATGGTTCGTAGTAAAACTGTCCTTCAGTGATGATCCACAATTATCGAGCGTAGCTTCGGGACAGCCGACCCTAGAAGACTTGACCGCCAAATCAAATTGAATGTTACAGACTGTAAGATGACCCATGCGATGTCGCATACAAATTACATCGATAACAAATGTTATATGGTACATGTTAACGATAATTCTAGGCGATCGAAAAATGTTGGAACAACTTTTGATTGAGAATGATGTAGCTAGATTTTGAGTATTCGTCGGATGAATGCTTGAATGGTTATGTTGGTCGACGATCGAGCTAGAAATTCACCAACAAACTTGGTGATTCGGATAGGCGATTGCAAGAATCGTGCTATGCACGAGAGAGAACGATAAGGGAATGACTTACGAGTCATGTCGTTAGATTTAGATTCACCTTGTAATTGAGCTTGCGTGACTCAAAACTAATTTCGATATTGCGAGGTGGATAAGTTAGGAATTTGGCTAGTAAATTCGTACTCGGTAGGAATCAAATGTGAGACGCATCGTAAAGACCTTCGTGTCCAGGCGATCGTTGCCTTGAGCATCGTCAACTGGAATTAAACTTGTGTTGGATAGATTATGGCCTTTGTGCAATGTCAATTTGAGTTGCGTCGGGAGAAGTTAAGCACGATGCCTAGGTAAGTAACTTAGCGGGCATAGTCCCGAATGTTGATAAGGAAATCATATCGAGATAAGTTGTATAGCCAGACTTCAGAAATTATTGGGTGGCGACTTCGAACGCAAGGCGTTGTGAAGGATTGTTGCGATCGGATGTACGACGGTTCGACGCAACGTATAGAGTTGATAGTCCATACGAAACGTACGAAACGAGAAATGACATTTTGAATCGCGTCACGTGCAGTAACTTTATTGAATGAATCACGTATGTATCGAATATACGTATGCGATAAAATTTCGAGAACAGTTGCTAAAGATGAGTCCGATCGAGAGTACGAGATGGCAAGCATAGAATTGAAATTTACTTGTCAGCTTTGTTCTAATTTGCTACCACTGGACTTGGTCGAAATATATATATCTTCGGGATGCCTTGAATATAGGTACGGATCCAAATCGAGTTGTATACAAATTCAAATCGAGCTGCAGGAAGGACTTGACATGTTAATGAAAAGCTTGCAAGATAGTGTGAAACTAAACAACATGGATGGGACGAGATCGTGAAAGGATCTATAAAATACTTAATCAGAGTGTTGGTTTTGGTTCGAGGATGAACCTTATTTTGAATGGTATATTCTGTAATGTCCCGCTCCGCACAGTGCATTACGTTGAGACGTTGACTCACGAATCGCGTCGACCGAATGAAATGTATCGATGCGAATCGATACGAGGGTTACGTTGTCCCGAACAACGTATCAAACTAAGTCGATGCGAAGAGTTGCCTTATCCCAAAGAAATGAATCTAGTTGAATCGATGCGAAGCGCTATGTTGTCCCGAAGGATAAGTGCATTGAATCAGCTCGAAGATTCTAAGAAATTGAATCGACCAAGGCGCAAGTCTGAATCGATGCAAGTATTGATTTTAGTAGTTTTCGTGTGCAGGCTTGATGCAAAAATATTGGAGGTTGACATTTTGTCTTATTTAGTAAGGGGTCCGCGAAACCAAATTGTTGCCTTGCGATGGGCTGAGGCGTTGGCACGGTAAGCCAAATCGGACATATAATTCGATGAAGCATGAAGTGCTCGAATGACTAAGTCAGGAGAGTGGCCGTGCAAATAAAGTTATGAAATCTAGCCACATCGGCTCGACAAAACGACAAAGATGTATCGACACAAGGTGTGAGGATTGACTCTTCTTTTTACTCCTTCGTGCATAAGTCAAAATATATCATTGTATGCTAAGTTAGCCTATCGACGCCACGGGCGTGGTCTGATCGGATAATAAATCGTAGTGTGTGTCGAACAATAATTAGAATAATTAAAATAAAACGTGCATCATATACACGAGTCGCTATAGAACATTGGATATCACAAAGGCGAGCGCCTCGGTACGCAAGCCGCAAGAACATGGGATAACTGTATTCGGCGAGTGCCTTAGTGTACGAACCATTTCCGTGCCTTCGCATACGAGTTAGAAAGCGCTAGAACATTTAAAGACAATAGGCGAGCGCCCTAGCGTGTAAGCCCCGAACATTGAACACTAAATTATAGAACATGGGAATACGGTCGAAATGTGCATACGTGCACGAGATCATAAAAAGATGGCTTCGTTGCGAAAGAATACAGTTGTGGCATGAATGTGGCGAAACTATCGGATATGACATGATGCCTCGAAAGGTGTTCGGGACCTTCGGGTCGTTCGGTTGGCGAATATTGAGTTAAGGCATGATGCCATCGAATATTGAAACGAATTATGAAACGTAAGAACATAGAAAGTTAATGGAAGAAATACGAGATGATAAAGTCTGAGTATCGGACTCAAGACTATGCTTGGTTGTTTGAATAATAAGGGCGTTGCATGGTCGAATGGAAAAGACGAGAGATAAAATGTGATTATCTCCCGTGCACGGGTGTTCCCTCGAACGGTGAAGTGCCGGAGCGCCCCGAAATCGTTTGGCCTAGGAAGGAATAATATCTTTGATAGACGCACATCCTTAAGACGAGTAGCACTCGCTTATCGATGGGAAGAAGCCGTAAAAGATGGTATGTAGCGGTAACATTTCAGTTGTTTGGGATAGCAACCCAACCCGTGAAACGTCGGGCTACCCAACCAAATTTGAGAAAAGAAAGGAGAGAAAAGAAAGTAAGGAAACTCCTTTAGTCCATTCCGGTACGGATACGCCAAGACCTTCATATAGCTAAGGAACGATGGATTGAAAGTGTAGGCACGTATGTGTCCCGCACACATAGATCCTGCTTAGAGATGCACATATAATATGACATGGAAGGAATGAGGCATATTCACCTTGCGTCGGTGCAAGGGCGAGTGCGTCGACTTGGTAAGAAGTCGTGCCACGAATCAAACACGAGATTGCTTGCCTGCTTATCAATTCAAATTGAATAACATGCTTGCCATGATAACATGCTTTACTGCTTTCGAATATGCCATGAAATCGACCCTAAGGAGAACATAGCAAGATCATAAGCTAAGTTGCATGATTCAACATAAATACAAAAATGTCGGTTTGGAAAGAAGGTCTTTACATCAGTACATGCGAGGACAAACGTACTGATCCCCCACCAGCTTTCATGCAGAGTGTAAGGAATGGATGGCATTGACGCTCGGACTTGCAACGTGATTGATGCAGCCGAGATATAGAAGGCATGATGTATGAAACGGTAAAATCCATTGTGGACAAGAGAGAACCTGAGTGTTGTAGCCAATCTGGCATATATTGTTAGGCTATCGAAAGCCTTTGTAAGCTCAGTTTCGAATATCAATAAAGAGAATTGTTTCGTATACTCTGTTTTCCTTTCGTTGTTAATATCGAATCAAAAAGATAACCATTTGAGAACTTGTCATCTTGCCTAGCACGAGCGCAACTTCAGGTTCGTGCGACATCACGCCCCCTGCGAGGACGATGATTCGGATGATTTCGGGTCGGGGCGTGACAATACCTATATGTTGTGATTTTGACTGTCTTTACAGAATCTTTGATAATTGGGATATGTTATACTATCTATAAAAATTTCTATGGAAATGAATATTCTGTCTTGAACATATGTAGAGAGTTATGAATCTCCTACATTCTCCTACATTTTATAATTTAAAACCTATGGGTCTTACTATTCTACAAAATGAGCTCCTACATTCTAAATCTAGAATCTAGAAATTGGGATATCGAAATCGGTATCGAAATCGGCATCGGGTTTGGTATCGGCCGCTTCTCATAGTCAAAACTGATGTGGTTAGCCATTGGCCTTGATTTTTAGTCCAGCTTCTATAAGGAATTTGCATTAATCTACGGTACGACATGGTGATCAGGACATAGTCCCTACAGTCATTCGACTGGAAAGACAGTAACTATGTAGCCGTAGATAAAGTTGGCTGTCCTCCGACCCCCATCCCTCGGCAATGATGATACGACAACCTATCACTATATCTTTTAGTAGTAGATGATGTCTTAGTATTACATTATGTGGGTTCATCTTGATTCTTTTATATCTATCAGATACTAGATTCGATAAGAACATATACTATACCATATGTACAGAACATAGATGATTCACACTAATGTATGCTGGAATAAATTTTGGGTTGTGTTCTGAGCCATCCGTTCTCACACTTGGCAAAAAATAGAATATAACATTTTTATCTACTTTCGAAAATGTACTCAAACGAGATGATGGTTCCTTTAGTTAGCTTGCTTATGTTATAATTATATTCTTTGTGAATATCGATCATACCAGATGGCACCCATGACCCGAGCAGCGGCACATCGTTTGAGGGAAACACTGAATGCTGAGGTGGCTCCTCCTACTATTAAGGAGGAAGTGGCACCTGTAGCTAGTGAGATCGGGAGTTCCATTCATCCAGCACCTGCAGTAGACTGCATCTCTCCTGGCGCCGTCGATCCCACTTTTTCGAAGTGGTTGCGTGATCGTATCACTGAGCGTTTGCGTGAGCTGCGTGGTCGTCATTAGTGTAGTATAGTTTTATGGATATATTTTGTATTGGACTATTAGTACTTATTACCAGCTGTACTTGCTTTGTGGATGTATTTTGTATTGGACTATCTACTAGTTTGTTTCTTTTTTGGCGAAGCAAAACATATATGAATTAGTACTATGTCAATCTCTGGATTGTATCTCCAGCTCCAGCTCCAGCTCCATTTGCATTCTGGATTCCGTATTTTTTTAATTTTTTTAATTTGGCGGCGTTCTTAGCGACATTCTTAGCGTCGCTATTACGTAGCGATGTTTATGAACGTTGCTAATAACGTCGCTAAATTGCTGACGTGGCAAAGAATCTTTCCTTACCACATTGTCGCCAAAACGTCGCTATAATATTGCTAAATGGCGACCACAAACAAACATCGCAAATAACGTCGCTACTTAGCAACGTTTGTAACGTCGCTAATTAACGTCGCCGTAGCGACGTTTTACCGATTAGCGACACACTTTTTTCCGTCGTTTCCAAAACGACGCCAGAAACGTCGCTAACTTAAATTAGCGACGTTTTGGTCGGCATTCGTGACATTTACAAACGTCGCTAATCTGACATATTCTGGTAGTGAATGAGCTACCTAGCGAAACACATGCTCAAAACTGAAATACAAAGCCAAAATAGTCTACTTGGCATTTCCACAAACACTTGGGGGGGCTCTTTTTAGATTTCTCCAAGGATGGCATAAAAATCCCATGTGAAATGCACAAGAAGGAAGGTTGGTGCCTTGCTCACCTCCCCAAGGGTACCCCTAACCAATGTGGGTGTTCTTACAATGTGTCATGCATGAGGAAGAAGCTAAAACTATGAAAATACAAAGGTTTTACCTATTGGGTGGTTGATTTCTCAATGTGGTCTTCTATAGATGCTCATGTGTCAAGTTTGACACAATTTACTTCTCTTTTGGACTCCTCCCTATGAGCTCCTTGGTCTCCAAGCTTCTAGCCTTGTCTAATGAAGGTTTGGGAAGAATTTAAAAGAATTTGGTGGAATTTTGATGGAGAGAAATGAATGAGAATGAAAAGGATTTGAAGAGGGTTTCTTCTAGGGTTTATGGGGGCTTCCAAATGATGATGAAGATGGTTTAATAGCCCTTAATAACCAGCCAACATGGGAGCCCTAAAATCCCTTATAAAATGTCTATTTTACCCTCTCAAGTCATCATGAACAAACTCCTAATTAAAGGGTTAAATGTGCACTAAGTGTGGGATTAAATTCTAGTCTAAACCAAGCCTAACATGACTTAAATGAAGCTAGTTGTGTTCAACCTAGGTTGTGGGCTCAAGTGGTCATGTCTAGTCTAATTGGGTTCACATGTTAAGGTTCAATTTATGGCTAAACTAACAATTAATGAAACCTTCACAATAATAACTTAAATAAATATTCAAGTAATATAAATAATGCAAATTGACAAAAATATCCCTATTTTTGAAATGTGGTAGTGACAATTATGGATCCGCCACTGACTCAAAGGCATATGTTAGTCATAAAATCTCAATCATTGTGATTTTGTAATTACTATTTCCAAATTTATATAGATTTTCTTAATATCATTGACACCATTTTTGGTATGTGATTTTTAAATTACATTTTTCTCACTTCGTTCTTTCTTTCCTTTGATAAGAATAAAGATTAAATCTAAATTTCTTACATCTTTCCTTTGCTATTATTAGGGTTCTCCCCACCGTCTTTCATGGACCTTAAAATCGAAAAAATGGCATTCCTCCTGCTGCCTTAATCCACCCCGATGTCTAGAGTTCTCCCGTAAAAAAATCTTCCATCTTCTCATTTGTCATGGTCATCGATTCCTTTTCCATCATCTCCGCTATTCACATGGTTACTAATTTCAACTCCATCAAGTGTTAATTCACATAACTTCTTCTTCGATAAGGATGATGTTGCCATCTTCATCCACGAGTGTTTATCAGAAAAGCAAAATAGTACATTAGTTTATCATCTTCTTCTTCGAATCATTTTCATGCACGCTCGTGCTAACTTTTCGTATAAGATTCATATCGATTTCCTCGATCGAGTCATCCGTTTGTACACCTTAACTTTACCTCGATTCAGTTTTACCTACTCAATCATTTTTGTATTTGTACTTGCGCAATCCCAATCTCGTGCGCGTCATTTCTATTTTCTTCGAACCAACTCGTCATAAACTTTAAGATTACAACTTACTCAATGATACTCAATCTAAGGCTTTGCATACAAACGACACTTGCTGATAGACTCATTGGCATCCCGTATTCTCAATCAATCGACATCCCCGAAGCTAACCCATACACCACTCAGGAATGAAGTCATGCGATAAATCCTCAAAGCAATTTTTGAATCACAATCGATTACTTCGAGTCTTCGTTCGAATCATTCCTCAAATTCCAAGTACGCTCATCTAACATCGACGATATTTTCATTCGATAGCACCTCTATCGCAACTACCCAACATTTTATGAATCAAGTCTAACTTATTTTTGTCCGACACAATTTGAATTCCGCACACGACTTTTCTTAGGTCGACGTAATTCTTGCCGTATATGTCCAGTCCGACTTAGCCAACTGTGCTTTACATGAACCATCTTTTATTTTTATCAAAAACTATTCTCATACGATTTGTAAATTACATATACTTATTGTATGGACATCTCGCAGAACATTGAGAGAGAGCGCTCTAACTATATCAATCGCAAAAACAACATCAAAGTTTGCGAAAACAACGTCAGAGTTAAAGAATTCAATCGAAAGTCCAAGGACGTAAAGCCGTGGTCTGATACCATTATGTCACATCCTGATCCCGTAGGACCGATCGTCCTCACTAAGGCGTGATGCCGCGTGATCCTAGGTTGCGCTCACGCAAGGTGGGTTCCATAACGAACGATTACAACAGCTTGCGACGGGGTCGTCGCACAAAAGTTCCAAGTAGAAAACATTGAATAACACCAGCGAAAACTTGAAGCAAAATACATGTCATTCAAAAATGCTCTTTATTGATACTGAAACAAAGATTACAATCTGGCACGAGGCCATGATTACAATTACTCAGTCTCACTCTTCTCACATTACAAGTCACTCTGCTCTCTTTTATCACTCAATACAATTTGACGAGCCAACGGATGATTCAGATAGGCGATGTCCATACATTATGTCTCCTATAAGTCCAGACTCCATGCAGCCGCAAGCCTCGAAACGTCCAGGAACTTCGTGTCTCGAAGCATCCAAGCGTCCGCGCCAACGAGCTTCTACCTGTGCCTGCACATAAATACTGTGTGGTTGTCAGTACACAACTGTACTGGTGGAGTGAGCTCCTTATCTACCCATACAAAAATAACATGTTCATTTACTTTGTACAACATATCCTTTTACGAGTATCTTCCAATTCTTGCTTTAGGATCAGTTTTAGGACATAAACTCTTGACCTATTTTGTGTCTCTAGACCATCACCATGCCTTGCACCAACAACTTAATTATACTTTGCCTCTAGACCTTCTCGTACCAACAATATCGTCTTATCAACTCGTGCTTGTCTTTCGGTCCATATTTGGTACGCAACAACTTGGTCGTGCTATAAATCCCTTCGTATAACATAATCGAGGCAGTGCCTCGCTACTTAGTAACTTTTCTATACTTGTGTCGTAACAACGTGTTCATGCCATAACATATCGAGGTCGTGCCTCACAATTCAACATGACTTAACCGAACTTGTCCTACGACACTTCTTGACTTAACTTGAAAGTACTCAATTCTAACTTGTGCAACTCTATGCCGACGACTTATTACTCGATGCCACATCTCGTGCCGAAGCACGTCTCCATACTCTAGTCAAATCTTAGGCTCATAATGGTGTTGTAACCGTGCACACCTTCTTAAATCAATCGTATCGTACTTGTACTTTCTTTAATCTGACCGACACCGTGCATGTGAATTGTCGTTCAGCACGCACTACTAAAATACATCGAATTAGCGACTGCCATATCCGTCGTTAATCCGTCTGTAAATCAACTTAACGACGGCTAACCGATGAAATTTGACTGAAAAAATCTGTAAAAAAATAGCCCGTCGCTAAACAAAGTCCGTCGCTATTCTGTCGCCATTCGACTGCTTAGCGACGGCTTGCCGTCATCAAAGATCGAACATTTAGCGACGGCTAGCCGATGAATTTCCGTCAAATCAATTATCGAAATTTTTTTGATACTACTTTTTAGTGACGGACAGGTCCGTCGGTAATATATCGGTAACTGCGTATCATAGAGTTTCTGATACGAAAAATCTGACGCGTATTCGTCGCTAGCCGTTGCTAATACTCGACAGAAGAACGACGGTTTAGCGACGGAATATCCGTTGCTTAGGTTCTGGAAATCTTTATATTTCTAGAACCTTATCGACGGATAATCCGTCGCTAAACCGTCACTCAGTCGTCACCTTTCGTCGCAAGTCCGTCGCTAACTGAATTTTTTTTGAATTTTTTTAACATAAAACACAGCAGTCCCTGTTCGTACAACATTCAAAACATCGAAATATCACAATATGCATCACACCTCACACAAACCCACAAACCAATATACCTCACACACCAATATATAAATATCTATCACAAATACATCACACAAACCAACATACATCAATGAACCAACAAACCAATATATATCACACACCAATATACAAATATCTATCACAAATACATCACACAAACCAACATACATCAATGAGACCCGGAGCAACCCTCCGTTGAATTTTTATATAATAAAAGTCTAGGTAATAGCATCCAAAAACATCCAAGTCTATAAAATAACCATGTCTAGAAAATAAAAATCCGTCAAGAGTTGTAAAACCATCGAAGTAAAACCCATAAATAAGTCTACCGGAAACAAATTCGGTCAAAAATCATATCATATATATATCTATTGTCCTCTACGTATGCGCAGAGAGATCTCCCTCCTCAGCCACTGCGCATAAGTAGGATCCACGCCAGCAAAATCAATATCCAAAGGAGATTAATGACTGGAACTCCCGGTGCAACTGCCCTCTGGTGCCACCTCCCCAGCAGCAGGAGGTGGCACTACCGACTCAGCAGTAGGTACCACTACCTCCTCAGCAGCAGGAGGTGGCACTACCTCCTCAGCAGTAGGAGGTGCCACTACCTCCTCAGCAGCAGGAGGTGCCACTACCTCCTCAGCAGCCATCTGTGCCTCTCTCAAGCGACGTCCTCGGGTCTTAGGTGCCATCTCGTAAGATTGATGGAAACATGGAGATTAATTATGGATTAAACAAAATGACAATATTAGACGTGTAATGTGAAAGATTCATTGTTGTATGAAAATGACAGTATTAGACGTCCTCTGTGTCCTCATCTTCCTCTTCCTCCTCATTTTTGCTTTCATGTATTTCGTTTTCCTCTTCGGATACGTCAACCTCCAACGGTGAATGACCCTCAGCAGTCTTGTCTTAAACTTGAAGCCATTAACGACAAAGCCTGACAGTACAGAATTAGTCTCACAACCAGGATATAGAGGAGTCCCCCTCTCTGACCTCTTTCTACTTTTCGGCTTCTCATTCGACTCTCTCAGTCTCCTATTCCGCATCATATGATATCCATCTCAACCAAAGAGTAGAGAAGTGTGAAAATATTAATATTAACCAAGGATCGGTATCGAAATCGGTATCACCATGAATCTTATGGCTTGTTCTACCAGAGCATAATATAAAACCAAACGTGTGAAGCAGATCTTCACATTCAAAATATTAGAAGAAAAAAATTTACGATTGGTGGTAGGGCAAGCCAGAATCCTTTGAAAGTATTCTGGCTCGCCCTACCACCAATCAAAAAAAATTTCTTCTAATATTGTGAATGTGAAGCTCTGCTTCACGTTTGGTTTTATATTATTCTCTGTTAGAACAAACTATGAGATTCATGGTGATACTGATTCCGATACTAATCCTTGGTTAATATTAATATTTTTATACTTCTCTACGCTTTGGTTGAGATGTATGTCATATGATGCGGAATAGGATGCCTCATGACCCGAATGAGAAGAAGGGGAGTAGGGAGGCTCACTCTATACACTCATCCGCCTACGATATACACTCTTACTTATGCAAGCCTTTTGAGGTAATTAGCATTATACTATATATATAATTTATATATACTAATTTATATACTATTCTACGATACTCCGATCCTTAACCGCCGATACTAACAATATCGTCGATACCAATACTCATAGGAATAGTCCGATACCGATACTTTGAACCTTGATACTAAGTTTATATATATACTAATTTATATACTATTCAACAATACTCCGATCCTTAATCGTCGATACTACCGATATCGTCGATACCAATACTCATAGGAATAGTCCGATACCGATTTCGATATCGATACTTTGAACCTTGATACTAAGTTTATATTTATATATATATATATATATATATATATATATATATATATATATATATATATATATATATATATATATATATATATATATATATATACCAATACTCATAGAAATAGTCCGACACCGATTCCGATACTGATACTTTAAACCTTGATACTAAGTTTATATATATACTAATTTATATACTATTTTATATACTAAGTTTATATTCCGATACCGATACTTTGTGTGTGTGTGTGTGTGTGTGTATGTGTGTGTGTGCGTGTGTGCGTGCGTGCGTGCGTGCGTGTGTGTGTGTGCGTGCGTGCGTGCGTGCGTGCGTGTGTGTGTGTGTGCTACTACCGCCGCCGGCCCCCAATCCCCACCCCCACTCCCACCCCCACCACCGCCGAACGCCATCCCCACCACCTCGACCCCCACCCCCACCCCCACCCCAACCCCCACCTCCACCACGCCGACCTCCATCCCACCGCCGACCAGAAACCCGCCGCCCCCCCCGCCATCCCGACCCGAACCCCTCCAGCGACCCCCACCCCCACCACCGCGACCCCTACCCCCTCCACAACCGGCCTCCGCCACCCCGATCCGAACCCCCCAACAGCGACCCCCACCCCCACCACTGCGACCCCCACCCCCACCAGCACCGGCCCCCGCCTCCCTGACCCAAAACCCCCCAAGCGACCCCCACCCCCACCACCGCGACCCCACCACCACCACCACCACCACCGGCCCCCGCCTCCCCAGGCCGCCCCGACCTGAAACCCCCCCAGCGACCCCCACCCCCACCACCGCGACCCCCACCCCGACCACCACCGGCCCCCGCCTCTTCCCGCCGCCTCGACCCAAAACCCCCTCCCTCCAGCGACCCCCACCCCCACCACCACCGCCCCCGCCGCCCCGACAACCGAGAGAGAGAGAGAGAGAGAAAATTTGGGGGGGAATGAAAAGTTCCCCCCCCCCCCCGTCGGCTAAATTTAAGTTAGGACGGGATAGTAAGCGACGGACTGGCGACGGATATATTCCGTTGCTATGTGGTCGCTATATCACCCTAGCTGGCTGATGGAATATCCGTCGCTATGTAGTCATTAAATTTTACAGCAATTTTTTTCAACATTCCTTGCCAACTTTTGCCAACTAAGCAACAGCATAGCGATGGATTCTTCATCCGTCGCTATATCTCCATCGACTTAACGACGGATTGGCGACCTTTGCTCGCCCTTAAAATAAAATAAAAAATTATCGACTTTTCGACGGCAATCAGTCAGAACTTTGTTGGTAGTCGGTCGCTAATAGCGACGGACAGAATCGGTCGCTAATAGCGACGGACAGAATCCGTGGCTATATGTCCGTCGCCAAATGGCTGTATTTTGGTAGTGACGCCAACTTACCTATATAAAAGTCACAGGCAATTCAAGCCATTGTGGACATAGCTCGGGTAGACGATGGGTCTTTCAATGCAAGGTAGCTAGCCCCATGGAAAGCCCCCGATTACGTACGCGGTACAATCCAGCGCTACTATAACGTCTTCCCCTAGGTCGACCTGGCCCCGACGCCACGACGTAATACAAGTCGAGAAAAAATCCTTGTCGACAAGTAGTCAATCACCACGCACCTACGAGAATATCTAGACTCACGTAAATCTATGACCTACTTTGTGATTCGACTAGAACCATACTTAGCAAAACGTGCTTTGGAACCATACTATGCAAAACGTGCATAGGAACCATACTATGGAAAACATGCATCTCTGGAGACTCCCAAACGAGGGATCACCTCGACGACAAATGGTCGCATGAACTCTCCATTCTTTGAAATCCAGGAAACGACTATTGCATAGCCTTCCTACTTAACTTGAACAAAATGTGTTCCTTAAGTGCCATAGACCGTGAGTAACTTTTCATCGATCCAGCCGTGGCTCGTGTCTTAAACCAACTCGTGTTCTATGCGACCCTATCGTCCAAGTCATACTTTATAGACAAGCCTTGAGATCATTGGACTATGTGACTTAACAGCCGCAGAAAGCACGGGACATTACAATCACTTCGATAGTCCAACATCACTTTGCCTAACTCAATCGTACAACAACTTAATCCGTAGGATGGACAAAGGCCATGCCATGCCTTGGACGATGGAACCGTGCATGCTTTATCAAGCATTTATACGTGCGACGCCTATGACTTAGGCTAAATTCACAACTTGTGGCAACTTAAACCAACTTCTTTCTCCCAAGCCACGGGGCGAAGGATCGAGTGTCATTTTGAAAGCACGACGTGCAATACTTCTAAGTCGACCGTGCGACCTTTCCATATTCTTAACTCAAACGACCCGACTTGGGATTATTTCTTTAGCTATGTAGATTCGTCTTTTATTATCAAGCCTACTTGTGCAGTTAAAAACATTCATATTATTAGTGCGAAGCCAAGTTGAGACAAGTTCAATGAAGCCACCCACCTTAGCGAGGAGTCGCCTCGATCGAGCGGGACTTCGAGCAAGTCGTTGCATGGCTAAGTCTGAACGCCGTTGGCATTTTGATTTCTCCGGTTGAACTGAGCGAGATGGGACATTACATTATACACCACTCAGAAAAAGTTTTGTCCTCAAAACTTATTGAGTACACTTATCGACTCATAATCTTTGATTCAATATCCAACGATTAACGCACACACTCTGCCTATGCATTTTTTCAATCTGAGCCACGCTCGTGTCTTATTTATTTTTCTTCTCAAATAACTATATCTCAACTGGGGATAACTTATACTTTTATCGCGTGCATGGACGACTTAGTTCTAGGACAAACCATTCGATCAATCGACATTCAAATTCATTTGAATCCAACGATCGTGCGCACTACCATCAAACATTATTTGCAACACATGATTCAAAATCATTGATACTCTTCCATTTCTTTAGTCTCACTTGAATTCAACGTGTCACTTAGCGGGATCGTACACATACTTAACGCGTCCCCAAAATATATGCATTTCAGCTAAGCCTAATGATAGTGAATCCAATCCCACATATTCAATTTATCCAATCAATTACTGGAATCAATCATACCAATGCTACCTCTCGAGACAAGGACGTCTTGCCTAACCGCTAGGCCATCTCTCTAGGCTAAAGTCATCCTTTAGTATTGAAATCATAGTTTTCAAACAATCATATCAACACTGAACCCAATCCTAAGGTCAAACCAAAGTTGATAGTACGAGGTTTTCTATCCAAGCTCGCATCACTCTGATTTTTAAACTTCGAGCATAGATTTCTCCTAATTGCACTTACAACACTTAGTTCAAAGGGTCCGAATCATTCAGCAAAGCTATCCTATCATAAGTTTACTAAAGTAATTCCTTGACATATCAATATCGCTCGTCCAAAAGTAATTCACGTAGTCTATCTCTTCGAACACGTTCGATATAATCCACCTATCCATCCTTCCCAAGTCAAGCATGCTACGACATAATTTTTCACTAAACCATAGTCCTTATTCCATATTCCCTAAGTCGCTTATCATAATTCACGTATTCGATCACAAGGTCGTCTAACATAACAATATGTCATGCCCCAATCTCACGCAAGTCTAATTATTCGTAGTGGACATAAAATCACCATGCCAACGCTCCCGCAGGATAATTGTTCTCATCAGGACGTAACTTTTGCATTGAGTCTAGACTAATTTATTCTCGATACGTAGATTGGATCTACTTAATCCTCAAGTTTACTTAATCGTCAATTACAAGTTCGACCAATGCTCGAATTCACCTTCGCATCAAACCACCAGTTGAAGCAATCTAAATTGCCACGCCATGATCTCTCGAGTTCGATCATTTTCGTGACATGAATCTCCATGTCAGCGCTCATGCGAAACGATCGCCCCAAATCCGACGTGACGCATGTACTGAGATATATCTTGAACATATTTTCACCATCCTTGTACTACTTTTTGGGAGACTCTCATATGTCTCTAACCTTATTCCTTCTTGATGTTGGATTCAACTAAGTTATATTCCCAATAATTAAGGATGAACAATTTGCATTGATTGTTCTCTCTCTCTTTCATTGTTGATAAGTAGTGATCAAAGCAACAATTGCTTGAACATTGTCCATTTCTGGGATTGCATGTTCTGATTTTTTCCCATGATGTACTCGACATTCACGAGTTGTGGAGATTGAGGTTGATCTGCCTCTTCTAGTGGTTATATTGTTCACCATTATCGAACTTCTCCAGCATGTGAAAGCTTGTGTTCAGGTGTCTTGTACATGCTTCCAACATATTGATGTGATAATAGATTTGGGATTCTCATAAACTTCGGGAATCATAAAAATATCGCTTGTGATTTTTGTTAAATTTTTTTTTGTACAAGTCTTAGAAGACTAACCACTAATTAGTTTCAAATCAAAATGACAAATTTTACTAGAGAGATTAAAATCTTAGTAGTGGTTACTCTATAATAATATTAGCAAAAAAACTGCTATATGAAAGCAAGTTGAATGGTTTGATATAGAAATTAGATCGCAGTAAAAACTGCTATAAGTTTGCGAAAATAATTAGCATGTGCAATAATAAAAATTATTGTTGGCAATAGAGACTTGACCATCTTTCACTTCGATTCACTCATAGGAACCTGCATCTTTTGTTTGCTTACACAATTGAGCTTCTGGAATGCTTGTTGTATCACCTCCCTTCGCGGAACAAGATGTAGAATGTCGAACAAGCGTTTGAGCGCTTTTGCAAAAGTTCAAATGAGCTGATAGAGAGGGATCTCTTTTCTTAGATTTGTCTTGAAGGAGAGACTTAACTTTCAATTTCTTGATGTCCTTTCTTCTTTGAAAGCATTTTGTTTCTTGTCCTTATGTTATCCGGATTGGACTATGTTTGCCTTAACAAACTGTTTGGACAACAAACATTGATCTTGTTCATGGCTTCATCCTCAATATTGCGGACAAAGTACAAAAGATCATCCAAATTTACTTCAGCCTTATTACGGTACATGTCAGTAGTGAAGGATTCCATCATTAGGGAGTTCAGAGAGTATAACTCCTACCATCATGAACTTGTCAACGAGAGACCTATCCTCTTCGTGCAGTTTGTCGAAGCTTAAAGCTTCCTTACTTGGGACATCATAGTCTTTTCATCTTCAAATTTCATAACCATGAATTTATTAACGAGATATATCTTGAACATATTTTCACCCTGCTTTTCGGGAGACTAACCACTGATTAGTTTCAAATCAAAATGGAAAATTTTACTAGAGAGACTAAAATCTTAGCAGTGGTTACTCTATAATAATATTAGCAAAGAAACTGCTATCCTTCTTCATCGACACCAACTACACTGACGTCACTGCCTTCTTCATCGACACTGACTCCACCGACGTCACTGCCTTCATCGACGTCGGTGTCGATTTCACGGGAGCAGTATGAGATGTTCTTATCCTTGATGCGCGGCAGTGCCCATCCTCATCCAGATCCGCAGTAGTTCTAGTTAGGACAGTTTATTGGTTGTTTGTGTGTAGACCCATGATATTGTTGATGATTTCATAATTTATTTCTTGTACTTATTTGCATGGATATCTATTTATTGCATTGATCTGTACGACGTGATTTTTTTCAGACTCGATTTGTAATTCTAATGTGTCATTTTCTTCAAATTTTACTTTATTATTCGTATTAAATGTATGTATATTTATCGGTGTTGAGTGTTCCACCGAAGGGGTCGGCGAACCCAAGAAATTTAACGGAGAGTTGCTCCGGTTCTATTGATATTAATTGTTAATTAATAAACAGTAGGGATACCATTCTGTTTTCTATTTCTTTTTTACAGTAAAATTAGGGACATTTAGCGACGTCTACCGACGTTTAGCGATGCCGAGAGTAGTCGCTAAGCATTGGTGATTCCTATAAATTAGCGACGCTTAGCAACTACTCTCGACATCGCTAAACGTCGATAGACATCGCTACTCATTGCTGAATCACCAGTGGTTTGTGTCGTACATAGGATCGAGTTGCTAAACGTCAGTAGACGTCGCCAAGACATCGCTAATGCCTGCAACTTCTACCGACGGTTAGCGACAAAACTATTGTCGCTACATTTTCGACTACAAGACGGTAAACGTCGCTAAATTTGTGACGTATAGACGTCGCTGAAATATATCGCAATTACGACGTTTCTTATGTCAGCGACTTGCAGAAACGCGATAACAAAGAAATGTTGCCAAAAATATGAAGCGACATTTTTTTTTTACATTTTAGCGACGTCTTAAGGCGTCGCTAATTTGGCATATTATGGTAGTGAGCAAGTTGAATGGTATGATATAGAAATTGGATCGTAGTAAAAACTGCTATAAGTTTGTGAAAATAATTAGCAGGTGTAGTAATAAATATTATTGTTGGTAATAGAGACTGGACCATCTTTCACTTCGATTCACTCTTAGGAACCTGCATGTTTCGTTTGCTTACACAATTGAGCTTCTGGAATGCTTGATGTATCTGTTATTCTCGAGGCTTAATTTTCGTTGGAAAATAGAGAATCAAAACAGTTGTCAAAATAGCAACAACATTTCGTAGCAACACTTCAAAGAAGGTGCACTATAGAGATCCTTGGAGGATTCTGGGTAACGAAAATCTAAAGAGATTTCGTTACAACATCAAATGAATATAGCGCTTCTTTTAGGAAGGTACAAATCGAGTTTCTAGCAGTAGCAACGACGAAAGCCCACAAGAAGTTTTCGATTAGATCAGAGAAGTAAAGAAGGAAAGAAGAAAGAGAAAGACAGCTTTGCTGGGGTGATCAGATCATCGTTGCTCAAAATAAGATTCGCCTATATACGATCCGCTTCCAGAAACTAGCAAGTTCTAGAGAACTTCTGGAACGCTCGTCAGTCAATATTTGATTCTTGAACGGGCTTCCTGGACTTTACGAACTCCTTTAACTCTCTTTTTGTTGCATCTTTCAAAGGAGGCCAAGGGGCTCTATTTATAGAGTGGAGTGAGACTTCACATCTTCTCCTATCCGATGTGGGACTAAAATATCAATACTCAAAAATATAGTTTGATATTTTAGATCATCCCACAATCAGCATAGAGGTGTGCCAGTCAACGCCTACCCCCCGAACACTCCCGTGCATGCACGAGACATCCTAGAGTCCGTGTCCGAGTCTGTACCATAAAAATTAACTTACATCTTTGTTGGAATTAATTATTTTTCTTTCTAGGAAAATACTCCCATATGACACACACTTGTGCCCCACCACACCTATGTGCACACCTCAATACAAGCAATATATTATATTGAGATACTCACCATTTGGTGTAGCCAATGTGGGACTATCTTTCCTAGTCTAAAGACAAAAATACCAACAACCCCCCACATATCTCAATATATGGGTTGAGCAATCCCCACAGTGACTTTCCATCATGCATTAGGAGAGATGTCGCTACGACTTGAATCTTTCCGCATGGGTTAAATAACAACATGATACAAGAATGGACTAAGCCTTGAATTCTGTACCATAACTGTAATTCTTCCAACTCACATAATGACATCAACTGTGCTTCAGGCTGCACATTAAAGGCCTTGTGCCAGCCTGGTTTTAGTGTATAATTTTGGGCGTCTACAAGTTTACCCTCAAGAGACGGCCTGATATCTCTGTCCACACACTATAGGTGAGTTCTTTATCAAAGAGACATGGCATGAAGCCTTGCGCTTTCCTTGCGGTGCTACACCTCTATGACATGGCCTAAAGTCGAGGCATTATCCCTACCGGGAACCTCATCGTAGTGTCATACTACTGTAGAATGAGGTCACATCCTTTTTGTAGTGCCATACCATCCAGCATGAAGCCTTAGGCTCTTTTGCGGTGTTAAGCCGCAACGACATAGCTTGCAAGGTCGAGGCTTTACCCCTATCCGGGTACCTCATCGTGGTGTCGTGCCACTGTAACAAGAGGAACACCTCCCCTTTGTAGTCCTGGCTACCCCTCTTTAATTTTATCATACAGCATTAGGCTGTCTGCCTATTTGCGGTGCTACTCCGCTGTGACTTGGCTCACAAAGTCGAGGTATTATCCCTAACCGGGAACCTCATGGTGGAGTCAACCCACTATAGCATGGAGTTACACTCCTTGTAGTGCTGCGATACCGTGCTTCCTGTAAAGCACACCAGTCATTTCCAAAAGTCAATCTAAGAGAAGATTATCTATTTCTGAGTAAAATAACAATAGTACATGCATTATATCAAATATACAAATTATAGAAATTATTCACGAGATTAAGAATGAACTACCAATATGTATACACATCTATATGTCTATATGGACGTCGTTTAGTCGCACTACATGACTACCAGGGCTTAGGTTGCGTTCGGGTTAGTTTAGAACAACCGAGTCTTCTAAAAGTCGTACCTATTACTAAATAACTGATTAAATTATTTATAGAGGTCAAGTCACAACTTTGTCTGGTTTTTCTAGCTCGGACACATTTATGGCTCGGTCTTTTCTACCATAACTAATACACTAGTCAAAGCACGCCGTTTCACCATCCGTGCCATCACTTCTAGTCATTTGGCACTCCAAAATTTAACCATGACTAAGGTATTCCCTAATAATAATTAATTAAATTAAAATATTTCTAAAATTCTAAAAATTATATTAATTCAAATAAGTAAATAAAAGGATATTTTCAAAATTTCGGAAGGAGGATTAGGAATCTACCTTCCTTAGAAATATTGTCTAATCAAAATGTGATAGTGCATCCTTCTATGGTAGTCGTCTAGTAAGACCTATGTAGCAACCTTAACTACCCAATTGTCAAATTAAAATAGGGACTCCTAGTCCTAACCATTCTCTTAAAATTGATTTACTCATAGTTGTAAATGAGCATTTTCTAGTCGCAGGCTCGCAGTAGTACGACTAATATGGTACTACCACGAGTTCGCACAATTTGCGAAATTGGACCTGCATGGGCCACCACAAAAACTTGTCACAACCCGCACCCGTTTTTCGGATACGAGACGTGTCCAAGCCAGCCTACGCCGCAGAGTCGGCGGTAGAACGCTGTCAAGCCCGCAAGAAAATAAATACTCAAAAATAAACATTTGCTGCTCATTCACATTTCTAATTTATTACAACATTTACAACATTTATATTTAAAGGGAAAACAAAACTTTACAATTAAAGAAATTGATACAATTGCTTTCAATTCTAGGTTGTCCTCAGCATACCTAAGTCTTCCCAATGCTAACAGCGATCGCGGCTAAACCTGAAAAATGTTGGTTTTCAGTCAGGAATGGAACAAGTACACAAACCTACGGTAATGCAAAACACAATAGAATTAACAAGACATGAAAATAGCATATGGAATATGAAAGATAGTAAGAAAACTGATGACGTAACACGATAGAGAAGTAAACAAGGAAAAACTAATAAAAGACATATATCTAGGTGGTGTGAAATATCATTTTCAACATGTGAACGGCTAGGGGGTAAAATACGGCTCACTGCACGTGTCATGTGCAGCTGCTATCGTGCAAGATTAGACATATTGGGATATTTCTGGATAGTCCACATGTATACTAAGATATTTCCCCTCCCGACTACTCCGTGTGACGAGCGTGTCAACAAACAGCAAGATATATGTATAGACATGAAATGAAAAGACTACTATGAATCGAAAAGCAATCAGAAAGTGCACTTGCCTGTGGTCCTTAGCTGGTGAAACCGACAATCACATTAGGTCCAAATTAGTCCTGATTAGCCACGCGCGATATGAAGCAGTTAGAACTCGCACGAATTAGGATCATACGACTTATTGTAATCGAAGAGAAATTCATTTTATTAATAAGAAAAAATATATATATAACTACTTTGGAAATATTTACTATATTTGAGAACTATATCACTCAAAATATTTTAAATAAATTATGCTTAAAGTCTAGAAAATCTTTTGTAAGGCTAAACCTAATTTGTTAAACGTACTTCTTATATATAAACCTGCTTAGAAACGATCCCTATAAATCTTATATAAGTAACATAAAAGAAAGTCCAATAAAACCATATATTTTATTCAAGGACCAAATTTTACTTTTATTTTAAAAGTATTTACATATTAAAAATAATATATTTATTATTATGAAAACCATTATATATTATATGCAAGTCCAAAACCGAATTATTAACTTAACTATATAGGCCAAACCCAAATAAGGATTAAATCTAGATTAATTTATCTATAATGGCTTCAGGCCCAAGGCCCGAGCCCACCCTATACTATAAAACTTTAAATACTTAAAGCCCAAAACTAAGTCCTAATTAATAACAAAACTACTTATTACTTAATCGACAGTTATTAACCAAACTTAATGCATTACTTAACATTCCCACTTCCTAGTGCTATTTTTTTGGGGAAAAAGCAAGAGAGAGAGTCCAGAGAGTAAAGAAAAGAGGGAAAGGGGAAACTGCTCACTTGCGCGCGCGTGGGGCTCGGCTCGGCGGAACGACGGTCGGGAGGCGCGGCGCTGTGCTGCTCCGAGCTCCACGGACGACGTCAACAGTCGACACGGGGAGGAGTGAGCAGGTGGCGGACGAGGCTGGGGTTTTCGACGCTCCACGCTCGACCACGCGGCGGATTGTCGGCGCGGGTCTGAGGCTTCGCGGACGGGACGACTCACTGTGGGGCGGCCGGATCTGACCTGGCACACGCTTGGCGCTGGGTCGACGGGAGCTTCGGGGAACGTGGATCCCGGCAAAGCTGGCGGTGGGAGTTAGGACGGAGGGACGGCTCCGGTCTAGGGTTCCGGCTAGGGGAAAGCGCCCGTGGGAGGCAAGCTCGACGCCGGCGCTGGTGATGGAGGAGAAGGCACGGGGTCGACAGAATGGCATGGGTGCACAGATCGAGGAGTAGGTGGTTGCCGACAGGAGATGGCCGGCGTCCGGCGCTCGGTTCAAGGGGACGCGGATGCGAGTTGCCAGCGCTGTGGTCGGGTTCGCGAAGGCGACGTCGAAGGAAAGGGGGATGAAGCGCTCACCGAGCTCGGGGCGGACGTTGCCGAGCTTGAAGAGGTCTGCGGTCACAGCATGGCATGCCACGGCGGAGATCATCGGGGAATCGGCCGCGAGGGCGGTGGATGCGGCCGCCTGCTCGGCGAGGCAGCGACTGGCAGCGCCTGGGACGCGTTGGGCCAGGTCTCTCTCTCTACCTTTCTCTTGATTTGGTGGGGCTGATGACAGAGGTGGTGCGGACGGAGCGCCAGGGCGACTCCAGCTTAGGCGGAGGCAACGAGATGGTCCACCGGGTGGCGAACGGGAAAGTCGGCTTGGATTTGGACAAGATGGAGGAGGCTGGGAAGGTGGCGTGATTCGACGGCAGCAGACTGGTCGGGTGTTTTGTGGCACTATGGTTTGTAACCTGTGGAATGAAATGGATTGGCCACGGACACACGTCCGGACACGATTGGTACGAAAATTATTATGGTGGATACACGGACACATGAACACAGAATATGGTGATGTTGATGGTGAATGTGACACGGATACACGACACATGATTTGGTCGTTGGGTGGCGATGTTTATGGCGAGTGTGGAGTCAAAATTTGTCTGGTGGCGGTCGTTGCGGGGAGGCTTGGGAAACGACAAGGGCTGGATGGTGTGGATGCAGGGGTTGGCGGGGTGAGGCGAGGTTGTTGTTGCTTGTGATGGCGATGGAAGATGATGGATGGTAGGACGCTGGTACGAAGAGAATAAAGAGACAGGGAAGGTCGGCTCCAGATTAAAGGAAGGGTAGCGGATTCTTTATACATATATATAGTTATCAAGCCCTAGAGGAGATCACGCATATAGTTTGTGGAAGGAAAAGACTAGATAATACTAATCCTATTAATATACTAGGATCTTCTACTTATTTATATCAAAAGTTATTTTAAAAATATAATATGAACCTTATCGAATCTTAATAATACTTTAAAGAAACAATCATTATCTATTAGTTCAAAACATAGAGATTTAATTTAATCATTTACTTATTACCAAAATAATGTTTATTGTTATCAACTATATTTTAAACACATATATATATATTTTTAGAAGTCATCTTTTGAAAAGCCCAAAATTATAACAACTCATTTTATAATTCCAATCACCCAATTTAAGAACAAATAGTATTTTCAAACTATAATTCAACTAGTGTTCGACTTACACAAGAAAATACCATCATAATATCGTATTTACTGCTTTTAAGAAAATTCATTTCTAATAAAAATATGTATAATAAAATAATTAAAATAAAATTGAATATTCGGGAAGAGGGATTACAAATCTACCCACCTTAGAAATAAATTCGTCCTCGAATTTAAGGACTATCAAGATAGACGAACTTGGTTGTTCGGTAAAAAAATGAGAGAAAAATATTATGTTAAGCAATTGTTGATCAAATAGGTAAATAGAGGAAGGAAAAGTCTTGCAACTCCAAGGCCCTAAAATGCTCTCAGAATTTTAATTCAAGACAAGTTTTGATAAAAGAAGATAATCGTAAAGTACAGTATCAACAAATAATTATCGTACCACGATAAATGAAATAAAACAATTGAATAATTAAATAACTTTTGAAAATATGGGGAGAGGGAATTTAGGGTTAGGGATTCGGGGATTAGTATCAGGGGTTTAGAAATTCCGAAATTAGGGATTAGGAATTGGTTTAGGGATTTTGAAGATTAGGGTTAGGGTTCTAAGAAATTTGGGATCCGGCGAAAATTTGTAAAATCGTGGTTGTGGGGGAAAGGGAGGGCACCCTCATATATAGGAGAGGGGAATCCAAGTTGGGGAAGGACTAGGACGATCAAATCTTTCCTAGGTCTAAATAAATTTTGAATCCAATAAAACAAGAATCGATCCATAATGATAAAAAAATAATTCTGGATTTTATTTATAATATTTGAAACATATCATGCAAATTTAAATCATAATAATTGATCAAGTACTTCTAAAAATCTACAAAAATCCTTTAAAATAACTTAGGTAAATACTTTCTTTTCAAAATATTCATTTCTAGAATTGAAATATAGACTATAAATTTCTAACTTTAAAACAAAAAAAATACAATTTTGAAATCCAGTAGTGAGCTTATGAAGCTACCCGCCTTAGAAAATTTTCTCCTCAAAATTTGAAGGGTACGATTAATCATGATTACGAATATAATCAAAAATGGTATGACCAATGATCAAGAGTTAGTTCGCGAATAAAAAAAATACCACGAGTCGTGATTAAAGTATAGTCGAAAGGGTCTAGTTATCGTGGTCGAGGATATAATCAAAACGGGATTAGTTAAACAAGGAGGAGTCGTTAGGCACGACTAACTACTATTGGAATTATATAGGCCTGATCAAGGATCAAAATTTAGATAAAGTCCAGGCATGGTTAAAGCCACTTAGGTACAACTAAGATGCATGTAAGTCATCCAAGCATGGTCAAAATTTAAAAGTTGGTACGAGCATGAACAAGTTCGCAATTGTCATGATCACTGTGGAATAAAAATAAAACTTAGTTTAAGAAAATATAGGCACGATTATGATTTAGTCATGAACAAAATTGTTCACGATCGATCAAAATTGAAATCATTGTGGTACGAACAAATAGTTAAGCAAAATTATTTAGGCATGATTATAGAATCGAATTCTAGGATAACATGCGAATTGGCACGATTGAAATATAATCGAATAGTCTAGTTGTGATCTAAAGTTCGTTAAGGATGGTCCAAATCGAAACCGTTCTAATACGATCAATTGGATAAGTATGATCATAGAATCGTAATCTAGGGGTGATTATGAATCTAGTGAAAGAAAATCAAATTAGGGTTAAAAGAGGAAGATATGGAGGAAAAGAACAATCAGTCTATTGTGAAGTTGGTAACTAGGAATAATGCACAAATCGATTTAGCAACTTTATAGTCGTATGCCAATAAAGGACGTAGCCTATATGGTATTCGAACATCGTAAACATATCTGAAGTTGTTTTACCGAGAATTTATGCCTCGTCCGTGTACAGCTAGTTGTAATAAACTCTTGGTTCCCTGACTCAAATGAGGATACGGTAATGAATACCCTATCAACTCTATCCAATCTTGACATAATATTTCAAGGAAAAAAATAGGGCAACTAAGCTATAGCTTGAATGGCATTCGATAATTCATGCTTATTTGAAATTATTTCAACTTGGGGGACATGCCACGCCAGTGCGCTACTGGCTGCAGTGAACCTGTAGTCTTGATAATTCAAATAAGTGGCGACAGTGCGCTGCTGTCTTGCCATCGTAAGTAAACGAACATTCTTTTAACTATACTTTATGAAATTTCAAAGGAGGTTCTAGGATTTCAAACAAATTCTAAGAGGGTGTAAGTATCTGTCCTTCCAGTATGAATATCAAGTCTCGAAAAGAAAATAATTAGTTAGGAAGGATAACTCTTGAATCCAAAAACTTAACTTAAGATTAAGGTATAGACAATTGAGTGAGAAATTATTAAAAAAATCCCTTGGGTCCAAGAAAATATAAGTGATACAAACTCATGATATGGCGATGTTTAGAGAAGTCATAAGATAGGGTTATACAAATGATAAGATCAGGAAGGAAAGGACCGAAGGCAAAAGAAATATAAATTTTAATCTCTACTTCTCTAATATTCAAGATCGAGGGAAATATGTATAAAACACTACGTCTACTTACTATTGAAAATATATTTACATAAGTATATAGCTTAAGTAAACCCCAAAATTCCAAAAGTCAATCTAAGAGAAGATTATCTATTTCTGAGTAAAATAACAATAGTACATGCATTATATCAAATATACAAATTATAGAAATTATTCACGAGATTAAGAATGAACTACCAATATGTATACACATCTATATGTCTATATGGACGTCGTTTGGTCGCACTATATGACTACCAGGGCTTAGGTTGCGTTCGGGTTAGTTTAGAACAACCGAGTCTTCTAAAAGTTGTACCTATTACTAAATAGCTGATTAAATTATTTATAGAGGTCAAGTCACAACTTTGTCTGGTTTTTCTAGCTCGGACACATTTATGGCTCGGTCTTTTCTACCATAACTAATACACTAGTCAAAGCACGCCGTTTCACCATCCGTGCCATCACTTCTAGTCATTTGGCACTCCAAAATTTAACCATGACTAAGGTATTCCCTAATAATAATTAATTAAATTAAAATATTTCTAAAATTCTAAAAATTATATTTAATTCAAATAAGTAAATAAAATGATATTTTCAAAATTTCGGAAGGAGGATTAGGAATCTACCTTCCTTAGAAATATTGTCTAATCAAAATGTGATAGTGCATCCTTCTATGGTAGTCGTCTAGTGAGACCTATGTAGCAACCTTAACTACCCAATTGTCAAATTAAAATAGGGACTCCTAGTCCTAACCATTCTCTTAAAATTGATTTACTCCTAGTTGTGAATGAGCATTTCCTAGTCGCAGGCTCGCAGTAGTACGACTAATATGGTACTACCACGAGTTCGCACAATTTGCAAAATCGGACCTGCATGGGCTACCACAAAAACTTGTCACAACCCGCACCCGCTTTTCGGATACGAGAAGTGTCCAAGCCAGCCTACGCCGCAGAGTCGGCGGTAGAACGCTGTCAAGCCCGCAAGAAAATAAATACTCAAAAATAAACATTTGTTGCTCATTCACATTTCTAATTTATTACAACATTTATATTTAAAGGAAAAACAAAACTTTACAATTAAAGAAATTGATACAATTGCTTTCTATTCTAGGTTGTCCTCAGCATACCCAAGTCTTTCCAATGCTAACAGTGATCGCGGCTAAACCTGAAAAATGTTGGTTTCCAGTCAGGAATGGAACAAGTACACAAATCGACGGCAATGCAAAACACAATAGAATTAACAAGACATGAAAATAGCATATGGAATATGAAAGCTAGTAAGAAAACTGATGACGTAACACGATAGAGAAGTAAACAAGGAAAAACTAATAAAAGACATCTATCTAGGTGGTGTGAAATATCATTTTCAACATGTGAACGGCTAGGGGTAAAATACGGCTCACTGCACGTGTCATGTGCAGCTGCTATCGTGCAAGATTAGACATATTAGGATATTTCTGGATAGTCCACATGTATACTAAGATATTTTCCCTCCCGACTACTCCGTGTGAAGAGCATGTCAACAAGCAGCAAGATATATGTATAGACATGAAATAAAAAGACTACTATGAATCGAAAAGCAATCAGAAAGTGCACTTGCCTGTGGTCCTTAGCTGGTGAAACCGACAATCACATTAGGTCCAAATTAGTCCTGATTAGCCACGCGCGATTGTAGAAGCATAGAATTTTCAGAACCAGAAAGCCCATGTGCCAGACTACATGTGCCAAAGCTTGGATAAAGTGCTTCACAGCAAAGAACAAATATAGACATTGAAAGAGGACTTTTTATTTAACATATAAAAGTCTATTATATGTCTAAGAAAGACTGTACAAGGGAGAATTTCTACAAAGAAAGGATCCTAAGTCTACAACCAGCAACCACCATGCGCCTCCAGTCAGGCGCAGCAATCACCATGCGCCCTCAGCCAGGCGCATCCCACCATGCGCCCTCAGCAAGGCGCATCCTTTTCAGCAGCTCAGTTATGTGCATCCCCAGTTATGTGCATCCCTTCAGCAGCCCAGTTATGTGCCGCTTTTCTAGCCAGGCTCACCTGATAAATGCTTCGACTAATGAAGCATTTAACCCTCTGGCTGGAACCAAGGAAGAGAAGGGTACCGTAAATCTGTGGCCAGGGGAGGCTTCGAAAGAGCCTCCAAAGGCGAAGGAAGACCGTGATCGAAACCACGGCTAAAAGAGCAGCTTTCAACACAACCAGAATGGGCTACACCCATTTTGAAGGAAGAAAGAGCCACCAAAGCCGCAGTACTGCCATTCCGATCTACGGCTCTTCCGGAATAACGGAAACGAGGCCCGAACATCCCTATCTTTGGATGCAATAGGCACCTTCCGGCTGCCTCGGAAGCCCTTGATTCCGTCTTTTGGATGTACAATCACCTTCAAGAGCATCAGCGAAGACATTGCGTCACATCTTCACCCTCGGGAGCATCTCGTCAACAAAATGCATTCGAGTACACAAGTTCATGTCGGAAAGACGTGAGAGAACGAGAGGCCAACCATCTCTCCATATCACTATTTATAGGCCGGGCAAATCAAACCCATGCGCCAAGTGGATGGCTCTCCGAATTTCGTGCAATAAATTTGCATTAAATGGATGAACCAGACGCTTCGAATTCAGCCAAGTCAAAACGGCTATTTAAAGCACTCGAAGAACGTAACAGTTGCACCATCAAAGACGTCTCACGAAGCGGATGCGTCGGCCAGACCGCGCATCACACAGACGCGCCCCTCTACATCAAACGCATCACACAGACGCGCCCTTCAGTACCAAGCACATCATAGGGGATGCGCCCCCATGCGTCCCCATACGTCTAGTGGAACGCCAACCGACGCGCCCATTCAGCTGTCCATCGAATATCACAAACATTAAATGCTGAACTGACAGAGTTGGCAGCATGACTCCCAAAGTCAGAGCAGTCGGCAGCTTTTTCAGAAGACGAATCATCGCCAACGTCAGCATCATTATTACTCCTTTCCGACGGCTACTGCCACGTGGCCACCCAACCATCTCGCATGCGCCTCTGCGGCCATGCATTCGAATCTGCATACGCCTCAAAAGCTGTGCGCTTCAGACTTTTCACTGATCCCTAAAGATAGAAGGAAAGTCACTGTTACAACTCCGTATGTGCCTCAAAAGCCATGCACCCCAGACTTCTCCCTGATCCCAAAAGACATGAGTAAAGTCACTACTTAAGCTCTGCATGCGCCTCAAAAGCCATGCGCCTAGAATGGTTCATGACTCCTTAAGGTTACGAGCCAAAGTCTCCTCATGCGCCCAATCCTAGGCGCATCCTACCAGATCATCCCCCCCACCAAATCCGAGATCTTCGAGCCATGGGTTGACGACACGCGTCCTTTGACTCGACTCATCCAAGATCTCAGCAACAGAAAGATCTTCTTCTCCGCTACGTGCCGGTTCACAACAGCAACATGAAGAAGTCAACCCCCTCGATCAGGGCGCATCGTCCATGCGCCTCCATCAGCAATCAACACGTGGCATCCCCGCGTACAGGCGCATCCTACATATGCGCGCATGTACAGCCAGCCTGCAAAACTATAAATAGAGGGATCATTTCCTTCTTTACACACAGACAGTGACGGACCAATCTACGTGCATACATATCAACCTCCACAGCGAACAGACAGAGACTTCATACCACCAGAGAGGCAGATACAGACACTCAACGTCTTCCTCCTCTCAGCAAGCTCCAGCACCCAGAGCAATCCAGACCTTCAGAGAACCAATAACCATCGTCAGATCGTCAACGGAGTCAACGCATTACCACTCACTCCATTGGCACAAGGGACCCAGATTAAACAAAATTGTACTCCTAGGACTACGTCTAAGTCCTATATTGTAACACTGTTCTGTTTGTATTAAAATGTACAATCAAAGAATTTTAATGGCAAACAAGCTGGCGACTCTGCTGGGGACCTCTTTCTCTTCCACCGAGAAAGCTGTGTCACAGTCCGACGACGTGAAGGTGGGCTCCTCCCACAAGACGCGGGTCGTACGCCTCAATCAACAGGCGTATTAGGAGTTCATATCTGAAGGCAGTGTGAGTCCTTCGAAGCGGCTGCCGAAGCCGAAGAAGACCCGTCGAGTCTGGGTGCGCAAGATCGATGCCTCGGGCACCACCACCGAAGGGGATGCGCCAATCTAGCCTTCCCTTCCTGCTGACGTCCTCAGCAACCAAGATGCGCCCGCTGGTGCAGCGCATCTCTCGGGGAAACGTGCGGCTAACTACGTTCCCCAGCCATCTCCCTCTCAGGCGAGGAAGATGCGTCGACGGAGCAGGGGAGCAGCCAATGTCCCGCGTATCACCTCTGATGCGCCACAGAAGATCTTTGTCTTTGACAAACTCACTCGCTGTAGTGGCGAGGAGAATTTAGATTCTGAGTACTACGTGCCCCAGCGGCCTGGTACAAAGAAGTCCAAGGCAGCACGGGCCATGCGTCCCAAACGTGCTATGCCAGCAACAAGCCAGAAGCATGCGCTCACAATCATGCGCGCTGCTGATGGTAAGTTGTACAAGGTCGACTCGAGTGCTGGGGCGCCGAGAACGAGCCGACCTTCAAAGCCCTTGTCTCACTTGGGTGCATCTACTGCGTGCACAACCAGATCGAGGAAGGCAAATCCAGTGGTCTTGAACTCCCGTGCCTCCTCCGATGGTGTGTTTGAGGTCCGTTCAAGTCACCCCAAATGTTGTGGTTCCCCCACTACTGATCGGGATGCCTGTTTGGTATTAGATCAGGGGGCGCAGCACTCACTTGACCACCCCAGCGCTTGGCCTTGCCATGCGCTTGAAGGGGGTGCGAAGGTGGCACTCTCCTCCAACGATATACGCAACGTGATTACTCACAAGCGTCGATCAGGAGAGTTAGCTGACAAGCACGATGCGCCTCTCACGGGGCATACTCGTGCTGTGGTCACCATCAACTGTTGTTGCAAAGCGGCAGTCCCACCAAGGCAGTCGGTGTTCCAGCGGCTGCAATCATCGACACCCCTCCGACGTTGCCTCGGAAAGAAGGTGTCAACAGAAGAGGAACCAATGGTTGCTTCATGCAACGTGATCTCCAACCCCTCGTCAGTCCGAAAGGCGACTGACAGCCTCTCTTCCTCGTCCAAGAGCCAGTCGAGGAAAACCAAGACAGCCGTCTCATCCTCCGGAGTGTTCGAAGGCACTCGAGCGAGGAAGAAGTTCTTGGAGGAAGCTGGGGGTAGTCAGACCCTTGTCGAGCCTCCTTCCGAAGACGAGTGCGTCCAAAGCGCACTTGGGGCAGATCCTCGAGGCGAAGTCACCCTCCCAGAAGCCCCTGAAGACGAGGATATCCCCCAGAACATAGCTGGGGGTAGCCTAGCATCTGCGGACCCGAGTTCTGGAGACGAAGAGGCCCTTCAAGACGGAGCTGAGGGCAATCAGGCCCTTGCAGATGCGCCTGTGGTGAATGTTCTTCCGAACATAGCCGGGGGTAGCCCAGACGAAGCTTCAGGAGAGGTAACTCCCCTACAAGGGAGTGAGGCCGAGAGTGAGGCCTCAACTCATCCATCCACTCCCGGCCGCGTCATGACAGTGAACGTGACTGAGGCTGATGTCGAGTCTGATGCGCCGCCAACGGACCTCGTCCAGCGCATAGATACCCTGGAGGGAGGTCTCAAAACCCTCTTTGCCTCCATACAAACACTGATTCAGACAGTGTTTGAGATACGGTTAGTTTTGACCAGGACGCCTTCTGCCGGTCCCGACCCAGGGGCCAACGGAGAATCGAGTGTATCCCTTCAACGGGTATCCTCAGACACAGATCGCCGAGAAGCACCTCGGACGTCAGAGCCCTCAAATGCTCCACATCCGGTGGTGCCATCCTCCCCGACTCCCAGCTCCACAGAGGATGTCGTCGAGATGATCAGGGACCTGCGCGAGTGCTTTGAGTCCAAGACGAGACAAGAAGAGCGCCAGAAAATGGGCATCCCCCAGCCTTATTCCCTCGAGTGGAACAAGGTGGTTTATCCTCCAAAGTATAAACCACAAACACTGACGCCGTACGATGGGAAAGACTCTCCTCGTCGCTACTTGACGTATTTTCAGTCTCAGACGGGACATCTTCCGAAGGAGGACGCGCTTCTTACCAGCATATTTGTTGGGGCACTGAAAGGAGTGGCATACGACTGGTACTGCAGCCTCCCCGATAATTCAATATCTTTCTTCGACGACCTGACGTGCCTCTTTCTCGACCGTTTCTACGACGGCGGAAAGGACATGACAATGGCGTCCCTTATAGAGATACGCCAGAAGGAGAAGGAAACAGTTCGAGTGTTCATCGAACGTTTCCAACAGGCCTGCTTCAGACTGCCCCCGGGCATGCCAGAACATGCGCTTCTCTCCTCCTGCGGCATGAACATGCTGCCTGCAGTTAAGCTCTGGCTCAACTCTACTCCTCCTCCCGACTGGAGCTCCTTGATCATTGAAGCAGAAGCCGCGGAGAAGAAGGCAGCCAATGCTCGTCTCCTGGGAGTCAGTTTCCCTGCCTTCGAGGACAAGGAAAAATAGCCTACAACCAACAACCCCGGACGAGAAGCAAAGGGGAAACAGGCATTGACTGTCAATGCCTCCAAAGGTGCATCAGCACCTACTCAGAAGCCTCCACTTGCACCGAGGCCGAAGGTTTATTCGTTCAACGACGAAGACACCCTGCAGCTCTTTGAGATACTGAAGCAGGGTGACAAGATCAAGCTTCCGGACCCTAAGCATCCCGATGAGGTTGGGAAAGTGGACAACCCGAGGTACTGTCACTACCATCGGTTTGTCGGACACCCAACCAAGGACTGTTATGTCCTCAAAAATTACATCCAGCGCATGATCAATGCGGATGTAATCTCCGTCGACTACGAAGAGAAGACGGTGTCGGCCAACGTGGTGTCACTCCACTTTGGCACCCTGCCGCCGACTACAACACAGGACGGCGTCGTCCCCATCCCTAAGGCGACAATGGAAGTGGTTAACTTACCACCAACCCGTGACAACGTGAGTGGACTCATCCCACTCACCACATCTCGAGGAGAGATCCTGTGGGTTCACCCCGATCTCGTCTCCGAGGTGACTCAACCGGAGGTACGCCCTATCGCCAAGTCCAAAGGCAGGAAGATCAAGTCTTGCCGTATGGTCTCTTCTTCAGCGAAAGAGGCACTTTCTGTGCAGACGCGTTCACAACAGAACGTCCAACCCGACGAAGCTGCCTTCGAGGTGGTGCCTCCTGGCACCGTCCCTGCTGTCCAGGACGAGGGCCCGTCTAAGCCCTCAGCAGCCAATAAACAGAAGCAGATAGAGGCCCGCTTCGATAGGCTTCTGCGAAAAGAGAATGCTTCGGGGTTAGCCAAGCCCCACAACTTCGACATACTGGCACAACTCGCCAGTACTCCTGCCCGCCTATCTCTGTTCGAGCTCCTCCGTCTTTCCAAAAACTCCCGAGAAGCTCTCTGCGAAGCTCTGAAGGATGCTGAATCCTTTCTTAGTCAGGTCAAGCAGCCGGAAGATCTCCCGATTGCGTGCCAGCACTGCCACTGTACGGAGGAGGTTATCCCCAATATAACCTTCACCCAACAGGACATGTTGCTCAAACACAATCGACACAACAGGCCGCTGTATTACACAGGGTACATCGGCTCAGTCAAGGTGAAGCGGATTCAGATCGATCCGGGGTCTTCCCTCAGCATCATCTCGAAGACGCTGCTCTCAACACTGGGGATCCAATGTACCGACTGGCGCCCTCCAACACGACAATCAGTGGTTTTAATGCCAGCAAAAGCGAACCACTGGGCAAAATACGACTAAAGTGCCACATCGGTAACCTTAGAACCGAGGTCACTTGTTATGTCGTGGATGCTGAAGTCAACTACAACATTTTATTGGGTCGCGCATGGCTGCACGAGTACATGGTGGTGCCATCCACGCTCCACCAATGTATGAAGTTCGTGTCCACCAACGACGTCATCCGTACGGAGTTCGCGGATATCGACCCCTTCAAAGGGATTTAAACCTACTTCACCGATTCTGACTTGTACAAGTCACCTAACGAGGAGGAAGCCAATGATGCTGATGACGAAGCAGAAACAACAGCAGAGCCGAACATGGAGCCTGAGGTCACTCCCGATGCTCCTTTGAAAATCCGACTCAAAGGCAAACCGCCTCAGAAGTTGCCCCCCATGAGCATTAAGCTATCCGGGAAAGCACCAGCTGCTCCTGAAGCTTCCATGAAGATATGGCTCAAGGGAAAGCCCCCTCAAACATCGGTTCCCCTTGTGGCAAAACTACAGGAGAAGGCGCCAATCACCGGAGGCGCAACAGAGGCACCTCTGAAGGTGCGTCTTAAGGGCAAGCCGCCGCCATCCCAGCCGCCGGAGAAGGCTCATGTGGTCCGTTCGGACTCCCAGATCAACGCTGTGGTGGACCCTTCCGATCCTACTACATTGCTTACAGATGAAGAGCTGAAGGAATATATCTCGGCCGATGTACCATCTCTTGACAATATAATCCCACGGGATAAAATCTCGCATTTCATCAATAATAGAGTGTCTTTTAATTATTCTAGTCTTCCACATTGGAATGCCATGTATACATTAGATAACGCTCTATGGTCGTTGCAAACACAAATAACGACCGTCCATCATGTAAATCGAGTAGTCCCGTCCCAAGGGGTTTGTTACATAGTCCCACCACGGAGTCGAGACGAAGAATCCATCATCTTCGGCAAGGTCGAGCGTCATCAGGACCTCCCGCCACTCGAGCCAGAACCAGATGCCAGTAGAATGCAACTCTATCGGTGCACGGACAAGGCAAAGTACCTCATCCAAAAGATGGGTTACGACCTAAAAAGCGATAGAGGCCTGAACTACGGCAAAGGTCGACGTCTCCCTCTCCGGCTTCCAACACCTAAAGGAAAGTCGCAGGACTACTACAACAAAACTCGACGGGGGGTAGGCTATATCACGCCACCGTCAACTCCAGAGAGTTCAGACGCAGAGGAAGTTGAACATTCTCACTCATCTAAAGCGTCAACGTGGGATTCCGATACCGGTATCGGATCTGTCTTCAAGAGAGTGCTATCAGCCAACATGATATCTGCACAATCTCAAGAAGAAGAAGGCGAAAACCAAGCGCCGGAATTCTTCGAAGAAGAACCCTGGGCTCAACGCCTGGGACAACAATGGGAGTCTCGTTTTGAATTACGTGAACCTTCCACCGAAGACGAAGTCGAGCAGATCGACCTTGGGGATGGATCTTCTTCCAAACCCATCTTTGTCAGCAAAAGCCTGAAAGGAGAAGACCGAGAATCTTTAATCCAGCTGGCTAAAGAATATATCGACGTCTTTGCCTGGAGCTACGAAGATATGCCGGGACTTGATCCCCAAATCGTGATGCATAGGTTGAACATCTTGCCTGATGCTAAGCCTATCAAGCAACAACAGAGGCGCTTCCGTCCGGACATCATGAACGCCATCGATCAGGAGGTAGACAAACTCTTGACTAGCAGCTTTATCCGTGAAGAGCAACACCCAGATTAGGTAGCCAACATCGTCCCCGTCACCAAGAAGAATGGGAAGATACGAGTCTGTTTCGACTTTAGAGACCTCAACTCTGCTTGCCCGAAGGATGAATTCCCGCTTCCTATCATCGACGTGATGATCGACAATACGTGTGGCTTCGAACGCAAGTCTTTGATGGACGGGTATTCAGGCTACAACCAGATCAAGATGTTTCTCGATGACGTAAAACATACGTCATTCAGGACTCCAAAGGGCGTTTTCTGCTACACAGTGATGCCCTTCGGCTTGAAGAATACTGGTGCGACATACCAACGTGCTATGAGCACCATTTTCCATCAGCATCTTCGCAAGACAGTCGAATGCTATGTTGACGACATCGCAGTCAAGAGCCGTCTTAAAGGAGATCACCTGCAAGACCTCAAGACAGTCTTCGACCTCATGCGGGCGCATCAACTCAAGATGAACCCCGCTAAATCCTTCCTTGGGGTTTCGAGCGGAAAGTTCTTGGGCTTCATCATCACGGCAAAAGGCATTCATGTCGATCCAGAGAAGACCAAAGCAATTCTTGATATGGACCCTCCGAAGAATCTTCGAGAACTTCGAGGCCTACAGGGACGTCTGGCATACATCCGGAGGTGCATAGCAAATCTTTTCGGCAAATGTCAACCCTTTACCCAGCTCATAAAAAAGGGAGTCTCTTACGTTTGGACAGAGGAATGCCAAAAGGCTTTCGACGACATCAAAGCCTACCTGACAAGACCTCCAGCCCTGGTGGCATCTGTCACCGGCAAACCATTCCTACTCTACGTCCGTGCCATGGATCATTCCCTCGGCTCCCTGCTAGCTCAAAACAGCGACACAGGCTATGAGCAAGCAATCTACTACCTCAGTCGAACCCTAATCGGGGCCAAACACCGGTACAACCCCGTTGGAAAGGAGTGCTTGGCGCTGGTATTTGCCATCCAAAAGACTCGTCATTATGTCTCGGGCCAGACAATTTACGTCATTTCCCGAGTCAATCCGCTCAGGGTCCTCATGACGAAGCCAGGATCACTGAACTCCCGGCTAGCCACATGGGCGATCTTGCTAACGCCATACAACATGGTGTTCTTTCCACAGAAGGCTGTTAAGGGTCAAGCTCTGGCCGACTTCTTAGCTGCACACCCCATCCCAGAGTCCTCAAGACTCTATGAAGACATCCCGGATGAGGTCCAAGAATCAAATATCATCGAAGAAAGCTCCGTCTGACGGATGTTTTTCAATGGCGCTTCAAGAACAGGCCCCAAAGGCCAAATCGTCGCAGAAGTGGGGGTGGTATTAGTCTTCCCCGATCAGCTGGTCATCCAGCGTGCTTATTCCCTTTCGAAGTCGTGCTCCAACAACGTGGCCGAGTACAACGCGCTCATTATGGGACTCCAGCTAGCACAGCAGCTGGGGGTAGAACATCTGGAAGCCTACGGCGACTCAAAGCTCGTCGTAAATCAAATTAGAGGACAATACGAGGTTCGCCATGAAGATCTGATCCCCTATCATGAAGTTGCATTGAACATTATTTCAACCTTCATCGGGTTCTTCATCGAACACGTACCTCGTCTAAAAAATCTAGAGGCCGATGCTCTGGCTGGCCTCGCAGCCTCTCTGACGGTACCCCTCGGAACTCAACACTACGTCACGGTAGTGGATCGAGACTTGGTCTGTCCTAAAAACAACCTGCGCTCACAAGTGGCTCACGCCATGTCAGCAGGCGCCGGTGTTAACGTCCGGGACTGGAGATTCCCGTTCATCGACTTCGCTGTCTACGAAATTCTTCCAGAGGACCCAAAAGAAGCTGTCTCGGTCAGGACACGCTCTCTTCGATTCCACTACGATACAGCTACTAAAATGCTGTACCGACGCTCCTACGATGGACTTCTCCTTCGATGTTTGTCTAACGAAGAAGCAGCTGAAGCCCTTCGAGAAGCTCATGATGGAACCTGCGGGACCCATCAGTCCTGTCCTAAGTTGCCGGATCGACTGCGACGCATGGGCTATTATTGGCCAACCATGGTCGCTGACGCTGTTGAATATGCTAAGAAGTGCCATGCGTGCCAGCTGCACGCAGACATCATTCATACACCGTCCGAACCACTACATCCTACAGTCGCCTCCTGGCCCTTCGAAGCTTGGGGAATGGACATTATGGGACCAATCACCCCTCTTTCATCGAGAGGACACCGCTTCATCCTAGCGATCACTGACTACCTCTCCAAATGGGCCGAAGCAGTTCCTTTGGCAGAAGTGAAAAGCTCCAGGGTGATCAGCTTCATCAAGCACCACGTCATCTACCATTTCGGGGTACCCCGGAGGATCATCCACGATAATGGTCCTCAGTTCATCAGCCATATCTTCAGTCGATTCTGTGACAAGAATCGCATTCAAAACGTGGCATCAACCGGCTACAATCCGGCAGCAAACGGATTGGCTGAGGCGTTCAACAAAACCATCGTCAGACTACTCAAAAAGGTCGTGTCATCTAACAAACGCTACTGGGACGAAAGGCTCGGCGAATGCCTTTGGGCCTACCGCACAACGGTACGGACCCCGACAGGCAACACACCATTCTCCTTGGTCTACGGAAGCGAAGCGGTACTGCCTCTCGAGATTCTGATACCCTCACTCCGTGTAGCAATCACAAACCAACTCACAGAAGAAGACAATCAACGTCGTCGTCTGCGGGAACTGGAGGCACTTGACGAAAAGCGTCTCCTAGCTCAACAACGCATCGAACTCTACCAAGCCCGTATATCACAGGATTTTAATAAGAAGGTCAAGCAGAGGACTTTCCAAGTTGGCGACCTGGTCCTGGCAGTCAGGAGGCCGATGGTATTGACTCACAAAACGCCAGGAAAGTTCGAGCCCAAATGGGAAGGACCTTTTATCATCGAGACGGTATACTCAAACGGTGCTTACCGTCTCGCCAAACCCAATGGGGACTTGTTCATGATGTCCATCAACGACAAGTTCCTAAAGAAGTACTACTCTTGACATCTTTTCAGACATGTACTTCTATTCCACAAAAAAAACTCATACGCTTCCGGAACCCAGTTGTTCCGTAGCATCCTCCAGTAGAAGGACAACCACGTCCACATCACCTCTGAGTTGTCCCCCCTACACCCTACAAGCCGGAATCTTACACCCCGTAAGACTACGCTACCCTTCATGTTTACCACGTCCACATTACCTCTGAGTAAACATCCTTTACAGACAACCCCTGCGTTGCCGTACATCGATCGCAGAACTTCTACGTCCATATTACCTCTGAGTAGTTCCGCGCATCTCCCAGAATCATTCCTACCATGTTCATAACACCTCTGAGTAGGAAGATTCTAACATTTGAACCCCATATTTGCCACGTCCACATTACCTCTGAGCAAATACATTGGGTCCTTCAAACTTATTATCTGTATCTGAAACCAAGGTACGCAAAAGATAATAGGTCCACACAAATCATCAAAGTTCATGACAAGCAAAAAATGAACACATCGCAGAAAATGGTGTACTTTTTTATTATTTCTAAAAAAATGAGAGTAAAGGATTACACTATCCCCAGCAAGAGTTGCGAAAATACAAAAGAGCAGAGATTACAAGCCCTAAGTATCCCCAGGGTTGGCGGAAAGCTCTGCAATTCGGCATTTCAAGTCTGCCGCCCGAGTCTCCACAGTCGCCAAGACTCGACGTTCAGCTTCTTGACGCATCGCTTCGACAGCCTCAGCAGAAGTTTCGTTCTCGTGCTTCTCATCAAGCTGCTGTCTCTGCTGAATCAGGGTAAGAGCTCGGAGAGTGAAAGCTGCTTCCTCCTTCTTGAACGCTACATGTTCAGCCTGGACACGTTCATCGTCCAATAGGAGTCGGGCCCGCTGATCCTCAAGACGGCGTATCTGTGCAGCAATCTCCGAGATATTTGCGTCCAGTGCAGCTCGTATCTCCTCTGTCTCCCGTGTAGACTGAGATAACCGCTCTACTGCAGCTTCAGTCTCAGACACTTCGCGTTCCCAGACACTCACGGTGGCCTGGTAGGAAGATACAGTCTCGGCGAGCAACTTCTCCTTCTCCGCATCTATCAGGACGGAGAGGTCATTCCGCTGGATGCGTCCTAACTCAGAAAGCTGCTGGTCCAACTCAGCCACAGTGGCTTCCAGAATGTCAGCCATATGCTCGTGGACCGGGTGAACACGGATCAAGTTGATATGAGGTAATGCCAGAGTTCTTGCCGTCGCAAAGCTTCCCTTGGCGTCCATCACTGCCGATACCCCCCTCTGCAGCATTTTGTACACTGCCTCAACGATGAATCTCACATATTCATCTGCGTCCGCCAGCACCTGCGGCGTCATAGCAGGGGTTGGAGGAGCTACTCCAGTCGGCGGACCGGAAGAAGACCCGCCAACCTCAACCTGCGAGGCCTGCACCTCGGCATCAATAGGCTCTTCATCAACAGGGGCTGGACTACTAGCCCGAGGAGCCAAGGGAGCAGAAGGAGCCGGCACAGGTGTCGAGATAGTACCCCAAGTAGAAGGAGCAACACAGGGTTCCATCACACCCTTACCCTTCCCGAACTTGGAAGTACCACCGATGTCAGCGACTGCCTCTCCAGTCCCCAACGCGCTATCAACAGCCAATACTTCCCCTGGCAGAACGGGGAGATCATCACTTACCTCCTGACTCGTCCCTGAAGTCAGGACCGCCAGACGGGTCTTTTCATCAAATCCCTCTACAGGGACAGGATCTGTCGCTACCTCCTGATTGATAGCCACCTCAGCTTCCGCCGCTGAGTCTGGGGTAGGCTCGGCAATGATGCAGTCGACCTCCCCTCATCATAACAAGGAGAGGAATCAACCCTCTCCTCTGTTCCGACCGTCTCTGTTGCCCCCGCAACGGGCTCTTGCAACCCTGGAGCGACGTCATCCGAAGACGACGAACTCCACCCCACATCATCATCACGAAGCCCCGTGTCCACCGGACCCTCAACGTCCAAGGCCCTCACGGCAGCTGGCACCTCCCCGAAAGTTGCTGCAACCTCTGCATCTCTTTCAGCAAAGTCTGGATATAGTAAAACCGCTGCGTAAATATCTTCAAGACCCTCCTCTATTGGAGACATTACCATCGGAGGGATGCGCTCATCAGAAGAGCCTGCTGCCTCCTTCGGTTTACTGACACCCAGTTTTGAAACACGGGTCTTCTTTTCGACGATCCCTACAAGAAAAAAAGTACAAGTCACCAAAATGACAAGATAAGCCAAAGTTACGGAGGGCTCCTTACCTCAGCAGGAGCCGATTCCACTGGCGGTATAGGTGACACTCCCGTTGCCTGTTGGTTCGTCGTCTTCCTCGACCTTTGTGGTACAGGCGAGCCGGCTTTCGCGTCAGCCCGTCTCTTCCCAACAAGAGGATCTCTCACTGATGCCGCAGCAGCAGCCCAATACCCCGCCGGCTCCGGTGGGCGATATAACCGAGCCACCATCAGCATGTTCGCCGTGGCCTCCAGCTGAGTTCCAATAATGAAACTAGTCTCTCTGTCATAACCTGGAGACGCAGCATTCATTGTGCAATACAGCTTAGCGGCCGAATACAGGATCTGTGGCCGAGGGTTGCGAACGGGCGCCGTAAACTGAACACCAGTACACCCGGCATTATAATATTGCCAGCCCCGGGCTCCGTCCAGCAAACTACCAATGAACCCCAGACTGCTACTGGGATTTCGTAGCATCAGCTGAGTATAGCCAAACTGGCGAGCGAACCGGCTGGACAGATATGGCTCCAGATAACACCTATTCTGGTTGCGATAGACTAAGTGAGAAGGCCGAATACTCTGCAACCAACGAAAACCCCATTTCGGCAGAGTAATCGCATCTTCACCTGAGTCGATTAAATCTTGGTCAGCCTCAAAATCTTTGAAGATGGGGGCAACCTTGACAATCTCCCACCCCTGAAGGTAGGACAAAACTCTCCTGCAAACGAGGACGCCAGTGTGTAACCACTTCCTCTTGTAGAAGCAGCGGATAAAGGTATCTCCTTCAACATGATCCTCCTCCGGACCGGGACTCATCACATTCGGATGATGCAGAATTAGCCATCCCATAAGTTAATGGAATGACAATTCAGCCCGAAAAAAGTTGTCATTTACCTCTCCTCTGGATCACGTCATCAGCAAAAGTCCTCAAACTCCGCAATAGGTTACACACCATAGCGGGAAGGAGAGCTAAGGGACGCCTGAAGGCCAACTTTACGGCAGGCAAAATAAGGTTCCGGTGTACCCTCTCCACTGCACTGGATCCGGCCGCAAACACACAATCTCGGAGCCATATCATCAAGTATGCTGTCAGCACCGCTTTAGACGACATCCGGTGTGCACAGTGCCAGAAGCAGCTATACGCCTTCTCACCATCCTCATTGGAACGAGGAGTCCTCTCATCCAGCCGACTTATCTCAGAAGTCACTTCCGCAGGTTTCAGCCCTTGCGGAGTCGTAAATCGGATCCTCGAGGGATCCGCCAAATCCTGCTTGAAAATATAATCCCTCCAAGCAGTCACATGAGGCTGAGTCTTGACTTTGTCCTTCCGATGCATCAAATAATGATGGCTCGCCACTTCCTTGAAGACGGCCATCATCTCCGAGTCCTTATTTTCCAGAACCTGGATCTCTTCATTTGATGGGAAATACTCCTCGTACGGCTCTGAGCCCCAGGAAAGCTTGGACACTTCGTACATCTCGTGGAGAGCCAACCCCAACTCCCCCACGGGAGTGTAGAAAGTACCAGTCTGGGTATTGAACAACTCCAAGAGTGCAAGGAGCATAGGCTTATTGAGATCCACGCCAGCCTGCGTGGCACGAATAGCGGCTGTCAGCCCAATCTCCTTAAGCTCAGCCTTGAACTTCGAAAGCACCCAAGTGGTCAACTCGTCCCACCTCGAGATATGATGACACCAACCTTCGACCCTAAAGCTACCTTTCGGATACACGACCCTCGACGTCAGCATCCGGCTCGCGAAGGTTGAAGCATTGAAGGCAAAAGTGTCAGTTGGGACTTCACTGTAGAGGCTCCCGGGACGCAAAGTTCGGCAACTGAACGAGGGACCGGTTCGTGAAGCAGATAGGGTATCCCTTTGATTCGAGGTAGCATCAATCGAAAGAGCACCTCCTAGGGCCCCTCTCTGAGAAGGAGTAAGATCCCAGGACATCCTTCTCTTCGAAGCTAGACGATAGAAGGCTGTCAGCGGCAACTGGCGGTCGAGTTATCGCATGTACAGCACCATGCCTTTTGCTGAAAAGAACCAGTCTTCTTTAACCTTCAGTATCTTCGCTTCCGTGGAGATCAAGCGGTCACCGAACAAAAAGGCGGGTTTCAAGAAGTTCATATTTTCGGATTCAGCAGATTTCAGTTTTCCGCTCTCCATCATACTCTGGAGGAAAGTCGGCAACTAGTTCTGGATCTGCAGCATCCTCTCAGGAGGTTGATCCTGTAAGATAACACCTTTGGCAGGATTGATAACCGCCTTGTCAAAATCAACTCCCATTTGACAAAGGGAAGCATCCAGAAGGACCTCATTCAGCAGCGAAATCGTCATCGATACTGGCACAACAAAAATCAAAGGTCAGGCAAAAAGACAAAGTGTGTCAAAGCAGCCTGGCGTATCATCAGGGTGTAAACCCATGCGCCTCAGTGAAAGGCTTCGGCGCATCATCAGGGCGTAAACCCATGCACATCAGCAAAGGCTTCGGCACATTTAGGGTGTAAACCCATGCGCGTCCGCAGTTAAACCTCGGTACAAGATAAAGGCCAAATCCTATGCACGTCGGCGGGGTGAAACCTCGGCGAGGACAGTAGTCCATGCGCGTCGGCAGAAGAGAGTTAGGGCACATCAACTCAGTCGCATGATCCAAAGACCGCCTGAACAAAGAAAGTAGTAGAAAAGACGACACCTACCCGTTCACAGTGGGGCGAACGTCGGTCGGATTCACAATGGTGATAGGGGCATCCCCCTCGGCATACTCCACCGGCTCCTTTCCCTTGCCAGCACCACCGCGAGGAGTCTTGGAAGCCATTTCTTTGAGAGAAGAAAAGTTAGGGTTTTTGAAGTAGAACTCAAAAGAAAGCAAAAGCAAGGAGAAGAATAACTCTCTCTCCATCTCTTGCCTAGTTATAGGGCTTGGCCGCACGCGTGAACCGATGATGTGTGATCTCAGCCGTCGCCTCGGGTTCCGTGAAGGATAACCACAAATAAAATCAAAAAAAGATCATCATTAATCTTTTTTAGGTTACCGAGGCATCATCATTTGCACTAACTGAGCGGAGCATGCGCCCAGCACTGACGCACGGAGTATCTATGCGCCCTGACGGTCATGCGCCTCCACTACCATGCTTCTTATTCAAAGTATTCCAAAACTTATCCAAAAGTTTTGAAAACTTTGAAGGGGGTCTTGTAGAAGCATGGAATTTTCAGAACCAGAAAGCCCATGTGCCAGACTACATGTGCCAAAGCTTGGACAAAGTGCTTCACAGCAAAGAGCAACAAATATAGACATTGAAAGAGGACTTTTTATTTAACATATAAAAGTCTATTACATGTCTAAGAAAGACTGTACAAGGGAGAATTTCTACAAAGAAAGGATCCTAAGTCTACAACCAGCAACCACCATGCGCCTCCAGTCAGGCTCAGCAATCACCATGCGCCCTCAGCCAGGCGCATCCCACCATGCGCCCTCAGCAAGGCGCATCCTTTTCAGCAGCTCAGTTATGTGCATCCCCAGTTATGTGCATCCCTTCAGCAGCCCAGTTATGTGCATCCCTTCAGCAGCCCAGTTATGTGCCGCTCTTCCAGCCAGGCTCACCTGATAAATGCTTCGACTAATGAAGCATTTAACCCTCTGGCTGGAACTAAGGAAGAGAAGAGCACCGCAAATCTGTGGCCAGGGGAGGCTTCAAAAGAGCCTCCAAAGGCGAAGGAAGACCGTGATCGAAACCACGGCTAAAGGAGCAGCTTTCAACAAAACCAGAATAGGCTACACCCATTTTGAAGGAAGAAAGAGCCACCAAAGCCGCAGTACCGCCATTCCGATGTACGGCTCTTCCTGAATAACGGAAACGAGGCCCAAATATCCCTATCTTTGGATGCAACAGGCACCTTCCGGCTGCCTCGGAAGCCCTCGATTCCGTCTTTTGGATGTAACAGTCACCTTCAAGAGCATCAGCGAAGGCACTGCATCGCATCTTCACCCTCGAGAGCATCTCGTCAACAGAATGCATTCGAGTACACAAGTTCATGTCGGAAAGACGTGAGAGAACGAGAGGCCAACCCTTTCTCCATATCACTATTTATAGGTCGGGCAAATCAAACCCATGCGCTAAGTGGATGGCTCTCCGAATTCCGTGCAATGAATTTGCATTAAATGGATGAACCAGACGCTTCGAATTCAGCCAAGTCAAAACGGCTATTTAAAGCACTCGAAGAACGTAACAGTTGCACCATCAAAGACGTCTCACGAAGCGGATGTGCCGGCCAGACCGCACATCACACAGACGCGCCCCTCTACATCAAGCGTATCACACAGACGTGCCCTTCAGTACCAAGCACATCATAGGGGATGCGCCCCCATGCGTCCCCATACGCCTAGTGGAACGCCAACCGACGTGCCCACTCAGCTGTCCATCGAATGTCACAAACATTAAATGCTAAACTGACAGAGTTGGCAGCACGCCTCCCAAAGTCTGAGCAGTCGGCAGCTTTTTCAGAAGACGAAGCATCACCAACGTCAGCATCATTATTACTCCTCTCCGACGGCTACTGCCACGTGGCCACCCAACCATCTCGCATGCGCCTCTGCGGCCATGCGCCCGAATCTGCATACGTCTCAAAAGCTGTACGCCTCAGACTTTTTACTGATCCCTAAAGACAGAAGAAAAGTCACTGTTACAACTCTGTATGCGTCTCAAAAGCCATGCGCCCCAGACTTCTTCCTGATCCCAAAAGACAGGAGTAAAGTCACTACTTAAGCTGTGCATGCGCCTCGAAAGCCATGCGCCCAGAATGGTTCGTGACTCCTAAAGATTACGAGCCAAAGTCTCCTCATGCGCCCAATCCTAGGCGCATCCTACCAGATCATCCCCTCCACCAAATCCGAGATCTCCGAGCCATGGGTTGACGACACGCGTCCTTTGACTCGACTCATCCAAGATCTCAGCAACAGAAAGATCTTCTTCTCCGCTACGTGCCGGTTCACAACAGCAACATGAAGAAGTCAACCCCCTCGATCAGGGCGCATCGTCCATGCGCCTCCATCAGCAATAAACACGTGGCGTCCCCGCATACAGGCGTATCATACATATACGCGCATGAGCAGCCAGCCTGCAAAACTATAAATAGAGGGATCATTTCCTTCTTTACACACAGACAGAGACGGACCAATCTACGTGCATACATATCAACCTCTACAGCGAACAGACAGAGACTTCGCACCACCAGAGAGGCAGATACAGACACTCAACGTCTTCCTCCTCTCAGCAAGCTCCAGCACCCAGAGCAATCCAGACCTTCAGAGAACCGATAACAGTCGTCAGATCGTCAACGGAGTCAACGCATTACCACTCACTCCATTGGCACAAGGGACCCAGATTAAACAAAAGTGTACTCCTAGGACTACGTCTAAGTCCTATATTGTAACACTGTTCTGTTTGTATTGAAATTTACAATCAAAGAATTTTAATGGCAAACAACGATATGAAGCAGTTAGAACTCGCACGAATTAGGATCATACGACTTATTATAATCGAAGAGAAATTCATTTTATTAATAAGAAAAAATATATAAATAACTACTTTGGAAATATTTACTATATTTGAGAACTATATCACTCAAAATATTTTAAATAAATTATGCTTAAAGTCTAGAAAATCGTTTGTAAGGCTAAACCTAATTTGTTAAACGTACTTCTTATATATAAACCTGCTTAGAAACGATCCCTATAAATCTTATATAAGTAACATAAAAGAAAGTCCAATAAAACCATATATTTTATTCAAGGACCAAATTTTACTTTTATTTTAAAAGTATTTACATATTAAAAATAATATATTTATTATTATGAAAACTATTATATATTATATGCAAGCCCAAAACCGAATTATTAACTTAACTATATAGGCCAAACCCAAATAAGGATTAAATCTAGATTAATTTATCTATAATGGCTTCAGGCCCAAGGCCCGAGCCTACCCTATACTATAAAACTTTAAATACTTAAAGCCCAAAACTAAGTCCTAATTAATAACAAAACTACTTATTACTTAATCTACAATTATTAACCAAACTTAATGCTTTACTTAACATTTCCACTTCCCAGTGCTATTTTTTTGGGGGAAAAAGCAAGAGAGAGAGTCCAGAGAGTAAAGGAAAGAGGGAAAGGGGAAACTGCTCACCTGCGTGCGCGTGGGGCTCGGCTCGGCGAAACGGCGATCGGGAGGCGCGGCGCTGTGCTGCTCCGAGCTCCGTGGATGACGTCAACCGTCGGCACGGGGAGGAGTGAGTTGGAGGCGGACGAGGCTGGGGTTTTCGACGCTCCATGCTCGACCACGTGGCGGGTTGTCGGCGCGGGTCTGAGGCTTCGCGGACGGGACGGCTCACTGTGGGGCGGCCGGATCTGACCTGGCACACGCTTGGCGCTGGGTCGACGGGAGCTTCGGGGAACGTGGATCCCGGTGAAGCTGGCGGTGGGAGTTAGGACGGAGGGACGGCTCCGGTCTAGGGTTCCGGCTAGGGGAAACCGCCCGTGGGAGGCAAGCTCGACGCCGGCGCTGGTGATGGAGGAGAAGGCACGGGGTCGGCAGAATGGCATGGGTGCACAGATTGAGGAGTAGGTGGTTGCCGGCAGGAGATGACCGGCGTCCGGTGCTCGGTTCAAGGGGACGCGGAGGCGAGTTGCCAGCGCTATGGTCGGGGTCGCGGAGGCGACGTCGAAGGGAAGGGGAATGAAGCGCTCACCGAGCTCGGGGCGGACGAGGCCCTCGAAGAGGTCTGCGGTCACAACAGGGCATGCCACGGCGGAGATCATCGGGGAATCGGCCGCGAGGGCGGTGGATGCGGCCGCCTGCTCGGCGAGGCAGCGACTGACAGCGCCTGGGACGCATTGGGCGAGGTCTCTCTCTCTCTACCTTTCTCTTGATTTGGTGGGGGTGATGACAGAGGTGGTGCGGACGGAGCGCCAGGGCGACTCCAGCTCAGACGGAGGCGACGAGGTGGTCCAGCGGGTGGCGAACGGGAAAGTCGGCTTGGATTTGGACAAGATGGAGGAGGCTAGGAAGGTGGCGTGATTCGACGGCAGCGGACTGGTCGGGTGTTTTGTGGCACTATGGTTTGTAACATGTGGAATGAAATGGATTGGCTACGGACACACGTCCGGACACGATTGGTACGGAAATTATTATGGTGGATACACGGACACATGAACACAGAATATGGTGATGTTGATGGTGAGTGTGACACGGATACACGACACTTGATTTGGCCGTTGGGTGGCGATGTTTATAGCGAGTGTGGAGTCAAAATTGGTCTGGTGGCGGTCGTTGCAGGGAGGCTTGGGAAACGGCAAGGGCTGGATGGTGTGGATGCAGGGGTTGGCGGGGTGAGGCGAGGTTGTTGTTGCTTGTGATGGCGATGGGAGATGATGGATGGTAGGACGCTGGTACGAAGAGAATAAAGAGGCAGGGAAGGTCGGCTCCAGATTAAAGGAAGGGTAGCGGATTATATATATATATATATATATATATATAAAGCCCTAGAGGAGATCACGCATATAGTTTGTGGAAGGAAAAGATTAGATAATACTAATCCTATTAATATACTAGGATCTTCTACTTATTTATATCAAAAGTTTTTTTAAAAATATAATATGAACCTTATCGAATCTTAATAATACTTTAAAGAAACAATCATTATCTATTAGTTCAAAACATAAAGATTTAATTTAATCATTTACTGATTACCAAAATAATGTTTATTGTTATCAACTATATTTTAAACACACACACACACATATATATATATATATATATATATATATATATATATATATATATATATATATATATATATATTTAGAAGTCATCTTTTGAAAAGCCCAAAATTATAACAACTCATTTTATAATTCCAATCACCCAATTTAAGAACAAATAGTATTTTCAAACTATAATTCAACTAGTGTTCGAATTACACAAGAAAATACCATCATAATATCGTATTTACTGCTTTTAAGAAAATTCATTTCTAAACAAAATATGTATAATAAAATAATTAAAATAAAATTGAAAATTCGGGAAGAGGGATTACACCTACTTCCTTGAAAGTACTTGCTCCTTCGGTACCAATAATATTCTCCAGAATATCTGCGGGAATAATATTTTTGCCCTAGCAATTCTCTTCAAAGAATTATGCCTCGCAAGACTCAATGATATGATTGATACAATATCAAGTGATCTCCGAGCACAGCTAACAACAGCTAATTCCAGAATTACTGTCTTCTTGGTCTTCGTCCCTGACTTCTGAATCTTAATATCCGGAAGCTTTATGTACATCAGACACCCCCACACTTGAATGATATTCAAGTTAGGTCTGACCTTGAACCAGTGCTGACGAGAATTATAGTCAGATATACGAACGGTACTTTATTCAGAAGATAAACGTAGCCGTACACGCAATCTATCCCCAGAAGCATATTGGAAGATCCGCAGTATAGATATCATCATCTTTAACGGCATCCTGATCTTTTTTTCTGACACTCCATGGATTATAGATTTTATAGAGAAGTCGTTTTATGGCCAATTCCATGTTCATAATAGAAAGATGTGAATCCAACAAATGATACTCTCCGCATTGATCAATCATGAGTAGTTGTAGACCGGTTTAACATTCAGCTTCCCTAAAGTCCTTGACCCTCTCGAATGCTCATCCTTCGACTTGAGAAGATATGCGAATGTGCACTTCGAGAAACACTTCAACCCGACCTCCGTGGAGAATTGATAAAAGTCACATATATCTGAGTGTACTAAGTCCAAGAGATATGTAGTTTAGTTCAATCGTCTGAGCAGCTTTCTGACCTGTCTTGTCTCTGCACAGACCTCAAATCCCTCCACTTCCTTACCCCCACATTCTGGAGATAAAGCTTAGATATGACATCTTGAGTCTGCTTATATCATAGAGCAACTCTCAGTCCATTCAATGAAGTAACTTCATCACCATCTGCAGACGTTCGAACATCCCTTCAGTATAGAACATCTTTTCGAAGCATGTTTCTCACCAAGAAATTTCCATCTGGCTAGTACGAATGTCCATCTTTCTTTGTATCAGACAATAGACTTTCTGAGATCAGATCTTCGAAAATCTCTGGTACATGCAACACGCATTCCAGTATCCTTGTCGGTGGTTAATAACCACTGTCTCGATCTTCAGAACTTCTGCTAGATATATCTTCGCCATCGAGACCTTCGTCATAACAAGGCTCGTCCTCAGTGAACAAGTCCTTCGAGAGCACACGTAGTCAGATACACTAGTGTCCGACCACTAGTCCGCTACCACGCTAGATAACTCAACCTATGCAACAATAGCAACCAAGTTAAGTAATCAAAACAACCAAGTTTAGCCATACCTGCTATTTTGGTTTGGGTTTGGCCCTACAATCCTTCTTAAAATGGCCATTCTTGCCACAGTTGAAGCAAGCCCCATCGTCCTTAGGCTTTGGCTTAAATTGAGCTGACTTCACCTTCAGCTTGTGAGAGTAACCTTCCGCGATAAAATTGCTCCACCCATGTGGGAGCTTGGCGATAATGCCCCCAACGACAAATGCATCGACCAAGGGCATGTCGTCATCCTCAAGTTTCTGACGTATCTTGAAAAACTCTTTGACTTGAGGCAACATCGTCTTGTCGTCCTCAAATCGTGCCTTCCAGATCTTTTCGGTCACGTGAATCTTGTTCCTGTTCTCATCTGCCTTGTAGAAATTCTCTACAGACTCTCAGACGTCCTTAGCATGTGCCGTCTTGCTATATGAATCTTCCAGAGAGTCCTCCATAACGTTTAAGATAAGAAACTTACAAAGGTTGTTATCTCTCCTGCACTTGGATTGTAGAGCAGTGGCCTCAGCGACCCTTCGAGCATTTTTACCTTCTGGAATTAAAGGCTCAGGATCTATCAACAAGTAGTCTACGCTCACGAGTTGAAGATTAAGACTGACCTTTCTCTTCCAGACGTTGTAATGCTCCTCGTCAAACTTCTCAAGTTTGTTAAAACTTGTGTCGAGAAGGTTTGCACGGTTGTTCTCCATCGAATCAAAATCTTGCTTTGAGATTGTTATTCCCGAGACTTAATTTTCGATGAAAAACAGAGAATCGAAACAGTTGTCAAAATAGCAACAACGTTTCGTAGCAACACTTTAAAGAATGTGCTCTACAGAGATCCTTGGAGGATTCTGGGTAACGAAAATCTAAAGAGATTTCGTTACAACAGCAAACGAATGTAGAGCTTATTTTAGGAAGGTACAAATCGAGTTGCTAGCAGCAGCAGCGACGAAAGCCCACAAAAAATTTATGATTAGATCAGAGAAGAAGAGAAGGAAAGAAGAAAGAGAAAGAGAAAGACAGCTTTGCTGGGGTGATCAGATCGCCGTTGCTCAAAGCAAGATATGTCTATATACGATCCGCTTCCAGGAATCAGCAAGTTCTAGAGAACTTCTGGAACGCTCATCAGTCAATATTTGAGACTTGAACGGGCTTCCTGGACTTTACGGACTCCTTTAACTCTCTTTTTTGTGCATCTTTCAAAGGCGGCAAATGGGCTCTATTTATAGAGTGGAGTGAGACTTCACCTCTTCTCCTATCCGATGTGGGACTAAAATACCAATACTCAAAAATAGAGTTTGATATTTTAGATCATCCCACAATCAGCATAGAAGTGTGTCAGTCCACGCCTATCCCCCGAACACTCCCGTGCATGCACGAGACATCTTGGAGTCCATGTCCGAGTCCGAGTCCGAGTCCGCACAAAAAAAATCAACTTACATCTTTGTTGGAATTAATCCTTTTTTCTTCCCGAAAAATATTCCCACATGACACACACTTGTGCCCCACCACACCTCATGTGTACATCTCAACACAAGCAATGTATTATATTGAGATACTCACCATTTGGTGTAACCGATGTGGGACTATCTTTTCTAGTCTAAAGATAAAAATACTAACAGTATCACGTCCCTTCGGGAGCAAGATGTAGAACGCCGAACAAGCGTTTGAGCGCTTTTGCAAAAGTTCGAATGAGCTGATAGGGAGGGCTCTCTTCTCTTTTGAATTCTTTTTATTCGTTGTTCATTTGTTAGCCCTAAATTTTGGTACTCCTTATATAGAAGAGCCACACACTTTTACTTATAGAACTAAACGGTTAACCATCTATGAATCTGGAGCTATCGGACACAAGTAAGTCCCGATATGAAACTATCCGCCCTCTAGTAAACCCTCCACCCTCCGGCCACCCCCATACACGGGTTTCATTGTGGGGTAAAGTAATTACTGGACTAACCCCAATAGCATCTTAGTCCTCATTCAAAAACACACTACTATTATATTTCTTCTCCCTAAACCCTAACTCATTGCACCAACCACTATCCAATTACCACATTTTCTTCATCGTTTCACGCAATTTAGTTGACATGGTATAAATATTATTTAACCCTCTCTTATATAATTAATTTCATTATGGTGATCACATATCATGATATTTATAGCAAAGTGAACTTATATATACCAAGACTCTTGATGGTATTTAAGTGCAAAATAAGTCTAGAATTATATGAGGCTTGAAAGAAGTCCAAAATGAGCCGTCTAAGTCCTATATATATTCTCATATAATTAAAAAAAAATCGAAAATCCTTCCCGCGTAGGTATATCCCTACCTCAGTAAGAATTTTTTTTCTAAAATCTTTCTAACTACCTGAACATATATCCAAAGCCTATAAACATATCTCTAAAAAATAAAAATAAAAATATATTTGATATTCAAATTATTTTTAAATCATATATAACAAAATTTTTAATAAATATTTATAACAAATCCTAATCAAATTATATTTAAAGTATTTTAATATAATTAAATTATATACATATTTTAATAACATCAGAGGATTTTTTTTTTTTTTTGGTAAATGCAATCCACATGAACCGGACTAGTAAATTCAAGTCCTTGAATATAGTTAATGTTTGTTTTCTTCATATTTTGTAAAAAAAAAAAAATCTTTAATTTTTCTGGTATACTAGTTTAGGGGTGAGTATTCGGTTTATTCGGTTCCAACCGAACCGAATAACCGAAAACCGAATTCGACCGAAACCGAATAAGCAAAACCGAAACCGAATCAAATTGGTCAATAGCCGAACCGAACCGAACCGAATTAAATCGGTTCGATTTTCGGTTTATTCGATTTTTTTGGTTTATTTGTGTTCTTTTTTGTTAATATATATAATAACTAAATATACCTAGATATATTTATTATATACATATAGTATATACCTCTCTCTCTCTATATATATATTATATACCTCTCTCTCTCTCTCTCTCTCTCTCTATATATATATATATATATATATATATATATATATATATATATATATATATATATATATATATATACAAACTAAAATTTCTTATTCGGTTTTCAATTTTGAACCGAAATCGAAACCGAAATCGAATAAGAAAATTTAGTATATTCAAAATCGAAACTGAACAGATTTTTTTCAAAACCGAACCGATTCTCTTATTCGATTCTGTTCGGTTCGATTCGATTCAAGACGGAATAATGCTCACCCCTACACTAGTTAGTTAACAAACCGTTTATTTCCATAAAGCAAATATAGCATGTTTAGCTACGTTCCCGCGTCTCCACTCACTGTCATAACTACGAACTGACGGACAACACCCCTGCATTGTTACGTTCCCGCGGGTCTCCACTCACTATCATTACTACTTAACTGACGGATTTACCCCTGCGTTCATCACCGTACGACAGAGATTTCCAACTGGGCGTTACGTAAATATGTAGGAAAAGACAAGGTCAAAATGTCCCAATCACTATAAACCCTAAACTCCTACGTAAATATAGGGAAAGAGCCAACGACCAACAAATTAACCAACCAATTCCCGCCCTACTTTTAGGGTTTCTCCTCCCTTACTGTCCTCCCCTCACCAAACGTTCTAGAGTAACTGATTATAGAGAGAGAGAGAGAGAGAGAGAGAGACAACCCCACTCTCTCTCTCTAAATATATGTGACTCCCCTCCTTAAACATCAAGCAGAAACCAAGAACTAAAGCCAACTAATCAGCCATTCCCGACATCATCGACCGATCGACGTGCCGAAACTCGATCAATAACATTGTCGTCGGCTTACGATGGTTCGGGTCAGCAATGGCATCGTCTGCATCTTCAACTTCTTCTACCTCCTCGTCGCCATCCCCATCATCAGCGCCGGCCTCTGGTTCAAGACCGCCGCCACCAACGACTGCCAGAGGTACCTGCAGTGGCCGCTCATAGTGCTCGGCGTCTCCCTCCTCGTCCTCTGCCTCCTGGGGATCTTCGGCTCCTGCTGCCGGATCAACTTCTTCCTCTGGATCTACCTCTTCTTCATGTTCCTCCTCATCGTCGCCATGTTCGTCGTCACCATATTTGTGGTCGTCGTGCTGAACTCCGCGGTGCTGAAGGGGGTGTCGAACAAGGAGGTGCTGAGCTATCAGGTCGGGAATTACTCGAGCTGGCTCGACAGGATGGTAGGGAAGTACGATAACTGGATGAAGGTCGAGGAGTGCTTGAAGCAGTCGGATATCTGTGACGATGACACAAACCCTATGTTTTTCCTCTATGCAGATGCGGGGAAACATCTACAGGTATTTTGTTTTGGTCACTGCTATTTTGTCCGCGGTTTGTGATCGTGGGCGTGACCGCAGGCCACATGACGACCTATCATTGGCCCAGATTTTAAGGGGTGGGGTCTGATGATAGCAAGGGCCTGCAACGTGGTTCTGCGGTCACAAACTGCGGACAAAATATCTTTTTTTATTTTAATTTAAAATTTGTCCCCCTAAATATTGTTAAGTTTCAAAACTCAGTGAATTTGCAAAAATTTAGTCATTATTCTCTACCAAAAACAAAAAAAAGTCTAAAGTCTCTCTTATTTGAAAACAAATACTAAATTGTAATTGCTTGTATATAAAGGTAATATATAGTTTGTGGAAAATGATATATCGCCCGCGGACTGTGGCCGCAAGGCCACGTGTCACGATTCCATTGCCCCTCTTATTTGCTTGGTCCCGCTACCGAAATCTTAGCTATTGGGAGGCTGACCCGTGGTACGTGGTCACAGTCCACGTACAGCAAAGCAGCGTCCATAGTTTGTCTAAATAATTTGAACTATGTTGTAACTTGTAAGGATACGTACGAATACATGACACTACTACATGACTAATAATATTGCATGACCAAAGTTACTGAAAGCGCGTTTAGGAGCGAAAAGCTCATAACCAAAAGGAGGTCTTGTGCGCCGCTTGACTTAGGTGTGCTCCTTGTTTTTAGTGTAAATATGTGAGACCTTATACCAGAACCCAATAACATAGTCAACCCTCCCAAACAATGCTTCTTTACTCGTTACGAACAAATTTGATTTAATTAGAACATAGCAAAACATAAGAATTTTGAGGTCACTGACCTCTATTTTTTTTCTTCTTCTTCTAATTATACATGCACCTTGTTTGCTTTGTTCATCTGCATGCCCTGCTTTTGCACTTTGCGTCTAGGTCCCGAACGACCTAAGTGTGCTTGTCGGCTTTGATAACTATGGGCACGCACAATGAAGTTGTGTTTTATAAAATATTTTGGAGTTCCTCTGATGGCATGAGATGGATATTGATCCTTTAGCCCTATATATATGAACTTATACATGTTGGAAAATGCTTACTTGACCGCAGGCGGACTGGTCCGCCTGCCTGCACGTCCGAACTCTATTGGCCCTCCCCTATTTGCATCGGTCTTATGCCGGTTGACCTACGAATGGGGGACGCCACATGATGGTGGGTTAGTCCGCCTGCGGTCAAGGTAGCAGCGCCCTTGCTAATTAGAGTTGTATATGTACATGATGTACGTACTTCTTTACCACTTTCAGCCTGGCTGTTGCAATCCACCGCCATCCTGTGGATTCAAATCGGTGAACTCTACCTACTGGAAGCCTCCGAAATCGATGCCGGCCAATCCCGACTGCAAGACGTGGAGCAACGACAGCGCTAAGTTGTGCTACAACTGCAACACGTGCAAGGGCGCGGTGCTCGCGGGACTCAGAGGCGACTGGAAGAGGCTCGCGATCTTCTGCTCCATCCTCCTCGCTTTCCTTGTGGTCATGTACTCGTTCGGATGTTGTGCCTTCAGGAACAACCGAGGCGACAAGTACAGGCACTACCGAGGCTACAGTTGAGTTCCGACTTGTTGGCTGTATATATATACTATGTGTATACGTATGTATGTATCCCGTATGTTTGTTATTGTTCAAAAGTAGAAAGAACATCAACTCTGCAGACCATATATGATCGATCTTCTCTGTTTCATTGTTTCAAATAATTATGTTATGAGCTATGTATTTGTGTAAAGGACGTTTTGGGGACTTACGCATCAGTCAAGAGGAGTGTACGTATTAAATTGCTTGCATATTCAAATTAATGCAACGAGGGCGTAATATAGGACAATTTGCAAACAGGAAAATATAACTACTTCTTAGACGAATTGTATCGGTTGGTTTGGGGAACAAGAGCCGCTCCCCCCTCCCTTATACAGTCCAGCCTTGCAATACTCGTGCAAGCCGGCGGAAGGGACCGGAAAAGGCCGGAAATGTGTGTGTGCGACCGCGGAGGAGGGCGGTGGCTCGCGGGTACTGCACGAGTCATACGTTTTTTTTTTGGGTACATAGCCTCAAGTACCCTACATACTCATGGTTATAAATTTCAAAAATACCATTTGGCACCCAAAAAATTTAGGTAATATCATCTTCCACTATGTGGCAGATGACATGGTTGTTGACATGGCAGCTGACATGACACAATTTAACAATAAAATTAATATTAAAATTAAAATTAATAGTCAATTAATCAGAAATTTTCATATAGAGTAAAGAATTTTAACGAAATTGTGAAAAAAGTAACAAGTTTGAGAAAATTTTAATTTGGGTAACGAAACTACATTTCCCATGGCGTGCTGGGGGGGTTTGGATACTGCAGAGAAGTGTGGTGGACCGGACGCGCCATGAGTAATGGAGTGTCATGTTGGCACGCCATGAGTGATAAGTGTCAAGAGTGGTGCTCCATGAGTAATGGATGTTAGAAATTTTATTGTGCCATGTCGATTCATGAGATGAAAAACATAAATTAAATTGATTGCGGAAGCGTACCTGAATCCATTGTTTTTGCTTGACGGATCTGGAAGCACACGTCTCTTTATGGGGTTTGATCTTCCAACCCGCTACGGTCCTTAATAACAAAGATGAAATTCTTGTTCCTCTCTTTGTCGATGGGGATACAGAAGAGAATAGAAAAAACCTCTCTTGGTGGCCGTATGAGTTGGGGACCATAACCCTAATGAATACACATATATAGATATGTGTGTTGTGATATTTCTAATTTGGTCCCTCATCAAATTAGAATTATCTACGGTATCTACACATTAATTCCATGACAATTATACCCTTAAGCCAATTTTCAAATAGACCACTTTAGTTTGACTTAATTATTTAGATAGCCCAACACAATTAATTTTACATGTGTGGCCCCTATTATTGAATAATTCCAACAATCTCCCACTGGACCACATATGTAACCTTATAATTGTGTTAACCTTAGTGAGCTCATAAATTGCTATCTTCATCCTTAGGGTATATCCGGACAATCTCGTCCATTAACCATATCAACATAGGATCAAAGCGGCCTTCGTCACATATAGCGTAACTAAACCATCAATGGTCACATATACCAATATAGCTAAACGACATAGATCAATCATGGATGTGTAGCATGGAAATTACACGCAATGTGATCAATACATGTCTATTTCCAACTGGTCCTCCTTAACTTTAATGAGATCAATACTTTAACATAATGAACTGAATTTTCATATATCTGATCAGATAAATATCCAAAATACTTTAATACATAAATGTGTCCAAAACCAAATAGCACCCAAATACATAAAATACAAACTCCCACTATATTGCCATAGTCTTAATTAACACTCATATGAGCAGTATGCTCATGAAAGACCCTGGGTGATAATGCTTTTGTGAGCGGATCCGCTAACATGGAGTTTGTCCTAATGTGCTATATGGACACTATAACCATTCTGAATTCTTTTCTTCACAACTAGAAACTTTATGTCAATATCCTTTGACTTATACAAGTTTCTGTTGTTATTGGAATATAGTACTACTGATTTATTGTCACACCATAATTTTATGTGGTCTTTCAACACCGTACTGTAGGCGCAGCCTTGTGACAAAATTTCGCAACCATATTCCTTGAATAGATGCCCCACAGCATGTTATAAACCTTGCTGCCATGGTGGAAAAAATTATGAGTGCATATTTGACACTCATCCAAAATATATCTTCATTAGTCAGCATAACCTGATGTGGATCTCCTACTGTGTTGGCATCCAACAAAATCGGAGTCGGAATACTTTATGATCTCCAGAATTATTCGATCTCCTACAAAGAACATATAATTTCTTGTTCTCTATTAATTACTTAAGTAGTTTGGCTGCTATCCAATGATCTATCCATATTTGCTTAAATATCTGCCTAACGTTCTAATATGTACGCAATATCTTGACGCGTTCATACTTGAGCATACATTAGACTACCTACAACTGATCATGAAAGAAAAATCTATTGTATTTTCTTAATTTTAAGGCTAACCTCAGGGCACTTGATTGAAACCGAATTTGTCTCCTTTAACGAGAGGTGTCACCTGGTTTGCATTGAATACTTTAATCAATATACAAAACCAGAAAATTATTCCTACTCCCACTGAACTTGTGATACACACAATCTTCAAAAGTGTTTATCTCAAAACCAAACGAGATAATCACTTGGTAAAACTTTAAGTACCTTTGACGAGAATACTGCTTGAGTCCATGAATAGATTTTGTCAATATACAAACCATATTATTTGGGTCTTTCGACACAGTTTTCTGCATGCACCATAAATTGTTTCGTCGATGTTACCATTGACAAACACAATTTTGACATCCATTTAATGTAACTCAAGATCAAACTGTGCAATAAGTACTGTGATTGTTTTAAAAGAGTCTTTTAAAGAAACCAAAGAAAAGTCTCTTTAAAAAACAATCCCTTCCTCTTCTCTTGAGGTTGTTGAGTTTGTTCCTCAGAAACAATTACCTTATCTTGAATGGGGGGGTGCCTTTATGTTGTCTTGTTGAGGTAGCTCAATATCGAATTATAGAGGTACTTCGACATTGTCTTATTGAGATTCTGAATTCACTTCTTGATCAATGACAGGTGCAGAATCTTGCACATCGTCAAAAGTGATAGTAGGAATCACAATCGATTCCTCCTCAAAGAGAATGTCATTGACTTTATTTCTTCTCCAAACTCAACATCCTCAAAAAATATTACATTTTTCGTCTAAAAAAATTCTTTATTTTTGTGTTTAGTACCACGTGGTTCCATATGCAAGATTTCTTTATAGGACGCAATAGTTTCAAGTGATAATAGCATGTCACGAACATAAAAAAAATAATACCAACATTATTTTGAATTTAAAGATAGATCAAACTTTATTGTTCCCAAATAAATAATGATAAATAAGATTGTCAAACAAGAAAATTGAAACTAAATTTCGTCTAAAAGACGGTACAATAAAAGCTTTAGATAAAATTGTCTATCAAATCCAATAATAACTAATATCCAAAATTTGTCCTATTGCATCCACTTCTACCGACTTGTCGTCTTCCACATAGATGTGTCTTTCACCATCAATTGGCTTTCGGTAGATCTGGCAACCCTTTCTTTACACGCCATGCGTGATACTTTGTACATTCCTTCTTTACGTGTCCCGACTTGCCACAAAAGAAACAACCATTAGCCTCAGTTTGTTGTTTCTTTTGCACTGGACCCTTAGTAGCTTCTGTATTCTTTCGCTTAGTGCCCTTATACTTGTCTTTAGGGGTGGTAGCCAAATTAGCACTTTCAGTTTTATCTTGCTTCAATCTCTCTTCTTCTTGTACACAGTATGAAATGAGCTCATTTAGAGTCCATTTTTCCTTTTGACAGTTGTAACTGACCTTGAACTGATTGTACTGTGTAGGAAGTGAGAGCAATACCAAATAAACGAGCAAGTCATCCGACAAGTCGAACTTAAGTGCCTTAAGTTTTGAAGCAATATGAGACAACTCCATGATGTACTCCCTTATGTTACCTTTGCCCTTATACTTCATGGTAATCAAGCGCAACAAAAGTGTACTTGTTTTCGCCTTATCATTCTTTACAAATCGCTTCTCGATTTCAGCAAGGAATTGTTTGGCATTAGTAACCTCATCAGATACTGCACCCCTGAATGCCTCTGGAATACCGCGCTTTATGATCATTAGACTCGTGCGGTTTGAGCGTTCCCACTTCTCGAAGTTCGCTCTGTCACCAGATGAACTGTCATCCTTAGGAGTAGTAGGACGCTCAATCCTAAGTGTAAGGTCTAGATCCATGCAGCCGAGAATAATATATATATTCTCTTTCCAGTCCTTGAAGTTTGTCCCGTTAAGCATTGGAATTGAGTTCAGATTAGCAGATATTGTAGCAACACTAGCTGAAAAAAGAACAAAAAATAAATAAACAAATATGCTCCAATTAATAACCAAAGAATAAAGATAGTCAAACAAATTCAAATAATGGTGAACCCCATCTCAAGATACCTAGTGCATCATTAATATCAAATCTTTGGACAGTAATATTAACTGCAAGTGGTACTCTTGGTGTAGTGATCAAATGTTGACAATAAGTCATGTCAAATAGTAAGTCTATCTTTGGATCGGGTTATTATTCACATGTAAATCGTATAATTGTCACACATTTATCACCACAAGTATGTGTACAATTCGGCCAAGTATTAACCTTCCTTTGGGCCGACTAATGCCCGCATGAATATGCACACACAAACATCCGACATCCCTCGTAGACTATCTACGCAAGAGAGGTCACTTTGACGACATCTTGTTTCAATGAGTCTACTTAGAATATTGGACAACTATTGCTAGTCATAAAAGGCACCCAAAAAAAATTGAATGTTGACTAAATTTTACAAAACTGAATCATGTCCAAAACTTTATATACATGCATATTCATAAGATTATTACTCAAATAAAGTAATCAAAAGCATAATCATGAATTTCAATTTGGCAAAATTGGATATTATCACTGTAACAAAATTTATGAAATAATCTACGGAGGATATGCATCCAAAGATAATATCAAATAATGCATAAGGATTACTTTAAATATAATAATCTATAGAAGGTCAAATATATGCATTAACATATTATATCAAATAATCTATAAGGATTATTTTAAATAAAATAATCTACCGAAGACAAAATCCTAATTTTAATTTGAAAAACAATCATATATCTTAAAGATATCTCATTTAATCATATGCATGTGAATCTCTTTACATGATTCAAACAAGAATTCTTAATTTGAATAAACTGAGCATTGTCAACATTGATGATTAAATCCTTGAATTATTATTACCAACTGCAAATATCTCAATCAAATAATTTTGCAATAAGAATTCTTAGATGATTAATTTATAAACCATAATAATCTAAGGAACAGTCCATCATCCTCAATTTTAATAATAATAATTAAACTAAGAGATTAATCCATAGTGGCATAGCTTTATAATTCTTACTGAAAATATCAAGGACAAGAAAGCTTTGTCCTAGTTGCCATGGAGAAAATATCATGATCACAATGGATTTATAAACTTTAGCATAACACCTTAAAGGAGAAGTTGTGGGCTTCTCCAAACTACAAAGCAAATGACATTAAATATGCTTTGCATGCAACGAGAACTCTTCCTGGATTACTCATAGACATGATGTGTTGATTATTTTGGTTACATGATTTATGGTAAGCTAGAGTATATACATATCTCAAAACAATGACCTTTGATTCCACGTTCTTATATAATCAACAAATACTACTGTAGATCTACGTATGAAATTGAGCAACATAATCCGAAAGCCGAGCAATGATCCAAACAAAAATATATACATATTTATAAAGAGATTGAAAATTGGAACGAAAGCAGTCGATATTATTATTTTACTCCGGAGAGAGTCGGTTGTTGTGAGACCTGAAAGTATGCTGTCATGAAAACTTAACCGGAACCCACGCAACAAAAACTGAAAATCCATAAAGTTAAACGCCTGGGAAAGTCTAACCCACCAAAATAAAAAATAAAAATCGGACGCAGTCTCTAAATCCACATGAACTGAATCCACAAATTACAAGAGGAATCTAAATTGGTGGATCATAAAATTTTTGATCGAACAATAGGAACCGTAACTTAAATTAGATGGAACGATCCAGGGTTCCTGAAAATCAACAAAAATTGATTCTGAAACTCTGATCTCATAAATCAAACAGGAAAGCTCTGATACCACTTGTTAGAAATTTTATTGTGCCATGTCGATTCATGAGATGAAGAACATAAATTAAATTGATTGCGGAAGCGTACCTGAATCTATTGTCTTTGCTTGACGGATCTGGAAGCACACGTCTCTTTATGGGTTTGATCTTCCAACCCGCTACGGCCCTTAATAACAAAATCCTTGTTCCTCTCTTTGTCGATGGGGATACAGAAGAGAATAGAGAAAACCTCTCTCTTGGTGGCCGTATGAGTTGGGGACCATAACCCTAATGAATAAACATATATATAGATATGTGTGTTGTGATATTTCTAATTTGGCCCCTCATCAAATTAGAATTATCTCCGGTATCTACACATTAATTCCATGACAATTATACCCTTAAGCCAATCTTAAGCCAATTTCCAAATAGACCACTTTAGTTTGACTTAATTATTTAGATAGCCCAACACAATTAATTTTACATGTGTGGCCCCTATTATTGAATAATTCCAACAATGGAGTGTCATGATGAGTGATAAAGTGTCATGAGTGGCTCCATTGGCTCCATGAGTAATGGAGTGTCATGAGTGGCGCGCCATGAGTGATAGAGTGTCACGAGTGGTGCTCCATGAGTAATGGAGTGTCATGGGTGGTGGAGTGTGGTTGGCTGGACGCGCGTGGAGTGTGATGGAGGACGCGCCATGAGTAGTGGAGTGTCATGAGTGGTGCTCCATGTGTAATGGAGTGTCATGGGTGGTGGAGTATGGTTGGCTGGGCGCGTGTGGAGTGTGATGGAGGGCGCGCCATGTACTAGTCAACCAAGAGAGTAAAATATTGTAGTACCAAATATCATTAAACATTCTATTGAATAAAAATGCACTATGCATTAAACATTCTACTAAGAATACCGCCGGGCAATTCGTTTGTAATGCCGTCGTTCTACATGTCTGAGGCCTAGTCGGTCTCTTCTTTCGTCTGTGGTCTCCCCCACTCTTCCTTTACCCTCTTCCACTCTTGTTTCGACTCTATTTTCTTCCTCGACCTCCTAAGTAGGCACCGGGGTCGAGGAGGACAAAATCAATTGTAAGTTATACAGCATGCCATCAAACTTTCCATGACACTCCACTACTCATGGCGCGCCCTCCATCACACTCCACGCGCGCCCAGCCAACCACACTCCACCACCCATGATACTCCATTACTCATGGAGCACCACTCGTGACACTCCACTACTCATGGCACGCCCTCCATCACACTCCACGCACGCCCAGCCAACCACACTCCACCACCCATGACACTCCATTACTCATGGAGCACCACTCATGAAACTCCATCACTCATGGTGCGCCACTCATGACACTCCATTACTCATGGAGCCAATGAAGCCACTCATAACACTTTATCACTCATCATGACACTCCATTACTCATGGAGCACCACTCTTGACACTCCATCACTCATGGCGTGCTACCATGACACTCCATTACTCATGGCGCGTCCGGCCCACCACACTCCTCTGCAGTACCCAAACCCCCCAACACGCCATGGGAAATGTAGTTTCGTTACCCAAATTGAAATTTTCTCAAACTTGTTACTTTTTTCACAATTTCGTTAAAGTTCTTTACTCTATATGAAAATTTCTGTAAATTAATAAATTAACATGATAATTAACATTAAAATTAACCTTAACATTAAAATTAATATTAATATTAATATTAATATTAATATTTAAAAAATTGGGTAATTATTTTTTGGGTTAAAATTTGTCATGTCAGCTGTTATGTCATCTGCCATGTCAGATGCCACATAAGGGGAGATGACATCACCCAAATATTTTGGGATCCAAATAACATAATTGTATAAATTTTTACATACAATACATTTTAGGTAAATATTTATCTGCCTAGAATTAATATATCACAAATATCTAGAAAATGCAGGAATCTCAAGAAATATCTAGAGAATCCTACACAATTCTAGAATATTCTAAAAACTTTAGGAAGTAACTTCCTTTTTCAGAGGTTTGGCAAAGTAGTATTGATAGTAAAGAAAAATTCTGCTTTGACATTCTCCTCCAACTATCGAGTCGTCAACCTCGTCAACGTCCACTTGTCGAACGATAACGTCATAGTTGTCGCGTGCATGTCTTATCACCGTGAAGTGATCTTCATACCTGCGATTTGATCCTTGTGCACCTTGCAAAACATATAAAATCATTGGGGTTACTTGCTTCTTGTCACGAACACCATGTTCTCGTATTCAACATATATCATCTTTTTCGATTTTTGTCTCTTTCGCAGCTATATCTAGAATTACAAGAGTACAGGGACAACCCTGAGCTCATAGGGGCCCTGGCTAACTCCCAAAATAGGACCCCCATACATAATACAAAATAAATAAAATAAATAAAATTAAATTAAATATAACAATAAGTATTGTTGCCACCAAATTTGAACCAAAGACCTCTACTGTGCGAGTCTAACAAGATAGTCACAACATGCAATACATCTCTTTTGAGTTAAAGGTGATCCATACTACATCCTGGTTCAATTCTAGAGTTTGATGTCCTTTAGCCTTTAGGTTCTAGACTGTCGTCCAGCCTGTCCTGTCCCTATCTAACCGAGTAACAACCGTCTTCTCCTTAAGATCTGTGGCAAGTTGGTCCACGTAAAAAAAATTCTTGTGATTACCCACATACTTGGCATGGAGGGAGTCTCGTAGGGACAGTTGTCTAATTAGCCCACTAGACAAGTACTAGCATTGCCCTTCATGAATTTGTACATGTGGGGTTAATACAAGTTGTTCGTGTTGGTCCCTCATAGCTTAACTGTATCTTTTTATTGAGATACCCGGTGATACGAACGAGGCTTTATGCACGCAAGCTGCATTGCATGTCTTTGGATTCGCTGCCCCCAACTTCCACCATTTTTTATAAATAGAAGGAATAAGATGTCCCCTGTATCGATCTAATGATCTTCTGCCACCCAACCAGGGTCTTGTGCCTCTTCCTAGTAACCACAAGAGTCACCCGAGTTCGGCTAATAGCTTAACTACATGATATTATCTAACTACCCGCAAATAAATCTATAAAAAAATCTTAATTAAAATATAAACATATTTATAACAAATTCTAATTAAAATTTAAACATATGTATAGCAAATCCTAATAATTTAAATTATTCTCCAATAATATCATATGAGACTTTTTTTACGTGCAACGCACGAGCACATTAAGATTAAGACGTTTAAGACAAAGCAAAAAAAATAGTAATAAAGACGAGACAAAAATGAGAAGACTTGAATTTCTTTTGCTTATCATAGTATGTTGTCCCTGATATTGAGTGTAAAATAAGTGAGAGAATGCAATTGGAAGCATAAACCTAACCCTAGGTATCCTTAGAGTTGACCTATTACCCTGTTAGGACCCTGTCCTAACTGATCTGGAAATGGTGTAAATCCAGCCATAAATCTGTAGAAAATTTCAGTGGAAGAAGAAAAAGAATTGGGGATCGGAGAATTCTAGGGTTTTTATTGATAATTGGGGAAGAAGAAGACTATTACATTCTATAAAGAAGAAGGGAAGATACTGAACTGAAAAAATACAGTAAGAAAACTCATTAATTAACATTCTTCACCCCATTCTCCTCTTACATTCTTCTATTTATAGACTGATACTATGCTACTCTTGACAGTTGAGTCAGTTACTTGCTGAGCTGGCTTACTTGCAGATGAGGTGTCAAAGCATGCTGATTGGTTGAACTGTCATTCTTATGACATTTGAACCTTGCTCGAGCTAGTGAGGATGCACACACCCCTTAAATTGACCTTGTCCTAAGGTCAATGGAGGAGTAAATTGGATCCCTAGATCCCACACCATAATATGGAAACTGGCACCATTATCTAATAATGAATCCTTCACCTCCTTGGCAACCCATACATGAACATTTATCACTCCAACAAGTAGAAAATATGATGAGCAATCATCAGTACTAGAAGCTTCAGAATAATGAATTGGAGGCCATGCATTAACCTGCAAAAATACCTTGTTGTGTTATGTAACAGTGTATATAGCAATGACATTCTGCAATTCTGAAAACGATGATGAACCTTGTACATGTCCTGTTTCATCCATGTGGTACCAATCACCAAGTTCTAGTGACAGTTCATCAACAGTGCAGACATGATCTCTGGCAATATTGAGGCCTGTCATGCACTCTACTTTTAATACCCATTAGTTGCTTCCTGGATCCCATATCCTGTAAGCACTATGAATCTGGAGAGCAGAAACTTCATACAATAGGTTGGAAAAGTACTCAAAATTATTGAGTAAATGCTTAACAACCTTCGGGTAATTTTCTTGATCTTGTGCATGCTTTCCTGCAAGAGTATTTGAATCACTCTTGAGATTATCAAAAAAAAAATAAACTCAAAACTTCCAAACTGGATTTTGTATGTACTAATCTATTCTTCTGTGATGCTAACATCAATGTTGATGTCCTCAAACTTTTCCTACTTGAATTATGGGAGCTAGGAGAGCTGCTCAAAGGACACATAGTACTAACTTCTTGCTCAAGATCTTCAGAGTTGCTTCTCATTGAATCAAAGCTTACAATTGTAGTTTCCTGATCTGTCACGACCCGCACCCGGTTTTCGGACGCGAGCTCGTGAGCAAGCCATCTACGTATTGAGCGGACTCCAGCCCGACTCGAGTACGTATAAGCTGTCCAGGTCATGGTATCATGGCTAATCTAAACTATATCTCAATCCACAATAAATATACGAAACATGAATGAACAATTATGGGTCATGGTCTGCAGCCCATTAGCATATTGTTCGATTAGACTCTAAGAATGATATGAGTCTATAAATAAGCAGAAAATGTAATGGTACTGAATGTAAAGCACGAAAGGATAATAAGGAAATATCATAAGCAAATACCTGTATCATGGATCGCAATCCTCTACCATCCTGCTCTGCTAACTAACTCCATGTTAGTCGCTAAACCTGAAGAGATCATCAGGTCCTCAGAGGACTAGCAAGATACATAATATACAAGCCCACATGTAACAGTAAAAAGAAGCAAGAAACAATCAAGGATATCCAACGAGACGAAATGAACCAAGACACAAGATCTAAACACGAGGATCCTAAGACACTGGCATGCCATACTAGAAATGGCTGGCTATAGACCGCAGTCAAGGCAAGTACTCACAATCTATAGGGTCTCAATCCCTGTCAAGGCAAGTACACACAACCAAGACGGTAGCCAATCCTAGTATAAAATCCTATAGACCATAGTCAAGGTAAGTACTCATAATCTATAGAATGTCAAAGTCAAGTCCCACTCAAGTACATGTCAAGTCAAGTCATAATCAAGTCGAGAAAATCGTGGTGTGGGACTAGACGACTCTATCAAGCAATACGTATGAGACTAACATAGTGTAACAGATAGAAATATCATGACAGGAAAGAACAAGAATGTACAGACAACTAGAAACATGTAAAGTGAAACTAGAATAGGAAAAATACGCTAGACATGAAATAAAGCAATCACGGATGTAAGGGAAAGAACAGCAGCGAGATGGTGAACATACATATAAATTATACTGTACAAGTTGGCAAGGTATACTTGCCTGGGGGTTGCACGGAGAACCAACAATGTATCGCCAATCACAAGTCAGAAAGTCCAAGTCATCACAACTGTCTCCGAAATCTGAAATAAACGTTACCAATATTCTCAAAATAGTCAAATTAGCTAGGATTGCCTGTCCTTAAGTCCAATTCTGGACAAAGGAGCAAAACGGTAATTTCGGACAAAAACGATGTCCGCCGTTGGACCCGCTTTGCACCGAAAAGCGTGCCAGGGTCAATGGTCTCTAAAGTCGTCAAACTACATGTCTACGGATCCAGTTTTCCGATATGAACCCAACCGTATGTCCAAAGTTGGATTCCGGCGGGCCGTGCACAAAATTGCCCGTTGAGTGGGATCGTGGGGCCCGCAAAACGACGTACGATTCAACTGTCTCAGAATCGGACCAAACTTGGCATGCAGGACCAGAAAAATGATACGGTCCTGCTGGCGTAAGTTTCGTCTTGATCTGATGAGCGTGCACAAAGTAATTAAGAAATTTGCAAAGTGTACGATACGGAGAATTTTGACGGATACGCATCAAATTCGTCGCGCACACGCGACCAATTTGAATTTCGTCAAAGCCCACACGACCACGAAGCTGTTACGCAGCTTTCGATGCCTTCGATTCGCGACCACGTCGCCCGGTTTGGCGGGACGCACGTCGTGTGGAACAATTTTTTAGTTTTGAAAACAGGTTTTTGTCAAAGTTTGGGATCCGATTTCTCTGCGTGTAGTCGATATAATTGGGTTCTACGAATTGGGTCGTGAAGCCCTATATGTTGTCTCAAAGTGTCTTCAATTAGTTTTTTGAAAATCTTAATATGTTGTTCGAAAACTGGCCTCTAATACGGATATTTGGACTGTTTTACTGTTTCGATTTTGAACAGTTTTTCTCGAAGTTTAGGTCGATTTTCTAAGCCGACCACTCGACTATATTGAAAACTAATTTATAGAGAGTCGAGAGGGTTAGGTTGGCTTCGTATACGAGAAAATGAAACAACGAAGGATCGAACGAGGGGTGAGAACTTTACCTGCAAAGTGGGGGGGTTCGACCTGCCATTGCCGCTGAGTTTCCTTCATATTTCGTGTATGCGCGCGCGTGCGGCTGACGGTGGTCGGCCAGATGCCGGCCGGCGGCGCGCGGAGGCCGGGGAAGGGTCGCCCACTCTCGACGTTCCTCTGGGAGTGGCGCTCGTTAGGGTTTTGAAGTTTCCTCTATCCTAGTTTATATACGCAACTACAGTCGGGCTCGGGTGTGCATTTGGTTTGTGGGGAAACTTAATTGCTGTTGGGTTCAAACTCAGTTTACTGCTGAGTTGGGGAATTCGGCCTGAGCTCTTGGGGAGCTCGGGTGGTGATGCAAGGAAGTTAGCCTGTGGACTATTGTTGATGGGCTCGGGTTCATTTGGGGGATGGGAAGCCTTCAGGCTCTGTTAGGAGATGTTGGGTTATTGGGCCTGGGCCGGAAGTTGGCCTGTGGGCTGTTACCACTTCTCCTTTTCTATTACTCTTAGCAATATATGTATACTTATACATATATACCTATATGTATTCAAACACACATATATTCATATAGATATTTATGTATACATATACGTATACATCTATACATATATATAAAATATATATATATATATATATATATATATATATATATATATATATATATATATATATATATATATATATAATATTCATATATACACATATTTATATATATACCATATACTATATATATTTATATATTCACGTATACGCACACACACACTCACGTATAATATAATATATATTTATATCTATACAACACATTTATACCTATATATATATATATATATATATATATATATATATATATATATATATATATATATATATATATATATATATATATATATATATATATATATATATATATATATATATATATATATATATATATATACGTTACCATATTCACATACACATACGTATATAATATATTTATATATACAAATACACACAGAAATATATAATAATAACAATATAATAAGAATAATGATAATAATAATATGAATAATAAAAATAATAACAATAATGATAATGATAATAAGAATAATAATATTAATAACAATAATGATAATAATAAGAATAATAATAAGAATAATAATAATAATAATAACAATAATGATAAAATAATAAGAATAATAATATTATTAACAATAATGATAATAATAATAAGAATAATAATAATAATAATAACAATAATGATAAAATAATAAGAATAATAATATTATTAACAATAATGATAATAATAATAATAATAACGATAAAATAATAAGATAATAGTAACCAACCAAATTGTCCACTAAGAGTCCTTGGTGAACATATCATGCCCTATCTGGCCCTAGAATTTCGTACAGTTATTCGAAAACACCATTTAATTAAACTATTAAATATTTAGAAAGTAGTTGTAAAGTCCTAAAAATAAATAAGAAAATATTCGTATATACATAAAATGTCTACATGGTCGTCCCGAGTTTCACTGCATGCCTACATGGGCTTGGATTCGGTTTGGGCCCAGTTCGACTAAGTTGGTACAATCGGGTCATCTAAAAACAATATATTTAATTAATAAATAAATAGTTCATCGGTGGGGGTTAAGTCACAACTTAATCTGGTTTTCCTAGTTTGGACACTCATATGGCTTTGCATTCCCTTACCATGGCTAAACACTAGTCAAAGCACGCTACTGCACTATCCGTCCCATGATTCCTAGCCGTCTTGTACTTCAAAACTCAACCATGATTTAAAATCATCTACCGTAATAATTAACTACATAATTATTTATAATATTCTAAAACCACAATTTAAATCAAATAAATATTAAAAAAATATTTTGAAATTTTTTGGGAAGGGAGGCTACATGATGTAAGTTCAGACTTAGAACTTCAAGGATTTTCCTTTCCATGGAACTCTCAACAGTAGCTTGCTCTGGGTTATCATCAACAATATTCCCTGCTGCTACAGTAGACTGAACATGAAACAGTAGAGGTGTGGAATTAGGAAACTATGGTTGGCTGGTACTCATAGGCATAGGCATGTTCACAGGAAGTATTGGCATTGATTGGGGATAACTTCCTGGATGAATCTACGTTTGTTCAAAAGTCTGCAAAACCTGGTGTAACTCCACTTTCCGGGTTTTAAAAAAAATTAATTTTAATATATATAGCGATTGTTGATTTTAGGTTTTAAATAAAAAGGGTTAATATAATTTTTTTTACTAATAATTTTTGATGATCGATTTTGGAGGGAATTAATTTAAGCAGAATTTTCAAAATTTAAAAGTTTGTTGTAACAAACTTAGTGGTCCCCACTCCTTTTCAAATTTCTTAACTGATTTTTATTTAAGTTCTGGAATAAATGAAAAGGGGGAGGGGGAATTTGCAAAAACTAATTGGGTGGAGGGGTCGATTTAGAAATAATGAAAAGGGTATGGATCAATCTGCATTTTATCCATTGGTGGAGGGGGCAAAGTGCAAAATGTATTTTATTTATTGGCAGAACTATGAGTTCATTCATTCCATTGCAATTTTCTTTCCACACTAATTTTTCCTTCGCTGAGCTCGAGAGCTCGACTCACTCTGAGACTCGATGACGGTGGTAGCAGCACCCTAGCTCCCGGCAGCAGTCGACGACGAGCGCTCGGTGGCGGCTAGAAGTTTTCCTTCCGACGACTTCGTCTCCCTCAACGGTCCCGCACGACGAGCTTCGACGTACGCGGCAATTCACTGAGGATCTTCTCTTCCCTATCGTCGCAGGGTCATCATCTTCCTCCCAGCATTTTCATCTTCCCCACCGTGAGCTCGTCGACGAAATGAGGTAAACTATATTGGGGTTCTTTAGAGAGTCTTGTTCACTTTCTGATTCTTAAGTTTTGCAATTGAATTTGTGGTCGAAACTAAGTCGAGATCAAGCTACCTAAGGGTGAGCATTCGGTTTATTCGGTTTAAACCGAACCGAATAATCCAAAACCGAACTGGACCGAAACCGAATAAGCAAAACCGAAACCGAACCGAATTGGCCCAAAACCGAATCAAACCGAACCGAATTAAATCGGTTCGGTTTTCGATTTATTCGATTTATTCATATTTTTTTTTTTGATTTTTTTGAATTTTTTTTGTTAATATATATAGTAACTAAATATACATAGACATATTTAGTATATACCTATATATATTTAGTATGTACCTATATATATTAATACTTATATATATAGTAACACACACACACACACATATATATATAAATTAATTAATTAAATTTTCTTATTCGGTTTTCGGTTTTGGACCGAAACCGAAACCCAAAACCAAAACCGAATAAGAAAATTTAGTATTTTCAAAACTGAAACCGAACCGAATTTTTTTAAAACCGAACAGAACCTCTTATTCGGTTCGGTTCGGTTCGGTTTTCGGTCCAAAACCGAATAATGCTCACCCCTAGATCTACCTACCCAGCCTTTCTCTTTAATGATTCGCTCTATTTTGACGACTGCTTGAGCGATGACTCGGTTAATTTGATTTCTTGTTCGCAATGTGTCAGAAACAAGAAACTCTGCAGAACTTTTGGATCGAATCAGTAGATCAATTCGAGTTTATTGTGAGGGACTGAAATCAGGAAACGGTAAGCATTCGAGCTTGGGTTCCTTTGATTTCTGGGAGTTCTCTTCATAATTTTTGGTAGAACATATTGTTTACTACTCTGAGACCTATTTTCTTCCTTCTTGCTCTGTATGTGTTCGATGTTATGCAAACAAGGGATCCTTGATTATATCCAGATACGTGAGAAGGTGTCCGGCCTCCGGGAGTGGTGTCCACACGTCCAAGTCCAGACTCAAATGCTGCACAGGTATAGCTCTAGTTATTCTTGAGTGATTTTGAAGTATTTAAGATAATTATAGTTCTGGAACAAACAGAGGGGTGCAGGCACAGACTTGCATTGAGCTAAGATTCGAGCGTTTGGACACGTGTTCATAAAGAACATGACGTGTCCGAGCTTGACTCTTAAGCGCAGGCGTATTTAAATTTAAATGGCTTCAATCGGTCTTAGCTGCTACTATGTGGTTTGGGTTGGGGTTGTATATCAGAGAGTATTTTGATATCAGTAGGTAGTATGGTTGTTTGCCAAGCAGTTGGGTATATACGTTAGGAGCTAGAGTACTGATGTGGACTAAATTTGAATTCTCTATATATGAGTTAAGTTTTGCTGCCGAGTTGGGTTATGTATACGCGTAGTTTTGGCTAAGTTGTACATTTCGGATTCTGTGTATATTTCGACTATAAATGGTTAAGGTATAAAGAGAATATTCAGGTTGGGCTCAAAATAGTGATGAGATTTGGATTATTGATTAGGTTTATTTGATTTCTTATATATTTATGAATGTAATATATGTGTAGATTGCTGCAGAATGGACAGAACCACGGGGGGTTGGCCAGGTTTTTCAGATTGAGTCTGTGATGGAATGGTCGACCGTAGCAGTGTTCGTTTAGACGTATGGAGTGTCCGGGGTGGGAGTCAGCGCGATGGACATGGTTATTCATACTGTATAAACTTAATTGATTCAGTTCTTGTATAATTCTCTATTTTATCTTGATTTCAATAGGGTGTATATTTTTGATTGTCTATTCTTCAATTGTTTTTCTTGTATAATTTTGGTTTTATGTTGAAGTGGTTTGGAATGAGTACATTTCTGAGATTTGATGCGTTCTGGATTAAATGTGTTTCATTTTTCTTCAAAAATAAATACTGGTTTCTATTTAGTTGTGATGTGGGATTCATGTTGAGGTCAAATGAGCTACTGAGTTCGATTGAAGATTATGAGATTGGCATTGGCGAGTAGCAATGGCAGGGAATGAGTTATGCTCAAGTTGTCCATTTTCGATTTTATACATTTATGTAAAGCTTTCTGTAATATTCAAATGAGGTTTTGCTCTGTTCTATATTTTCTAAATTCCGAGTTTAAGTTGAATACTGGACTATTAAGTCAGGATGCAGGTATAGGAGATGGGTCTAGATTTTGCATATATGGTTATATTAGACTTGTGGATAAATTCTGTTTAATAATTATTTTAGTATAGTTTTTCAATACCAATCTTGTAAGATATTTCCTATTTACCTAGTTAGAAAAGGGTGTGGGTTAGTGGTATATCTAGTTGGTAAAGAGTAGGGCTAGCCCATGAATACATTTATACTATAGATAGTTGTGGTTAGAGAATAAATATCTAGTTGGGTTAATTGTGTAGACCTTAACCAACTTGTACACATTATCAAATTCAGGTAGACATAGAGACTACTATTTTCCTATTCCCGATCTTTCCGGAGCAAAGGCAAATACTTTTTCTACGGCCTTGTACATTTACATTCATGTACCCTTTCTTGTGACACGTCATAGCACGACATCATGTACTCATATATTCTGGTACTCTTGCTCTTGTACTGTTAGTGTTGGGTGGGGAAATACACTAGCCATGTGACCAATCCCGGTTACTATATATTCCTGTGCCTAGCTTAGGCTTCGCAATGTACACGCGGGTCCTAAGTCGTACCTTATTCATGTACTCCTGTACATGTACTCACCCCAGCCGGTCACATGGACTAGATGTATTTCGATATTGTGCACTTATCATGTCTGGTACTTCAGGATTATAGTTTTATTCCTGTACATTATATTCCCTGTACTTTACATGTTCCTGTACTTTACATTCATGTACTATATCTCCTGTACTCAGTTCCTGTACTACTTTCTTGTATATACCTGTTCATTCCTGTATTTCATTTTCTGTACCCTTGTACCCATTTCATGTTCATGTTTCATTACCTAGAACTGTGCTTAGCTTCGCTCCTGACTGGATAAGTTGCAAGTATGCTTGAAGGATACCATTCTACCATATGGGCCAGAGCCCGGGATCTTAGCTGAGCAGGATGGTTCATGACTTAGCTTGATGTTTCAGGTTTAGACTGGTAGCTTTACTCTTAGTTATTGTCTTTAGAATTTATGTACATTTCATTCTTGATGACTCGTACATTTACATACATAGAATTATGGATTATGGTGATCATTCGGGGATACGTTTTAGATGCTGTGATTGTATACTTTCATGTTTATCTGTTAGTTTTTCCTAGATTGGTACAGCTTACTTTGTTGTATCTAACGACAAAGGCTGGGCGTATCCGACTCTTGTCCGATTATTCGGAAGCGGGTCGTGACATGTTTTTAGTGGTGGCCCATGCAGGTCTATCCTAATGGTACCTAGGTCTTAGCGTACTATTGGGGGACTTGATTACACTAGGAAAACTTGATCACAGCATAGGTAAAATTGAAAAATAATGGTATATCAGGTATATTGATATTCTATAAACACTTGTTGTATTTAGGTCTAGGTTATTTTAACAGTTTTCTGTTTTTCAGATAGTTCAAAAGCATACGACACCAAAACTGTCGATCCACCTACACTTGAAGGTTTCGAGCTTCCACTATCTTCTATTGCCACTACTATCCTCATGGGTAGTACGTAGTTGACAGAGACGTTTGAAGAGTCCCTTGACAACCAGAGGGAGCATACCAGACACCGAGCACATATCTTGCACCGAGGAGCATATCGAGAACCCGGGGCCGCCACTGAAGATCATCTAAGTCTTGAGGATCCGACTCCTCTGAAGATTGAAGACATCAACCGGGAGATCCAGCTCGTAGCACATACAATAAGACGGAAAACTAAAACTCGGAAGGAATATGAAGACTTATGATAAAGATAGCAACTACTGTGGATCCGTAAAGCGTTGCCACACTCAGACATTGCTTCTTCAACCGCATCATCAGATTCAGACTCAGATCCAGCCAGCAACCAATTACAATTTCTGCCGCCGCTCGAGACACCACTACGAAGAATGCCGCAAAAGACGAAAGCTATGCTTGTACTGCTGATCGCCTGTCCACCAAGTCAAGGACTGCTGGAGATCGCTGATCACACTGCCCAAGGACAAGCACGAGGAGCACCAGTATCACAGATAGACTCGTCTCTCCAGATTCAACAACAGCATGGAGCACTACCACAGGGACCAGTCTACGACAGAGCAGTTGAAGAAGGTTGAAGAGATTCCAGTCCCGGAAGAATACTAAAAATAGACTGAAGACAGAAGACTCTTTTGCATGGTTGGAGAAAACCATGGATCATGATTCATAATCCAGTTTTTTTTTCCTTAGATTTCTCTTGCACCTAGTTTGTTTCTTAAAAACTTCCTTGTTTCCTATTTAAGGATGATTAGATTCTATTTCCTATTCTGAAACATTGGTCGCTATTCGAGATGTATTTTGAAGGTTGTTTCCATCCTTGTTCGTAAACTCTGTTCTTACTCGAGATTTTCTTCCTGCTCGATAACTTGTTTTCTATGGCGTTGTTTCCTAATTCAAGATTTGGTTCTACTCGAATTTTGTTCCCCATTCAGACCCTGTTGATATTTAAGACTTTACTTCGGATTACATTCCTATTCAAACTTATGCCATTCAAAACCTTGTTTGAATCTTGCTTCTATTCGAGATTTCATTTGCAGATTTCATTTTCTATTTTGAAATTTTGACTCGACCCCTATGAGATTTTATTTCTCATTCGTGAATTGTTTTTCGTTCTATTCACGATCTTGTTGATCTTGTCTCGTATTTTGAGATTTCACTTGTTTCATATCCGCTACTTAATACCATGTTTTCATATTCATTTTTCATGATTTTGTTTTCTATTTTCTGTTTCCAACTTTGTTTCGATCTTGTTTCCTATTTGGGGTATCGCTTGTTTCATGGATATTTGTTTTCTATTCACCCATTGATTCTCTTTTCATATTCATAACTTGATTCCATTCGAGATTTTAAGATCATGTTTCCTATTTTCGAAACTTTGTTCTGTTCGTGATTTTGTCTTATATATCCAAGATTTTTCAGACTTTGAAACTCCAGTCCTACTCGTGACTCGATGAGCCCTTGTTCCCTATTTGATATCTTGTTTCCTCTTCAAGATTTTCTATTCGAGATTTTATTTCCTTATTCACGACTTTGTTGATACTTGTTTTTCTATTTTTCTTTCACTGTGTACCTTATTGGAGAATTCATTTTCAATTCAAGTTTTGCTCGAGATTTTATTATTATTCGAGATTTAATTAAAACTTGTTTCCACTACGGAATTTTATTTCTTATTTTGAAACTTGTCTCCTATCTGATACCTTGCCTCAGTTCATTCTTCGAGACTCTGTTATCCTTTCGGGATAACGTCCCATATGTGGAATCTTGTTACCATTCCAGATATCAGTTGATATTCCGTCATAATTTGTAACTTCGCCCTGTCAAAAATTTTAAAATCTTCCTGGTTTCCCTTTTGTACTCACCGATGGGATCCCTTGTCGTCTCTTAGTACCTAATAAATCCTTGTATTCTAACAGTCAGGTAACTTCATCATTTCCGTGACTTAGACTATTGAAACTCATTTTGAATTCCTTGAAACTCTTTTGAAATTCCTAGGGATAAGTCGAGAGGCTATTCGATGACCTAATATGGCATGACAGTTGCGCGCTGTAGCCATTAGCTGGATTATGGAGACTGAGGGTTCACTGCAGCCAGTAGCGCACTGGCGAGGCCGTAACTTTAAGTTGAAGTAATTTCAGACAATCATAGGTTTTCGAGTACTGTCGAGACTTGTCATATTCTTCATACCTTGATCTCTTGGGTTGCTTCGTCAATGATTGTTGGAAAATGGATAAGGTTGACAGATTATTCGGTGACATATTGTTATTTGAGTCACGGAGCCGAAAGTCCACTGCAGTCAGATATATACTGGCGGGGTAGGAATTCTAGGCAAAGTGATTTCAAATAGCTATATGTTTCCGGACACCATGGAAACTATATCCTTTTTTATATGATTATTGGTTTTCGAGAATCACAGATCCTTGCACATTCACCCTGATTTGATACTGTATCTCCTGAGTATTGCGTACGTCTCCTTAATCAACCCTTGTTAAATTTTTCTTCTAACATTTTATCGTTAGATCATCGATTTCCTCAAATTATACATTGCCAAGATTTGATTCCGTACTTCGTTTGTGTCTTGTCTAAACTTCGATTTTAAATCATGTCTATCTGACCATGATTTTCCTATCTTGTCCTAGTCCACTTGTGTTAAACTATTGATTCTTGATCGTACTTAATAGTTGTGTCTTCATGATTTTGTTCTCCTAAGTTGTAATTGAAACTTCATTCTATCTCGTGCCTATTTGATTCTTGATCATTGATCGTGTTATTCCAACTTTTTGTGTGTAATTATCATACGGGGTCTCGAGGCTCAGGGAGCATCTCAGAGTTGCGCAGGATCGACAGAAGCACGGGGCGGACAGCAGCAGACGGTCACTAGAGTTCGCAGTTGGAAGCAGAGTGTTCCTGAAGAATCTCGCCGATCAGGGGCACCATTCATTTTGGCAGAGACGGGAAGCTCAGTCCGAGATTCATCAGCCCTTTCGACGTGACGGCATGGATTGGCGAGGTGGCATATCGACTAGCGTTTCCAGCTAGCTTGGAGGGAGTGCACGACATTTTCCACGTATCCCAGCTTCGACGCTACATTCCAGATCCGAGCCATGTGGTGGACTATTCAGAGTTAGAGGTGGGCCTGGGCCTGACCTACGAGGAGCAGCCGGTGGAGATCCTTAATTGGAGGAAGAAGCACTTGCGGAACCAGACTATTCCACTTGTCCGCGTCATAAGGAGACCACACTCCGGGAGAGTCCACATTGGAGCGCGATGATGAACTACGGGATCGCTATCCTAGCTTATTTTCTTGATTGTACTCTTGTGTTTTAGAGAATTTACCTTTCAATAAAAATTTGTATTTTAGTATGAACCATTTTTGCATTGATAAATATGTTTGTTTTTCTTGGAATTTCGAGGACGAAATTATTTTAAGGGGGAAGATTTGTAACTCCACTTTTCGGGTTTTAAAAAAAATTGATTTTAATATATATAGCGATTGTTGATTTTAGGTTTTAAATAAAAAGGGTTAATATAATTTTTTTTACTAATAATTTTTGATGATCGATTTTGGAGGGAATTAATTTAAGCAGAATTTTCAAAATTTAAAAGTTTGTTGTAACAAACTTAGTGGTCCCCACTCCTTTTCAAATTTCCTAACTGATTTTTATTTAAGTTCTGGAATAAATGAAAAGGGGGTGGGGGAATTTGTAAAAACTAATTGGGTGGAGGGGTCGATTTAGAAATAATGAAAAGGGTATGGATCAATCTGCATTTTATCCATTGGTGGAGGGGGCAAAGTGCAAAATGCATTTTATTTATTGGCAGAACTATGAGTTCATTCATTCCAATGCAATTTTCTTTCTACACTAATTTTTCCTTCGCTGAGCTCGAGAGCTCGACTCTCTCTGAGACTCGATGACGGCGGTAGCAGCACCCTAGCTCCCGGCAGCAGTCGACGACGAGCGCTCGGTAGCGGCTAGAATTTTTCCTTCCGGCGACTTCGTCTCCCTCAACGGTCCCGCACGACGAGCTTCGACGTACGTGGAAATTCACTGAGGATATTCTCTTCCCCATCGTCGCAGGGTCATCATCTTCCTTCCGGCATTTTCATCTTCCCCACCGTGAGCTCGTCGACGAAATGAGGTAAACTATATTGGGGTTCTTTGGAGCGTCTTGTTCACTTTCTGATTCTTAAGTTTTGCAATTGAATTTGTGGTCGGATCTAAGTCGAGATCTACCTACCCAGCCTTTCTCTTTAATGATTCGCTCTATTTTGACGACTGCTTGAGCGATGACTCGGTTAATTTGATTTCTTGTTCGCAATGTGTCAGAAACAAGAAACTCTGCAGAACTTTTGGATCGAATCGGTAGATCAATTCGAGTTTATTGTGAGGGATTGAAATCAGGAAACGGTAAGCATTCGAGCTTGGGTTCCTTTGATTTCTGGGAGTTCTCTTCATAATTTTTGGTAGAACATATTGTTTACTACTCTGAGACCTATTTTCTTCCTTCTTGCTCTGTATGTGCTCGATGTTATGCAAACAAGGGATCCTCGATTATATCCAGATACGTGAGAAGGTGTCCGGCCTCCGGGAGTGGTGTCCACACGTCCAGTCCAGTCTCAAATGCTGCACAGGTATAGCTCTAGTTATTCTTGAGTGATTTTGAAGTATTTAAGATAATTATAGTTCTGGAACAAACAGAGGGGTGCATGCACAGACTTGCATTGAGCTAAGATTCGAGCGTTTTGACACGTGTTCATAAAGAACATGACGTGTCCGAGCTTGACTCTTAAGCGCAGGCGCATTTAAATTTAAATGGCTTCAATCGGTCTTAGCTGCTACTCTGTGGTTTGGGTTGGGGTTGTATATCAGAGAGTATTTTGATGTCAGTAGGTAGTATGGTTGTTTGCCAAGCAGTTGGGAATATACGTTAGGAGCTAGAGTAGTGATGTGGACTAAATTTGAATTCTCTGTATATGAGTTAAGTTTTGCTGCCGAGTTGGGTTATGTGTACGCGTAGTTTTGGCTAAGTTGTACATTTCGGATTCTGTGTATATTTCGACTATAAATGGTTAAGCTATAAAGAGAATATTCAGGTTGGGCTCAAAATAGTGATGAGATTTGGATTATTGATTATGTTTATTTGATTTCCTGTATATTTATGAATGTAATATATGTGTAGATTGCTGCAGAATGGACAGAACCACGGGGGGTTGGCCAGGTTTTTCAGATTGAGTCTGTGATGGAATGGTCGACCGTAGCAGTGTTCATTTAGACGTATGGAGTGTCCGGGATGGGAGTCAGCGGGACGGACATGGTTATTCATACTGTATAAACTTAATTGATTCAGTTCTTGTATAATTCTCTATTTTATCTTGATTTCAATAGGGTGTATATTTTTGATTGTCTATTATTCAATTGTTTTCCTTGTATAATTTTGGTTTTATGTTGAAGTGGTTTGGAATGAGTACATTTCTGAGATTTGATGCGTTCTGGATTAAATGTGTTTCGTTCTTCTTCAAAAATAAATACTGGTTTCTATTTAGTTGTGATGTGGGATTCATGTTGAGTTCAAATGAGCTGCTGAGTTCGATTGAAGATTATGAGATTGGCATTGGCGAGTAGCAATGGCAGGGATTGAGTTTTGCTCAAGTTGTCCATTTTCGATTTTATACATTTATGTAAAGCTTTCTGTAATATTCTAAATAAGGTTTTGCTCTGTTCTATCTTTTCTAAATTCCGAGTTTAAGTTGAATACTGGACTATTAAGTCCGGATGCAGGTATAGGAGATGGGTCTAGATTTTGCATATATATGGTTATATTAGACTTGTGGATAAATTCTGTTTAATAATTATTTTAGTATAGTTTTTCAATACCAATCTTGTAAGAGATTTCCTATTTACCTAGTTAGAAAAGAGTGTGGGTTAGTGGTATATCTAGTTGGTAAAGAGTAGGGCTAGCCCATGCATACATTTATACTATAGATAGTTGTGGTTAGAGAATAAATATCTAGTTGGGTTAATTGTGTAGACCTTAACCAACTTGTACACATTATCAAATTCAGGTGGACATAGAGACTACTATTTTTCTATTCCCGATCTTCCCGGAGCAAAGGCAAGTACTTTTTCTATGGTCTTGTACATTTACATTCCTGTACCCTTTCTTGTGACACGTCATAGCACGACATCATGTACTCCTATATTCTGGTACTCTTGCTCTTGTATTGTTAGTGTCGGATGGGGAAATACACTAGCCATGTGACCAATCCCGGTTACTATATATTCTTGTGCCTAGCTTAGGCCTCGCACTGTGCACGCGGGTCCTAAGTCGTACCTTATTCATGTACTCCTATACATGTACTCACCCCAGCCGGTCACATGGACTAGATGTATTTCGATATTGTGCACTTATCATGTCTGGTACTTCAGGATTATAGTTTTATTCCTGTACATTATATTTCCTGTACTTTACATGTTCCTGTACTTTACATTCATGTACTGTATCTCCTGTACTCAGTTCCTGTACTACTTTCCTGTATATACCTGTTCATTCATGTATTTCATTTCATGTACCCTTGTACCCATTTCATGTTCATGTTTTATTACCTAGAACTGTGCTTAGCTCCGCTCCTGACTGGATAAGTTGCAGGTATGCTTACAGGATACCATTCTACCATATGGGCCAGAGCCCGGGATTTTAGCTGAGCAGGATGGTTCATGACTTAGCTTGATGTTTCAGGTTTAGAGTGGTAGCTTTAGTCTTAGTTATTGTCTTTAGAATTCACGTACATTTCATTCTTGATGACTCGTACATTTACATATATAGAATTATGGATTATGGTGAACATTCTGGGATACGTTTTAGATGCTGTGATTGTATACTTTCATGTTTATCTGTTAGTTTTCCCTAGATTGGTACAGCTTACTTTGTTGTGTCTAACGACAAAGGCTGGGCGTGTCCGACTCGTGTCCGATTATTCGAGAGCGGGTCGTGACACCTGGGAATGATTACCAGTGTACTCAGGACTTTGCACTCTTTGGCAGTTCATTTTAGTATACACTCGACTGGTTATTCCTTGGGTAGTCATACCATGATATGTAATACATGTTACTCCCTGATGATTCACTCCAAGATACCCATAACTTGGCAATTCTTGGTGGTTCATTTCCTGATACCAAATGACTTGGCATTCCTTGAAAACTCATATCAACTGAACTTGACCCAAACTCCTGCTGCTGAACAAGGGTTGTGCAAAGGCACTTGCCCCATACTGAGGAACCACTGGTGGTGCCATCCCAAACTGTGCAGGTGGTTGTGCTTCTACATTAAACTGTGCAAGTCCCTGTGTCAACCCTGGGTAGGCAGGGTTACTACTATTTTGCTGGTAACTGTATCCAGGGAACTGGACAGGGGTTGACATTGCTGCACTATGTTGTGCAATCAATGGGGGTTGCATACTAGTCTGGTACTGTAGAAAACTTGCAGACATGGGACATGTCACCATGGAAGGAGAATTTGGTATTGGAGAACACATGCCATGAACATTTGACAAGTTCATTTGTTAAAGTCGGGGCACAATTTTTCGATAGAAAACAGAGAATATGAAACAATTGTAAAAACAATGTTCCAACGCGACACTTCTAGGAAGGTTGCACAAATATAACGAATATCTAAAAAGATATCGTTATGATATTACGAGAATCTAAAAAGATTTCGTAATCACAGCAGCGAAGAAGATGACAGGCGAAAGATGGAAGATGGCCTGCTGGGGTGAATGATCACCGTTGCTCAAAGCTTTATTCGCCCTACACGAACAGCTTCCAGGAACCAGCATGTTCGTCGGAGAACTTGGAACACTTCTGCTCTTCTGACTCCTCGGACGGACACGAACTCCCGTGCAAAAGCAACGCTGGTGCGGCGCCTATCCTCTCTCTCTCGAAGGCTTACTGGAAGATCAGAACTGTGTTAAAGAACACTTCTGAATACTCTGTTTACTTGTGCTAAACAATACTCGTAAACTTTCTGTGGTGGCTTCTCTTTCTTTTCTGTAATGAGCCTTGAGTGAGAGGATGCCGTATATAGGCCCTGCAGCAACTGGTCGGTTGCCACAAAGTTAGGGACGTGGTAATAACCATCCCGAACATGTAGTAACCGCCCAGAACATGCAAACGCACGTTCTGCTGCCAACTGCGCACACCCAGCGCTCCTTGCACTTTGCGCGACAGAGCGCAACCCTGCACAACCCAGCGCAACCCTGCGCAACCCTGCGCAACCTGAGCACAACCTGGGACGATGCTGACGTGCTAAGTGCAAAGTGCGCCAACAAAATGCTACATTACGTCTCATGAGCCCATGAGCCCGAGTCCGAGTCCGAGTCCGAGTCGCTAAGCCCCTACGGGGCTTAGCTCCTATAGAAATAAATTTCCCAAGAGCAAAAAGTATGAATGCTTTTATTGTTGATTTTAGCCTTTTTTCCCATTAGAAAAATAACCCCACATGGCAAACCCATGTGCACATCCATACCATATGTGCATCTCCAATAATAGCAAAGCTAATATATAGAGATACAAACTCTTTGGCCTATCCGATGTGGGACTAAAGTTTCTAAAGGAAAGGCCAAAACTCCAACACATTTGGCTATGGTTTTGAAACTGAAGTTCTTTATATTTTCTTGCACTATTATCTAAAGGGGAAACATACTGAGATTTGTATGGGTTTGGCAGTAGAAAACTACTATCAAGAACATTATAATTGCTCGTTGGATTAGGGTTTTGATCAACCCCATAATTTGGAGTGGGAATCATGGTATTAGGGTCTTGATTAACCCAAAAATTTGGACTGGAAACATTCCTACGCTGTTGTAACTCTCTTTCTTCCCTTGACCTAACCAATTGCTCCAAGAATCGATCAAATTTGTCATTAAATTGTTGAATTTTACCTTCACAAGATTGAAATTGCCTCTCCTCCTTCGAGATCAGCGGCTGTGGTGATGGTTTCGGTGGAACTTCTTGCCGAGAGCCATAGTAGATCGAACTCGGATCTCCATACGCTCCAAGAACGGAATTGAACGGTTGTGCTGGCTGTTCCGGGGAAGCTCCTTGCCAAGATCCATGGTAGGTCGAGCTCGCTTCATATGCTCGACTCTCCCATGGCAGTGGTTCCGGCGACAGTCCCTGTCGCGATCCTGATCCAACATAGCTGTTGTAGCTCTGCCATCGATCGACTCCAAGAACTGGATCATAGCTCTGATACCAATTGTTAGGACCCTGTCCTAACTGATCTGGAAATGGTGTAAATCCAGCCATAAATCTGTAGAAAATTTTAGTGGATGAAGAAAAAGAATTGGGGATCGGAGAATTCTAGGATTTTTATTGATAATTGGGGAAGAAGAAGACTATTACATTCTATAAAGAAGAAGGAAAGATACTGAACTGAAAAACTACAGTAAGAAAACTCATTAACATTCTTCACCCCATCCTCCTCTTACATTCTTCTATTTATAGACTGATACTATGCTACTCTTGATAGTTGAGTCAGTTACTTGCTGAGCTGGCTTACTTGCAGATGAGGTGTCAAAGCATGCCGATTGGTTGAACTGTCATTCTTATGACATTTGAAGCTTGCTCGAGCTAGTGAAGATGCACACAGAGAATGGTTTCTTATCATACACTAATCAAATTTCTGAAACTTTATCCCAAAACCAAACTTATCCTACCATTTATCCCAGAGTGGTATATCGACAACATACTATCCATAAATTACCAAGATGCAAAATCAATGGAGCAAGTTTTAAGCCCAACTTTTATTGCATTAAGCATATTGTCGACAATATTACCGATGATAAATTTTGGGCCAATTAATTATGGATACCCTAACTTTTATGGTGCTTATGAGGGCGATGTGGATGGTTTCTTTGAGCCGAACTTAGTGGGAGACGATGCTTTTGGAGATGCTTAGTTATAAATAGTTTAGATCTTTACTATTTCGTTTTGGTCATTTAGTGGGTTTGTTGCCGATGATGTTATTTATGTCTTTTGTTTAGTGAGTGTTATTTGTACGCATTTTGGTGATGCCAATGATTTTTCTTTTGAATTCATCCATAAAATTTCTTATTTATATTAGAGACTTTTAGTTATATTTTTTTCTTATGTCATAGTTTGTAAATATCTTATAAATAAGCTAAAATAGATGTGATATTTTATTCATTATTATTTATTATGGATTATGGATATCGAGTGGGGTACAAACTATCGTCAGTACTACAACTTCTAGATTGGACGTATCCACGTATTCGTATCTGATTATTTGGAAGCGAATTGTGACAACGATCAACAACATCCCTTAAATTTTAATGCTAACATGACATCATCATGTACCTTAGCGGCATGTTAGTGACTTATAACGTTAGCCTTAGCGATATTTCATTCCATATTCCATGCTGACTTCCCACCTACAATGTTGATGATGTCCTAGTGACATCTTTGCGACGTTTACATAAGTCACTAAATACGTCGGGGAGCTTTGCAAATTATGTCCCCATCTTTCGTGCGATATTCCCACATTTAATCGCGTTTATCGCGATGTCCGACAACGTGCATTATCGACTCCACGTCGACGATGCGATGTCGTCACAAAATTCAGAGTCGACCATGTGTCGCCGTGTCGACACGTAAGTTCGTTGTTGGTAGCGATACGCTGTACTATGGCGTATCTCATCAATTATTGGTTTAAACATGAATTAATAAATGATGATTAAGATAATTAGTTGGACGACATGGTGGATAACTAAGTACCAGCCATGCACATGGACCATGATCTCGGGCATGAACTTAGTTACCCTCAAGAGTGAATAATATATTTATCGGTAATTATCCTCAGTTGCATACATCTATAATATAAAGCACAATAGATTTATGGTCCTACCCATGTGCTTTGGTTCAACGATGATGAAAGGACTAAATTGTCCCTTTCTCTAAAACGACCCATGTGCTTTGGTCCGACCCATCAGGGTCTTTGTTGAAGTACCAGAATACTATTGAATTACAATTAGAAAAACATCAATCATTCAGATTTACAGATGCAGAACAAAATTGATTGAAAGATAAAAACTGATTTGGCCTAGAGTCCCCATGTTCATACTCACATTCGTAAAGTTTACTTCCTGCAACAAACCAACCAAGAATCACAGATAAAGCAACAAATCAAAGCAAAATTCCTTAATTCCATTATACCTCTCAGATTGAATATCGAGATTGTACGGAGGACAATAGTGTTAACCATCAAGTCTGCTTCCTTATCTCTTGGTAGTTAGGAAGCATGAACGCTCCAAAATGTGGACCATGGCGTGTCAGACACGTCTTGCACACATTCTGGACACTCTAAAATACACTAGGACACATAAGCTTAACTAAATGTGGTGTGATTAACTAAAGGTGTGATTAACTAAATTTTTTTTACTGAATGCTCATCATGGATCATGACCATGAAGCCAGAAAGAAAAATTGTTCGTGTCCGTGCCATTATGGCACGGGTTATCCACTAGTACCAGATATGCTTAAGTGTATCATATATGTACACTACACTGAACACTTTTATTTTGTATCCATATTACTTACTTACACTCAACCGACCCCCGAAGATTTTTTGAATTTGTCGAATGAATATGATACTATCCATATTAATTACTTACACTCAATCTCTTTTGTTCCAAGACTTGCCAATCAATGTGCTCACCAATTGGCTTCGCATGTTTTATTGCATAATCCTGTTAACTATCTTCTTGTTTATGATACTATCCCTCAATGTATTTCTGCATATATATTGTTGGATATATCTGGTTGTAATATTGTGAACTCTTAAATGAAAGGATTGGTTTTTTCAAAAAAAATGGTCCTATATATGTTTCCCAAATTCCTACCACAATAGCGACTATCCACAGGTTCTGGATAAGGACTCAAATGAAGGAGGTATGTGATCCAAACCACGCGGCTCGTAGAGTCTACCGATCACTGAGATCAGTAGATGTAGTGGTTATATGGGTACCAGATTGGGTTGTCCTAGCCGAAACTAATTTTGGTTGTCCCTTGCCCTCGAATCCAAAAAGAGAGGATTTCGGGAGTATTTGTTCCTGAAATTGACGACGAGTGTGGGGTTTGCAGCAGCGTCAAAGTCTCCCGTCCTGATGGCGGCCTGGAGCCCGAATTTTGGGTTCCTCTTCCAACTCTCGAGCTACTCGAGGCCTTTCTAATATTAACTCAAAATATGGACATAAAAAATTACTAGTCCAACTGACAAGGAGGAATTGTGATGGACTGTAAAAGCTCTATCGATGGAGAACTTGAGACTTAGGAGCATAGAGGATTGTCCAAATCCGATGGCTTGTCTGACTTATTCTAGGGCCAGCCCTGATGGGTAATGAGGTAAATATTATGAGATCATATCCTAGTGTCCTCAACCTGAACTTTTATTGTATTATAGTTAGGTTCTACGTTTTGGTATTATGTGTAGAAGTATAGACTAACTCATACCATGTACTACAGCAGTCGTCACAATAAAATAGCTAGTTTGTATCTACACGGTCGTTACATACGACATGTACCTTATATCCTATATTAAGTGACAATCGGTTTACGAGGGGCTAGTATATACTCTTAGCAGGGCCGGCCAAAGGAATTGGGTTGTCCTAGCCGGAGCTAAATTTGGTTGCCCTTTGCTCTTGACATCAAAAGAAGATATCAAAAAATTAATAGCGAACGGGGTTGACAGCGGCGTCGAAGTCTCCGATCTGACGATGCGTGAAGTTCGGATTTCGGGTTCCTCTCCTTAAGCTACTCGTGACCTTTCCAGTAGGAACTCAAAACATGGACCTAGTAGATTTCTAGTTGAATTGATATAGAGGAGTTGGGGTCGACCACGAAAGCTATATTGGCGGAGAGATGAGAACTTAGGGACCTAGGGGGTTGCCCCAATCAGAAGAGTTGTCCAAGTCTGATGGCTTGCCTGACTTACTCCAGGGCCAGCCTTGTCTCGTAGTAGCGTAGCTAACCAAAGTCATGCACCTCGACTCGTCACATGCTGGGAGAGACACGTGACACTTGCATAAGACTCGAACAACATTCCAAAGAAGAGATCATAAGGTTAATTTGTGATTGTGATCAGAAGTTGAAGCACGATAACAAGAGAATGAAGCTTGATCATGATGATCCATATAATTCTGCTGGCTTCTCTGTGAGCTTGGAAGAAGATTAAAGACTAAAATCAAGATACTTCTTTATTTTGGAGATTTGAAGGCCAAACATAGAATAAGGAAGGTCGATGTCTATTTGACTATTTGTGTGGGCAGGCACGATGGATCGAGTTGGAAGTTGAATGGTGCGTTTTGATTTGGACAAACGAGTTCAATTTTCAGAAAAGAAATGGAAAACGAGTTAAATTTAGCAAACAAAACGTGATTTTGTGTGTGTGTGTTGGGGTGTGGGGGGAGGAGGGGTTTGGTGTTGGAGATTAAATTTTTTTTTCTTTAATTCCTTGTGGACTTCAGACATTTGTAGATTCAAAGAACTTCCACCGGACCGGACTCGGGTGCCACTCGTTGATTTAGACAAATATAGCATCTATTTACGCAGTGTTGGTTATCATTGACTTTGACATCGCATCGTCTCCATCAGAGACTCAACTTTATTAAATTCGCTTTCCCATGTACTCAATTTTGGAGAGAGAGATAGAGAAAGAGAGAGAGAGAGAGAGAGAGATTGAATGTATTTTCTCACTAGCAACATCATGCAAACATATAAGTTTAGGTTTTATTTCTTTACATGCGGTGGTAGTCGGTGACCTAATCTCTGAGTTGGTCTTTTGGCTTTAGTATGTAAGTTGTAGTTGTAGTTATTGAAACTGTGGTAACTAGTGGCATAGCCAAGATTTTTATCCATTGGGCACGACGAAAAATGACGATCCTCTCGATGGTACCAAAACTGAACGAAATTTATGACGTTATGCAAGTCTCGTCGTGATTAGACTATCGTACGGAGAATAATTATAAATTTTTGAAAAATATCGGATAGTAAAATTTAATGGTTATGTGCCGCCAAATTTGTCGCATGTAGTCGACGAATTTGAATTCCGACAATTTTTACATATTGATAATAACCATACACGTCTTTTGATGCACATAATTTTCTTTGAGAAAAGTATGTAAAAATTGTTTAACAAGTTAAAAGATCTTATCTAGTAAAATAGATAGTGATTCCTTATGGATTTAGATTATATATATTTCACAAGTACTCCATCACTTAAATTATGTAGTTACTATTGTCCAATCAAATGTCACGACCCGATCCCAAATAATTGGGTCGAACCGGATCATGCCCAGCCTGCACCGTTGTTGAGACGGCGGCAGTAAGTTGTTCCATTAGCAGGTAACCACAACAACATCTATATTTGTCACAACTCAATCTTCGGGAATTCAAAACTTTATTAAACATTGAAATAAGTACAACTGGAATTAAAAAGAACTGAATTCAAATAACAGAATTTCAAATAGACAACAAAACTGGAAAAGAAAAAGCTAGCTAATCAGTCGGCTCATCGGCCTCAGGTCCTGCGTCCTCCAATGGGGACTCTGGCAGCACCACGGGGTACAGAACCGGGTCTTATTAGCTGTTGTATAATATAACAGCTCAGCATCCTCAATGTTCCCTAAAAATGTTATCTCCAGTCAGGAGGGAGCAAAGTACAATTCATGCTAATTTGATAATTAAAATAATAATAGAATCATGCACTTTTAAACAATTTGAAGAACAGTTTTCTAGCAGTAAAACAGTGTGATTTGAATATGCAATGAATATGACCGGCTTGGGTTGTACAGTTGTATCATATTGATACGATTCGGCTTATCCCCGTGTGTAAGAGGGGTAAGCTAATACTGGCCTAAGTTATTATTTTGGATGTGGTCATAATCATTACACTACTCCCCCAGTCCCCAAACAGATACAGTAGTTACAGTCAGTACTTTCAGGGAGAGTTTCGTGTTTGCATCGTAGTTTAAACTTGCAGTAAAACGATTATTAAAATAACTGTAAACTAACATAAACTATACTTGCCTCAAAATAGACTGGACTGGAGAGGATGAAGACTTCGAGTTGGGAAATTAGGATCGTCCTCGAATTCCTACATTCGAGAAATTGGCTCAGAATCCAGGGTTACCAATCTGACTACGCTAGTTAAAATCTCTAATTGTGTCCTAATCCATTTTAATTCTTTATTAATAAAACACGAACAAAAACACGATTATTGGTGCGTTGAATTAATAACGAGGGAAAGATCGTTTAAATTTTGTATTTTTGGAAAACTCGTCGATACCAATTTAATTTGATTAAAACGTTGTAATTTAGTAACTATACATATAAAATTAAATTTCTTATTTTAATGAGAAATACATGATCGTTGTTAAATATTAAAACTTGTAAATTTTATGTGATAAAACTTTATTAATTTTTATATGGAAATAATTATATATATTTCGATTTACGCGTATGCTACAAAAACTCGCAAAACCAGAAAACAACAGAAAATCCAACTTACAAGTCACAGAGCCAACAACCAGCTGGGCTTATGCCCATTACAATTTATTTACATAAATTAAAATAAGACAAAATGGTCATTAGTTCTAAACTTCCTATAATTAATTATGAGTAAATAAATTAAATGATAAAAATAAATTAAATAATAACTAGTCTCAGATATGGTCCAATCGTCAACTAGGCTAATGCCTCAACGTCCGGGCGAAGCCGGTTTCGTTTGCACTTAGCCGGGGCCCATTGACCGATACGGTCGTCGCCCAAAATCCAAATATTTAATATATATTTCTGAAATCCATTTTAAAATCATTTTTAAAATATAATTAAATTTACGGAAAAATCCGGCAGCATCTCCTCTGTTTTTGGTCTTTCCAAAAACTGGGAAATATGCCAATCTTTTTCCTGCAAATCCCAAACCAGGTAATCCCAAAATATATATATGAAAATAACCACAACCATTTTCCAAAAATTAATTCGGAATGACCCGAAACGAATCCGGGAGTCCCAAACCAACCAAAACATCACAACACAATACCGGAAATATCCAAAAACCCAAAATATCTAGAAATCCATTTTTCGAAAAGTTTCGGAAAAGCAAAACAACCAACATAACCTTTTTCGAAAGTTCCAAAACTACGACGTTGCTAAAAACCGAATTCCCGGGAGGGAATCGGGGACCAATCTCATCACAGACAAATGAAAATGGAACGGGACAGGGGGTTATACCTTGGGTTGCTCGACTAGAGCTCTCAGATGCAAAAAAATAGAAAAGAAGTTCGCACCGCAACGTAACAAGTCTCGGGACAACGCCCGAAATAGGAACAGCTTCTGATCGGGAATGGAAAACCACAAAAATTCAAAAAAATCGGCTCTGGACAGAGAATGCCCGAGGTAAAACAGTTCTGGAACAGAGAGAGCACGAAAAGCTCGCGGGAAAATCACGCCAGAGCTAGGGCACAGCCGCGACGCCGGGAGGCACGCGGTTCAGCGTCGCTGGGAACGGTCGGGGGTCGCGGGGTTGCGTTGGGCCGACGACGGTGGTTCTGGCCGGCGAAGGGGGTCGAGGTGCTGGCTGGAGGAGGCCAGACGGGGGCGAGGCCGGCTGGCTGGCGGTCGGGAGGTCGCAGGCGGCCGGGTCGAGGTCCGACGGACGCGACGTTGGGCGCAGGGCCGTGCTGGAAAACGCGCCGGGGCGGGAGCCGGTGAAGGGGTGGCCGGGGTCGGAGCTCGCACGGGGAGGGGTCTCAGGGAGTTAAGGGGTTTGTTGCTCTTTGTGAGAGAAAGAGTGTGAGGAGGGGATTTAAGAAGGAGAGGAGTTAGAGTGGTTGTGGTGGTGCTTTTCCTGAGGGAGAGGAAGTAAGTTGCTCGTGAGGGTGGTGGTAGTGGGTTTGTGAGGAGTTATAAGGAGAAGTGTGGAGAAAAAGTAGGAGTGGGAAGAATGGGATTAAGTGCTGAGAGTGAACGTAGGAGAGAAAAGTAAGGGGAAGAGTGGAATTGTTGGTCCAACGTGGACCAGCTCAAATATATATATATCTTTTTTTTTGAAAGAAAGAAATCAGGATTCAAAAGAGAGGATTGGGTCCAGGTCTTGGTTCGGGAATCGGGTCCAGGCTCGGGTCTGGGTCAGCACCCAAAAATCCATGTTTATTATTATTTTTTGAAATTGATTTTAAAACCCAAAATGATACTAATAATTATAATAATATTATGCTATTAATAATAAATTCATAAAGCCAAAACTGTGTTTCACAATCTTTCCTCCTTAGAAAATTTCGTCCTCGAAATTAAAGTCAGGGTTAGGGGGTTGGATAAACTCAAATCAAACAGGTACGGGTACTATGCCCGTAACTCAGGTCCAACAATAAGAATTTTCAAGGCAGTCGTGGATAAGACGGTTTAGGGACAAGTTTCATTTATGATATCATCCATGCAGAAAAATACAAAAGTGAACCAAAGTACACGAGGTTGATTAGACCATCAAGCACCGGTCCTGATTAGACAATATATTAGTGGGTGTACCCAATAAAATACTGTCATGATCAAGCTGGATAAAGAGATAGCTTGCAAAACTAGGCTGACTTAGCAGCAGCAGTCAAGTTTAGAACGAAAAGATAAGAAGTAGGAGTTTATGTGATGGCTCAAATTCTGATCTTCTTCTCACCTCTAACTACGCTTGTAACTGGTTTCTCTGACACTGAAAGGTTGAGTCCAATCTTCAGCTCTGAATTTTCCAATACGTGACTCGGATCCGAAATGTAGCGTCTGAGTTGTGATACGTAGAAGACGTTGCACACTCTCAAGATTAGCTGGTAGAGTTAACCGGTACGCTACTTCCAACTCGTCTTAAAACTTCAAATGGCCGTATGTACCTGGCATCAATTTTCCCCAGCTCCATCAAAACTGATTGTTCCTCTGGTAGGAAAAACTTCACAGAAACGCTATCTCCTTCTTCAAACTCCACTGGTCAACGACTACTATCAACCCAATGCTTCTGTCTGTCGTGGGCAATCCTGAGCTTGTCTATGATCATTCTCACCTTCTCTGCTGCATCGGTCACCTTCTCAGGTCCAAGCAACGCTCGTTCTCCGACGTCGTCCCAAGCAAGTGGAGTACGGCAACGACGTCCATAGAGTACCTCGAACGGTGTCATACCAATGCTAGCTTGGTAGCTATTGTTGTAAGAGAACTCTAACAAGTGTAAATGGTCTTCCCAAGACCCTCCAAATTCCAAGACACAGGATCTCAGCATGTCTTCTAGCGTCTGGATTTGTTCTCTCTGATTGTCCGTCAGTCTGGGGATGGTAGGCGGTGCTGAACTTCAGTTGTGTTCCCAAACTGTCATGCAAACTCTTCCAAAAGTAAGAGGTAAATCTAGTATCTCTGTCAGACACAATACTTACCAGAACTCCATGAATCTGGTAGATATGCCGCATGTACAGTGCTGCCAACTTCTCGGTGGATAGACCAACCTTGAAGGGGATAAAGTGAGCTGACTTCGTCAGTCGGTCCATAATAACCCAAATGGCATCCTTTCCTCCTTAGGATCGAGGCAGTCCCAATACGAAATCCATTGTTATGTGCTCCCATTTCCATTCCGGGATGTCAAGCGGCTGCAATAGTCCTGCTGGTCTCTGTCTGCTAGCTTTTACTTGTTGATAAATTAAACATCTAGCAACATACCTGGCCACGTCTTTCTTCATTCCAATCCACCAAACAATGGTACGCATATCCCGATACATTTTGTTGGCTCCAGGATGTATGGAATACTGCGACTGGTGCGCTTGTTGCATCAGCTCGTTCCTCAGTTCGCCAGTTGGTACACAAAGCCTCGTACCATTCTTCAGCGCTCCGTCACTGGCGATTGAGAATCCTTCAAGTGTTCCTGCCAGCACTTGATCTCTAAGTTTGCAAAGTGTCTCGTCTTGAAACTGTGTCTCCTTGATTTTATCCATCAGACTCGAGCTCACTTGCAACTTCATCAACAATGAATCAGCATCCAGCTCCTTCCTTCCAGGCAGTATAATCTTCAGTCCAAGCTTCTCGATGTCCTTTAGCAGGTGCCGCTCCCTGGTCAAAACATCGCCATAGGATATCGACTAAGTGCATCTGTGACCACATTAGCCTTACCCGGGTGGTACTGTAGATCGATGCCAAAATCCTTCATCAGCTTCAGCCATCTTCTTTGCCTCATGTTCAGCTCCTTCGGAGTGAAAACATACTTCAGACTTTTGTGGTCTGTATATATTTCCATTCTCTCTCCGTATAGATAATACTTTCATAGCTTCAAAGTAAAGAAGACTGCCGCAACCTCCAAATCATGTGTGGGATAGTTCTTCTCATGAGTCCGTAATTGCCTAGATGCATAAGCAATCATTTTTCTATGTTGTTGAAGAACGCAACCCAGTCCTTTACCTGAGGCATCACTGTAGATTGAGAAACCACCAGTTCTTGCTGGTAGCGCAAGGATTGGTGCAGTGGTAAGTCTCTTCTTCCGCTTCTCGAATGATGTCTGGCAATCTTCCGTCCAGATGAACTCTTCATTCTTCCGAGTGAGCTTCGTCATCGGCTCAGCAATTCTGGCAAAACCTTTCACGAACTTCCGGTAGTAGCCAGCCAAGCCCATGAAACTCTCGATTTTAGCAACTGAGCTTGGGGTAGACCACTTCTCAACAGCGGCTATCTTCTTCGGATCCACCAAAATTCCTTCTCCTGTGACAACATGGCCCAGAAAATCCACCTTGTCTAGAAAGAATTCGCACTTGGAAAGCTTATCCTACAACTTCTCATTCCTCAAAGTTTCCAGAACTTTTTTGAGGTGCTCTTCGTGCTCCTCTTCCGTCTTTGAATAGATCAGAATGTCATCGATAAAGACAACGACAATTGATCTAGGTATTCATGGAAACCTTGTTCGTAAGGTTCATGAACACCGCAGGAGTATTCGTCAGTCCAAATGGTATGACCAAGAATTCAAACTGTCCATACTTGGTGTTAAATGCCGTCTTGGGAATATCCTCCTTCCTGACCTTGATTTGGTGGTAGCCTGTAGCACCCAGTTTCCCAAATGAGGATAATTTTGAAATTTCGTGTTTATAATTATTTTAATAATGATATTTAATTCATGATATAATTTTTGATGATTTTAAATCATTTTAAAATTATTTAAATCAATGACTTGTGGTTTTGACGTTTTGCTAGTAAAACCTTAGAGACTGTTTGACCTAGAGCCTAACCATGTGATTATAATATTTTAATGTCATTTTTGGCCTAAGGATATTTTTTGCATTTGACCTCTTTGAATTATTTTGATATTATTTTATTATTTATGATATTGTTTTGGGGTTATTTGAGTCGGGTTCGAATTTCAACTCAATCCGACTTGAAACGGGGACCCGGGGGTAGTTTGACTCTAGTGGGACCCACACACTAGTTAGGCATGGCCCACATGATATTAATTTTAGTCCACATGATAGAAATATTTTAGTTAGAGGTTAGACTAATTATTATGGATAAGATTAGTGTGATTAGAAACTTTAAAATGACTAATTTAGCCCCAACCAATTAGTCCTTTCCTAATACTCATAGAATATGTTAGTGGGGGCATTTTGGACCTTACCATAATAGGACAAATAGCCCCATATGGCCAGCCACTTTCGGAGAGGATAGGCTCAAGTTCATTTTATTATTCTCATCCACACTCTCTCTCTTGTTCTTCCCCAAATTCCTAGAGAGCAATCCCTAGCAATTTCTCCACCAAATTCTTCTATTTCACCACCAAATCTTCTTCTTTCCTTCTCCATTCTAGCCAAGGAGGAAGCTACCCAAGTTTGGAAGGATTCGGAGCTCGTTCGTGTCCTTTTGGAATCTCTACGTGTCGATGTCGCTCCGGGAAGGCTTTTCTTCGATTCGATCTACCGGAAGGTATAAATCCCTTCTCCTTTTCATTTTCTCATGCATATAGGTCTATTTTGAATCCATAGGAATGACCCCCATGGTTGTATCTCCATTTGTGTCCATTTCGTGTCCATTTGGAGGTCATAGGAGTGTCCTTTGTGTTGTGGTTGTGTCCATGTGAAAAAATCCCAAATTTGGACACACTATGTGTTGTTGTTATGTATGAATGAATTATTACATGTTTAATCTCATATTTTTGTATTGGAGATGTGTTCTATAGTGTCTCATATATATATATATATATATATATATATATATATATATATATATATATATATATAAAATATATATATATATATATATATATATATATATATATATATATATATATATATATATATATATTAGTGTAGAGAGTGAGTTCTTGATATATTATGTTATATGTTCTTTTGTCTCAAACTACCTAAAATCCGTCATAATTTTTATCCACGTTTTTAATTTCAGCCCTAACTTAGAAATGTCATAACTTTTAGCTCAAAACTTGGTTTAATCTTTCGTTTTTTTAAAAGAAGTATATTGAAGTTAGCTTTCCAAAAATATGTATTAATAGGCCTAATTCTTTCTGTAACTTTCTGGAGAATTATTTGAGTGTCAGCTGTACGAAAGACAAACGCGTTCTCGGTGTTTTCGCGATTCCGGGAGTTTTTGAAAACGAAAACGCGATCCGTTTGAAGTTTCGGAAAGCTAACACATAGATCTATAACATACTTTAATCCTAAATTTTAATTCATGCTGAGATGGTACAGTATTGATTATTAGTAGGAGTTACTATTCGGCATATGCATTTTGTGCACCCTTGTGTGTAATATAATATTCTATTTGATTTTAACCCATGTTAATGTATATACATTATGTAATTAAATAGATAATGCAAGCATGAGTAAATGGTTAAATAAATGATGTATGAGGTGTAAGTATGTAAGCATGTATAAGGATGGCTTGTAATGAATATGTAGGTTCCATAGTATGTAATGTAATAATAGATGTAATGTATGCAATATACAAGTTAATGAGATGTAATGTTCTATGTTAACACAAATTCTATATTACCTCATGTACCCCCTTACACTATGTTGACACTATCACACTTGACACATTGTTCACTTACACTTTGACACTCTTTGATATGTATACACTATGTATGCCCATTTAACCCTCACTTGCCCCTTTGCCATATTCACATACACACACATAGCCTCTTAAATAAGTATTTATGAATATAGTTAACTTAGCTATGTATGTATATTATATATATGTTAGCATATTGTGTTATAATATATAAGTTTATATAACCATTTGAAATGTCATGATTATAGACCTAATATTGAATACCAATATATGCATGTGTATATATGTGTAGACATATATAGCTTAAAGTAATAGATTACCTAGTGTATATCCAATGTGAATTCTTGCCTATTTGAGTATTGAATAATTGCATGCTATATAGAGTTGGGTGTATGTTAGCTTGTATAGCCTTGTATTGATGTGTGCTTGCTAGGATAGTCTTGGTTAGGCCTAGTAAGACTTACTGGGTTAGGATATGACCTAGTTTGACCTAGTTTGACCTAGTTTGACTAGTGCAGTTGACCAGAGTTGACCAAGGGTTGACTTTGGCCTAGTTTGACCTAGATTCATATAGAATGTATTGTAGTGCTTTATATTACCCTTCTGGACATGTTGTGACTTGTGCTGTTCTAATTAGGAGCCAGACACCTCTCCTCGGATAGTATCTTTACCCTGGACATTCAGATATCAAGCAAGTACATTCACTGATAGTTTTTATTGTCTTGATATCTACTATATCCGATTCAGTCGTAGTGTTTTACTTGATTTCCGACACGACGGTTCACGGACTAGTATACGTCGGATCCTGTCATGAGATATTATTCCTGGACTTTCTTGGTATATGGGTATGTAATATTTCTGTGTTTCCTGTACTTGTATAGACATTGATTTGGGAGTGGGCTGGCCCCCTGCTCTTGAACCCCGTGTCATGACGTGCCATATCCGGATCCGTGATACTATTTGGGGATGGAGAAATATTAGGGGTTATGTGATCAACCCTTCCTGTAACTATACATTGCTAGCGTCACCCTCACCTCACGTAGGGTGTTGCAGACACCCCATTACCAGTTATCCAGGTTGGACGGCATGACTCTCCGTTGAGTACACCGCAGATTGCCGGGCCAAGTGGATAACCATCTCTTGCTTCCCTAGCCGATCACATAGCGCTCTAATAATTCAAATCACTTTTTTTACATTTATTAGCGTATCTTATATTCCAGTTCAGCTTTACTTTCTGTACTTCTCACCATGTTATGATTCTATTACTCACATGCTCTACCTGTTTTTATACTGTACCATGGTTATGGGACTAAGTTCTGTTTGAAAGAAGGGTTACAACCCCGGTCCTTGTTTGGTTTAAGGGTTGTTACTCGACTTTCAAATGGTTCCCAAGTCGCCGATATCTTTGTCTTGTATTTTATTATTACGGTCTTTTGCAGTATTTCTTAATTCATATGGAACTGCTGTTGGTGTTTGTACTTGCTCATTTTCTTGACAGGATACGTTGACAAATTTTACAGATAGCTTGAAAATTGCCTGCTAGCCTAGAGGAGACCCATTAGAGGTTGTTTAGTTAGCTATTCTCAGTTGTCTGGAGTTGTATTTATTTTATGGATTGCTGTATTTGAGCTTTGAGATGTATTATGAGTTTGTACCTTAGACACTTAGACTTCTATCTGTTGTATCTCTTTTCGATTTCATGTTTTATCTATCTTCCTTTATGCTCTACCGTAGATGAGATTGAGTTTACATTCTGCTATGTCACCCCCATTCAGGGAGTATAAACTGTTTAGTCTTATACTGTTAGATGCATTGAGACCTAGGACAACGTTCTACCGCCGACACTGCGGCGTAGGCTGGGTGTTGTTACGTTCTCGTGCCCTAACTCTAGGGTGCGGGTCGTGACACATTTTTAGTGGTGGCCCATGCAGGTCGAGTTTGTGTAGTGGTATTCGAACTAGAGTACCACTACAGCCTGCAGTAGAATTAGGATATATTTTGAAGGTACTCAATCACAGTTAGGAACCCTTGAGAGATTCCTGGGACGACCCTTGAGAATCTTGTTTAACTCCGATTTGAAAACCCTTTTTCCTTGATTTGATTTATCTTTACTTTCTGTTGTTGAATTTGATTTTGATGGATTATTATTGAATTTGAGTTTGTATTTATTGATTTTGATGAAGATTGTGGAATTTTGAATCTTGATGTTAGCTGTAGCATCCGAGTTTGTATTTTGATGGATTTTATTCATTTTTGAATTTTGATGTTTGTTGATAAATTGATTTATTTTTTTTGGGTATTCATTGTTGATTTAATTTAATTTTTGACAAGATGAAATTATATGGACTAGGTCATCTAAGTTATGAAAATCTTGTCTTCTATAGTCACATTAGCCAGCATGGTGAGGACATATAGTCTGACTTTGGATATATTTTTCGGGTGTGAGAATTTAAGGTTTTCGCAGCCAAGCTAGCGGCATCGCGAAAATGTTAAATACCATAATTCTAGAGGTATGTGCATAAGTCAAGGACTCTATGATTATCGTAGCCTTGCTCACTAGTATGACGAGGATTTAGAGTACCATGATTTTGGATAGACGCATATGATTATCAGATTGTACCTTAAATGTTCTTAAACATGTTTTTGCTACTTTTGTTTCAGTCATTCAAAAAAAGAAGAAGGAATTATTGTTGTTTTGTTTTGTTTTGTTTCTCATTGTTTACTTAGGATGTAGCTTTAGCTATTTTTATAAACCTTGTGTAACTTCTTACAAAAATTTATTTCTTCTTAATACAATAAACCAATGATTTTGCTAGGCCTTATTTTGGATTTGGTATTATAATTCTTGTTTCAAAAAAAATGGGTCCCTCTTTTAAATAGATAAGCAGAACATATTCTATTATCATTCTTTTCTTGCCAATATTTTTACTACCATCATTCCTTGTCTTATATACCTGTCCTGATTATATCAATTTCCTGTCTCGTATATAATTCTGTCAGCTATACCTTGACAACTCTTGAATCTTCATATCATTTTGCCTGAGAAATGTTAAGGAAGTGACGTAAATTATGTAGCTCAGAGAAGACGTAACTGTTTATTTTATGATGATCTAAAGGAAATCAAATGTGGAGTGTTCCATATAGAAACTTGAGATAGAAATATGAAAAAGGTCTCGAATAGAACAAAGAGATGTATACTGCCAATCTGGAAACAATTACATTTAGAGAAATTTTGGGGTTATGAGATAGTTTATAGGTGTATTCAAAACTAAAGAGGATATCAGAGGTCAACCTAGTTTTGAGAACTTAGAAAATCTTGGTTATTGATTCTGGGGAAAACTTTTACTCTGAGGCTATGTAGAACGTTAGTAATGGAAAAGAGAAGTTAATTGTGTTTAATAAGGATATTAAACAAGATATTGCGAGGAAATGACTAGGGATAGAGAGAGCACAAAGTTATGGAAGTTTAGAGATTGTTGTGAAATATTTTTAGGAGAATAATATTCAAGGGTGTATGTCGAAGAAAATACGGAAGTTGATTTTATGATGAAAGATAAGTTTTGTAAGGCCTAGATATTTAAATTAAATAATACGAGGAGAACAATTTGAACAAGTTCAAGGAATTCGTAAACGGGATTTAGAGGTTTTGGGTCAAATTTAAGACAAGGTGAAAGAACTTGGAAATTTAAATAAATGGTTAATGTTGATTCCTAAATGTGAGGGTTGTGCTTCAAGAGTGATGTTTGGAAATTGGGAATTGCCTACGGTAGTCATGGTAAGGGTTTAAGTAAAGGTTAAATTTTCATATGGAGAGTGGTGAGGTAAAGATATGATTGGCAAGTTATGACCAGATGAACTTAAGAGTATCAGAAGCAGATGACTAACTCGATCTTCATTATTTTTGTGCATTAATTACCACCTCTTGAACTCCCACTTTCTAATTGAGATCCTTGACGTTACTTATTGTGACTTTGATATTCGGAATGTAATACTAGCTGTTACCCTCCAACAAATCTTATATGTAAGACCTAGACGAGCTCACCTTCGTGTAGGTATATCATGTCCCACTAAAACCCGTTTTCTTGTACTCTATTTTCTTGATATGATTTTCTGGTCAACTGGCTAAACTATAACCTCTACCATTATACTAAATTTCTTCTTATTTCAAATAGAAATCCAGCCTTGACTCAATTCTTTCGACCCGACATGTGATGGTGTTCTGCTTGTTTCCTTAGATGCTTAACCTTGTACCTTATCTGATTACTTGATCCGTTGGTTAAGAAACTTGGACTATGTAATTCCTTTCATCATTACCACCTTTATATCTTGTGCTGCTAAATTAGCCTTAGTTTTGCAAGCTTATCTATTTTCGAGCTTGGTCATTACATATTTTATTGGGTGGCCTACTAACATATTGTCTAATCAGAACCGGTACATGATGGTCTGATCAACCTATTGCACTTTGGTTCACTTTTTTCATGTATCAATCTACGAGAATGGAGACATAGTTAAACTTAACCCTAGAGTCTCATTTGCGACAGCCTTGACAATTCTTCTTGAAATCTTTTCATCGCCTATGAACCTCGTATTCGTACTCAGTCGAATTAAATTTAATCATGACCTGAACCTCCATCATTGGATGCTCGTGCTCATACTTTGATTTTATTGATTTCCCTTCTTGCCCAAATCTCGTTTTATCCTGAAATTGATCAACTTAGATCGTGTCAAGACAAAAATCTATTTGTGATTTGTTGTGCCTAAATTTTCAATTTTTCCATTTTATGGAATAGTAACCTTTTAATAATTTCTTAGTTGCTTGTTAATGACCAATTTTCATATAGGATGGTAGACAGCCCTACAACCTTGATGATTTTTGTTCCCTTACCTTCCCAATTAGGACACCCTAGATTGTTTGTGTGTTGATACCATAGTACTATTTTGACCTAGAATGATTAGTGTACCTAGGTGAGACTTCCAACTGCTACGGCATGCCCTGACCTTGTATACTATTCCTTCAAATTGCATGATTTAGATAAAAAAAATTTAGACCTTGATTGTTGGGAAATAGGGACGTCACTCCATTAATTAGTATCAGTTGTAGATATATATGGGTTAGTCCTTGATGTGGGGATGTGTGTCTATAAACATGTAGCTTAGGAGATTTAGGAGAGATTATAGTATCAGCCTTGATAGGATGTACTAGTCTTTTGGTGAGTATAAATGTGTTATGAGAGATAGGGGCCTATATGTCTTAGTAATGCATCGTTCCTATGGTAATAGAATGTATTAATAGATGGTTAATAGGAAGATAATAGTTTGAGCATACCTATAGCCTATGATCAGTTCCTTTTCATCCTTAGTTAAGACAACTTTGAAATAGGTCCAGTCCCTTGGATATAGGTTCCAGTTCATATTCTATTAAAGTTCCATTACCGTCGTACAGCAGAGCAGTATAGGAGGTATTCCTAGATTGACACTTTTTAGATGTTCATTTATTATTCCAGTGTTAGGAAGTGTTACCTTAGATATTGGGTAGGTTAGAGGCTCTAGAAGGAGTACTATCGATCTTAAATTTCGAGGACGAAATTTTTCTAAGGTGGATAGAGTTGTAGCACCCAGTTTCCCAAATGAGAGTAATTTTGAAATTTTGTGTTTATAATTATTTTAATAATGATATTTAATTCATGATATAATTTTTGGTGATTTTAAATCATTTTAAAATTATTTAAATCAATGACTTGTGGTTTTGACGTTTTGCTAGTGAAACCCTAGAGATTGTTTGACCTAGAGCCTAACCATGTGATTATGATATTTTAATACCATTTTTGGCCTAAAAATATTTTTTGCATTTGACCTCTTTGAATTATTTTGATATTATTTTATTATTTATGATATTGTTTTGGGGTTATTTGAGTCGGGTTCGAATTTCAACTCAATCCGACTTGAAACGGGGACCCGGGGGTAGTTTGACTCTAGTGGGACCCACACACTAGTTAGGCATGGCCCACATGATATTAATTTTAGTCAACATGATAGAAATATTTTAGTTAGAGGTTAGACTAATTATTATGGATAAGGTTAGTGTGATTAGAAACTTTAGAATGACTAATTTAGCCCCAACCATTTAGCCCTTTCATAATACTCATAGAATAGGTTAGTGGAGGCATTTTGGACCTTACTATAATAGGACAAATAGCCCCATATGGCCAGCCACTTTGGAAGAGGATAGGCTCAAGTTCATTTCATTATTCTCATCCACACTCTCTCTCTTGTTCTTCCCCAAATTTCTAGAGAGCAATCCCTAGCAATTTCTCCACCAAATCCTTCTATTTCACCACCAAATCTTCTTCTTTCCTTCTCCATTCTAGCCAAGGAGGAAGCTACCCAAGTTTGGGAGGATTCGGAGCTCGTTCGTGTCCTTTTTGAATCTCTACGTGTCGATGTCGCTCCGGGAAGGCTTTTCTTCGATTCGATCTACCGGGAGGTATAAATCTATTCTCCTTTTCATTTCCTCATGCATATAGGTCTATTTTGAACCCATAGGAATGACCCCCATGGTTGTATCTCCATTTGTGTCCATTTTGTGTCCATTTGGAGGTCATAGGAGTGTCCTTTGTGTTGTGGTTGTGTCCATGTGGGAAAATCCCAAATTTGGACACACTATGTGTTGTTGTTATGTATGAATGAATTATTACATATTTAATCTCATATTTTTGTATTGGAGATGTGTTCTATAGTGTCTCATATATATATATATATTAGTGTAGAGAGTGAGTTCTTGATATATTATGTTATATACTTGTGTTCTTTTGTCTCAAACTACCTAAAATTCGTCATAATTTTTATCCACGTTTTTAATTTTAGCCCTAACTTAGAAATGTCATAACTTCTAGCTCAAAGCTCGGTTTAATCTTTCGTTTTTTTAAAAGAAGCATATTGAAGTTAGCTTTCCAAAAACATGTATTAATAGGCCTAATTCTTTCTGTAACTTTCTGGAGAATTATTTGAGTGTCAGCTGTACGAAAGACAAACGCGTTCTCGGTGTTTTTACGATTCCGGGAGTTTTCGAAAACGAAAACGCAATCCGTTTGAAGTTTCGAAAAGCTAACACATAGATCTATAACATACTTTAATCCTAAATTTTAATTCATGCTGAGATGGTACAGTATTGATTATTAGTAGGAGTTACTATTCGACATATGCATTTTGTGCACCCTTGTGTGTAATATAATGTTCTATTTGATTTTAACCCATGTTAATGTATATACATTATGTAATTAAATAGATAATGCAAGCATGAGTAAATGGTTAAATAAATGATGTATGAGGTGTAAGTATGTAAGCATGTATAAGTATGGCTTGTAATGAATATGTAGGTTCCATAGTATGTAATATAATAATAGATGTAATGTATGCAATATACAAGTTAATGAGATGTAATCTTCTATGTTAACACAAATCCTATATTACCTCATGTACCCCCTTACACTATGTTGACACTATCACACTTGACACATTGTTCACTTACACTTTGACACTCTTTGATATGTATACACTATGTATGCCCATTTAACCCTCACTTGCCCCTTTGCCATGTTCACATACACACACATAGCCTCTTAAATAAGTATTTATGAATATAGTTAACTTAGCTATGTATGTGTATTATATATATGTTAGCATATTGTGTTGTAATATATAAGTTTATATAACCATTTGAAATGCCATGATTATAGACCTAATATTGAATACCAATATATGCATGTGTATATATGTGTAGACATATATAGCTTAAAGTAATAGATTACCTAGTGTACATCCAATGTGAATTCTTGCCTATTTGAGTATTGAATAATTGCATACTATATAGAGTTGGGTGTATGTTAGCTTGTATAGCCTTGTATTGATGTGTGCTTGCTAGGATAGTCTTGGTTAGGCCTAGTAAGACTTACTGGGTTAGGACATGACCTAGTTTGACCTAGTTTGACTAGTGCAGTTGACCAGAGTTGACCAAGGGTTGACTTTGGCCTAGTTTGACTTAGATTCATGTAGAATGCATTGTAGTGCTTTATATTACCCTTCTGGACATGTTGTGACTTGTGCTGTTCTAATTAGGAGCCAGACACCTCTCCTCGGACAGTATCTTTACCTTGGACATTCAGATATCAGGCAAGTACATTCACTGATAGTTTTTATTGTCTTGATATCTACTATATCCGATTCAGTCGTAGTGTTTTACTTGATTCCCGACACGACGGTTCACGGACTAGTATACGTCGGATCCTGTCATGAGATGTTATTCCTGGACTTTCTTGGTATATGGGTATGTGATATTTCTGTGTTTCCTGTACTTGTATAGACATTGATTTGGGAGTGGGCTGGCCCCCTGCTCTTGAACCCCGTGTCATGACGTGCCATGTCCGGATCCGTGATACTATTTAGGGATGGAGAAATATTAGGGGTTATGTGATCAACCCTTTCTGTAACTATACATTGCTAGCGTCACCCTCACCTCACGTAGGGTATTGCAGACACCCCATTACCAGTTATCCAGGTTGGACAGCATGACTCTCCGTTGAGTACACCGCGGATTGCCGGGCCAAGTGGATAACCATCTCTTGCTTCCCTAGCCGATCACATAGCGCTCTAATATTTCAAATCACTTTTTTTACATTTATTAGCGTATCTTATATTCCAGTTCAGCTTTATTTTCTGTACTTCTCACCATGCTATGATTCTATTACTCACATGCTCTACCTGTTTTTATACTGTACCATAGTTATGGGACTAAGTTCTGTTTGAAAGAAGGGTTACAACCCCGGACCTTGTTTGGTTTAAGGGTTGTAACTCGACTTTCAAATAGTTCCCAAGTCGCCGATATTTTTGTCTTGTATTTCATTATTACTGTCTCTTATAGTATTTCTCAATTCATATGGAACTGTTGTTGGTGTTTGTACTTGCTCATTTTTCTGACAGGATACGTTGACAAATTTTACAGATAGCTTGGAAATTGCCTGCTAGCCTAGAGGAGACCCATTAGAGGTTGTTTAGTTAGCTATTCTAAGTTGTCTGGAGTTGTATTTATTTTGTGGATTACTGTATTTGAGCTTTGAGATGTATTCTGAGTTTGTACCTTAGACACTTAGACTTCTATCTGTTGTATCTCTTTTCGATTTCATGTTTTATCTATCTTCCTTTATGCTCTACCTTAGATGTGATTGAGTTTACATTCTGCTATGTCACCCCCATTCGGGGAGTATAAACTGTTTAGTCTTATACTGTTAGATGCATTGAGACCTAGGACAGCGTTCTACCGCCGACACTGCGGCGTAGGCTGGGCGTTGTTACGTTCTCGTGCCCTAACTCTAGGGTGCGGGTCGTGACATAGCCTGATCTGAGATCTATCTTTGAAAATACCTTGGCTCCACTCAGTTGATCAAACAGGTCATCGATCCGGGGCAGAGGGTACTTGTTCTTGATGGTGATATTGTTCAGCGCCCGGTAGTCGATGCACATCCGTACTGTTCCATCCTTCTTGTGCACTAACAAGACAGACGCTCCCTAGGATGAAGTTCCATCTTGGATAAATCCTAGAGCCTTCATTGATCTGGTCCTTCATCTTCTTGGCCTCCTTCGGGTTGACTCTATAGTGTCCCTTTTTGAAATAGGGAAAGAGCCGGGGACTTGGTCAATGGTGAACTCTATGTCTAGGTCTGGGGTAATCCGGGAAGACTATCAGGGAAAACATCTACCATAAAGGTGTAACTAAGAATTTTATTCATGGAGAATTACAGCAAAAACTCTTATGATTGATCTAAGGACATCCTGTTACAACTTCTCATTAAAAAAAATAAAAAATGCTATTCAGCAGTCCTAGGTACTAATCTTCATGGTTCTGGCTCTTGCATGAGCAGTCTCCAACTGCTTCATCTTCTATGAACCTCGAGTCTGCATCATGCCTTATTGTAGGAGGCAAGGTCTGCTGAATAGGAAGAGAGTCCCTAGGTTGCGGCGTAGCAGGTGTTGCTGGGATAGGTGCTCTGGTATAATGGGGAGATAAGAGGCAGTTTTTTACCCGATGTTCAGCGGATCCACATTGCCAAACATTGTCCCAATCTCTTGCGGCAACTAACGGCCTGATGACCAGGCCTCTTGCAGTAGTCACAAGCCAATAGCCTCTTACGACAAGACTGCCGGAAAGTAGAGTACTTGATGGACCCAAATATCTTCTAGATTCAGGGGTGTACCTCCTAGGGTGAGGTTTCGCTCCAACTTGGTTGGAGATAGCTAAGGCTACATCATTGACGTTCTTCATAACTTCTCTCGTGATATCCATCTGTTCCTGCTGGGTTTCAGCTTGAGCCTTCTGGGACTCCAGGATTTTTTGAAGTAGGGCAACCATTTGGGAGGTGTTCGCTGGTACTGGTGGAGCATCAGGAATGGGTACTTCACCAAGGAAATACAGCTCAGTTTGAGAAGAGGTAGGATCCGTCGGTGTAGTAAAAACTTCACTGGATGCATTATGGGGACGGTCAATCAGCTGCGAGGGAATAAACCCTGGACTTGGTTGAGGAGATGGGGTATGATCCGGAGATGACACCTCATCGCCAGCAGGATTGGTCTTGTCAATGGCCATTCTCTGGAAGGTTTAGGATTCAAACATAAGCAAGGTATTCTACCAGTCTATAATCAAACAAAAATATTTATTTATATATAATTCGGACCTATGCTGTGACAAATTAATGTTCTAGTGTTCTAATTATTTTTAGGTATATTTTTCTAAGTTGTTGTATGGACTTGCATGGGCTACCACTAAAAATATGTCCCGACCCGATCCCAAATAATTGGGTCGAACCGGATCATGCCCAGCCTGCACCGTTGTTGAGACGGCGGCAGTAAGCTGTTCCATTAGCAGGTAACCACAACAACATCTATATTTGTCACAACTCAATCTTCGGGAATTCAAAACTTTATTAAACATTGAAATAAATACAACTGGAATTAAAATAACTGAATTCAAATAACAGAATTTCAAATAGACAACAAAACTGGAAAAGAAAAAGCTAGCTAATCAGTCGGCTCATCGGCCTCAGGTCCTGCGTCCTCCAATGGGGACTCTGGCAGCACCACGGGGTACAGAACCGGTTCTTATTAGCTGTTGTATAGTATAACAGCTCAGCATCCTCAATGTTCCCTAAAAATGTTATCTCCGGTCAGGAGTGAACAAAGTACAATTCATGCTAATTTGACAATTAAAATAATAATAATAGAATCATGCACTTTTAAACAATTTGAAGAAAACAGTTTTCTAGCAGTAAAACAGTGTGATTTGAATAGGCAATGAATATGACCGACTTGGGTTGTACAGTTGTATCCTATTGATACGATTCGGCTTATCCCCGTGTGTAAGAGGGGTAAGCTAATACTGGCCTAAGTTATTGTTTTGGATGTGGTCATAATCATTACACTACTCCCCCAGTCCCCAAACAGTTACAGTAGTTACAGTCAGTACTCTCAGGAAGAGTTTCGTGTTTGCATCGTGGTTTAAACTTGCAGTAAAACGATTATTAAAATAACTGTAAACTAACACAAACTATACTTGCCTCAAAATAGACTGGACTGGAGAGGATGAAGACTTCGAGTTGGAAAATTAGGATCGTCCTCGAATTCCTACATTCGAGAAATTGGCTCAGAATCCAGGGTTACCAATCTGACTACGCTAGTTGAAATCTCTAATTGTGTCCTAATCCATTTTAATTCTTTATTAATAAAACACGAACAAAAACACGATTATTGGTGCGTTGAATTAATAACGAGGGAAAGATCGTTTAAATTTTGTATTTTTGGAAAACTCGTCGATACCAATTTAATTTGATTAAAACGTTGTAATTTAGTAACTATACATATAAAACTAAATTTCTTATTTTAATGAGAAATACATGATCGTTGTTAAATATTAAAACTTGTAAATTTTATGTGATAAAACTTTATTAATTTTTTTATATGAAAATAATTATATATATTTCGATTTACGCGTATGCTACAAAAACTCGCAAAACCAGAAAACAGCAGAAAATCCAACTTACAAGTCACAGAGCCAACAACCAGCTGGGCTTATGCCCATTACAATTTATTTACATAAATTGAAATAAGACGAAATGGTCGTTAGTTCTAAACTTCCTATAATTAATTATGAGTAAATAAATTAAATGATCAAAATAAATTAAATAATAACTAGTCTCAGATATAGTCCAATCGTCAACTAGGCTAATGCCTCAACGTCCGGGCGAAGCCGGTTTCGTTTGCACTTAGCCGGGGCCCATTGACCGATACGGTCGTCGCCCAAAATCCAAATATTTAATATATATTTCCGAAATCCATTTTAAAATTATTTTTAAAATATAATTAAATTTACGGAAAAATCCGGCAGCATCTCCTCTGTTTTTGGTCTTTCCAAAAACTGGAAAATATGCCAATCTTTTTCCTGCAAATCCCAAACCAGGGAATCCCAAAATATATATATATGAAAATAACCACAACCATTTTCCAAAAATTAATTCAAAACGACCCGAAACGAATCCGGGAGTCCCAAACCAACCAAAACATCACAGCACAATACCGAAAACATCCGAAAACCCAAAATATCTAGAAATCCATTTTTCGAAAAGTTTCGGAAAAGCAAAACAACCAACAGAACCTTTTCCGAAAGTTACGAAACTACGACGTTGCTAAAAACCGAATTTCCGGGAGGGAATCGGGGACCAATCTCATCACAGACAAATGAAAATGGAACGGGACCGGGGGTTATACCATGGGTTGCTCGGCTAGAGCTCTCAGATGCAAAATTATAGAAAAGAAGTTCGCGCCGCAACGTAACAAGTCTCGGGACAACGTCCGAAATAAGAACAGCTTCTGATCGGGAATGGAAAACCACGAAAATTCGAAAAAATCGGCTCTGGACAGAGAATGCCCGAGGGAAAACAGTTCTGAAACAAAGAGAGCACGGGAAGCTCGCGGGAAAATCACGCCGGAGCTAGGGCACAGCCGCGATGCCGGGGAGGCACGCGGTTCAGCGCCGCTGGGAGCGGCCGGCGGTCGCGGGGTTGCATTGGGCCGGCGGCGGTGGTTCTGGCCGGCGAAGGGGGTCGAGGTGCTGGCTGGAGGAGGTCGGACGGGGGCGAGGCCGGCTGGCTGGCGGTCGGGAGGTCGCGGGCGGCCGGGTCGAGGTCCGGCGGACGCGGCGTTAGGCGCGGGGCCGCGCTGGGAAACGCGCCGGGGCGGGCGCCGGTGAAGGGGTGGCCGGGGTCGGAGCTCGCGCAGGGAGGGGTCTCAGGGAGTTGAGGGGTTTGTTGCTCTTTGTGAGGGAGAGAGTGTGAGGAGGGGATTTAAGAAGGAGAGGAGTTAGAATGGTTGTGGTGGTGCTTTTCCTGAGGGAGAGGAAGTAAGTTGCTCGTGAGGGTCGTGGTAGTGGGTTTGTGAGGAGTTATAAGGAGAAGTGTGGAGAAAAAGTAGGAGCGGGGAGAATGGGATTAAGTGCTGAGAGTGAACGTAGGAGAGAAAAGTAAGGGGATGAGTGGAAGAGTTGGTCCAACGTGGACCAGCTCAAATATATATATATCTTCTTTTCTTTTCTTTTTTGAAAGAAAGAAATCAGGATTCAAAAGAGAGGATTGGGTCCGGGTCTTGGTTCGGGAATCGGGTCCGGGCTCGGATCTGGGTCAGCACCCAAAAATTCATGTTTATTATTTTTTTTTGAAATTGATTTTAAAACCCAAAATGATACTAATAATTATAATAATATTATGCTATTAATAATAAAATCATAAAGCCGACACTGGGTTTCACATCAAATAATTGGTGAATTTTCTCTCCAATGATAAATGTTTCTAGGCGTATTTTGACTAGCGAACGTGGCTAAATGTGTTGAACGTGCATTTGATTTCATAGTAGGAAAAAATGGTTCCAATGTATGATGAACTGCAAACAGTTCAAGAACGAAAAAAATGGTTGTCCGAAAACTAGTGAACTTCTGCGTTGACCAGTCCATGATCCTTTTGTGTGTCATGGTGTGCCTACATTTGTTGCATATGTCCATACACTGATTAAGTTTCACTATTAATTAAGTTAAAACATATTACTCATCCACCTATTTCAAATACTATTCTTTTAATTTGTACACTGCTTTATTCTTCTAACTCTTAACTAATGTACACATATTATTGTCTTTCATTATATAATAAATTATGTTATGTTCTGATTGGTTGGAAGTGAGTTATGGATACAAGCACATACAGGTGAAATCAGTCCAACTCGAGGGCCGGCCCAAGGCACGGACGAGGTGTACGACCGTTCTGGACCTCCAATTTTCGAAGGTCCTATAATTTTAAAATAGACTAAATATATCATTAAAAATTAAAACAAAGATCCAATCTGGAAACAACAAAAAAGCTAGCACAAAATTTCAATCTGGAAACAAAACTAAAATTAGTAAACTCTTATTAAAGATCAACTATGTTACATGATCAAAGATTAAATGGTTTAGCTCTGATATCTATATATTGAAAAAATATATATATATGCTAGAAAAACTTGATTATGATAACTTAATTGACGATTTGCTTGTAAAAATGCTAAGAAAGATTATTTTTGTGAGAAAAAAATGTTTAAATTCTAGATTTTGTCCTAGGTCCTATAAACTATAGGACCGACCTTGTCCACCTCTATAATGCATGGGTGCACTCGCGTGCACTCGCGGCCCCTTGAGACCAGCTAGCTACGCCCCTGTTTGTAGCAGTATGGCTGCTTTGTACTGGAACAAGAATTGAGCTTATAATAGTATCAGTTGAGTACTAGAGTTAATCTGATTTGGTGCTTGCTTCTTCTTTTTTTAAATTGATTTAGTGCTTACTTATTTCTCTAAAACACAATTCCATCTCTAGCGAAGAGAATAGTGTTATTTGCAAATTGAATAATTGAGATGCCTTCTAATTACAACCACAATTTAATTTCTCAATCCTCTAATCAAAGCTCAATTGACTCTTTACCTCTTAATCATCCTAGGAAATTCGTCTGCCTTTTCCTGCTAATTATTGTTACCAAGGCCTGGTTTGGTTCGCGGAGAAAGGATAAATTACTTTGTTCTCTCTCTCTTTTTCTTTGAAGAATTATAATTAATTTGCATTAATTTTATTTTCCTATGTTTAAAAATATTCGAAAGTAAATCATTTTTGGGCAGAAAGTGAATCCATTGGGTGAGTGGAAGAACATGTCTCCTATTTTTTTTTCTTGCGAATCATTTTTCTTTGACATCCAAATAAAAGAATATTTTTTTTTCTTTTTTCAAGATCTTAATTTCGCGAACGAAACGTTACTAAAGAAGGCATAAAGGATAATCCCTATCAACCTGTGTCAAAGGCTTTCGCAATGCCTACTTTGAAAAAGTAGCTGACCCCTTTTCTTTGTTTGGTGTGTGCTAAAACCTCGTCAGCTACAACACACTATCTTGGATATATATGTGCAGGCTTATTAGGAAGCCACTTTCTTCCTCCTAAAATGAAGTTCATCATTTATTTTGTACGCCTTTTTGTTGCGAAATATCAATTTTTATTTGTTGGTGGTGTATGAGATGTACGCATTTTGTCTGATTATATGAATTTATATTGTAAAAGAAAATTATTCTTTACACCACATGTATCTTTCATTGTTTCACTTTAACAAAAGACTCATGATATATGATAGCTAACTAATGTTGCTGGTGATGCTTATATATATGTCTACCTTGATCAGGAGCTTCTATCTAGATTATGGGACGATGATGACAAAGCCAGTGCGGACAAGATCCGCACGAAGAGTCTCAAGTGATATGACGATCGGCTAAAAATCGTGTGCCCTTTTTCTGTCAGTTATTTTGTATAATTTATATGACATAAAATAGAGTCCGAAGAGTCTGAAGTGACACGATGATATATGACATAACTTGGTACACACGATTTAACTGAACCCGCAATAATTAAAAAAAAAACTATCTAGATTCTATTTTATCAGCTTAATTTGCCCTTTTTCAGTCAGTTATTTTGTATAATTTAACTTGTAATATATTTCTTTTGCTACTAATGAATTATGGGTCTAAAAACAATAGTTTGTAGTATCGGTCGATACTGATCCGATATGGTCGATACCGATACGGTTTGGTATGTCCCGATTCAATACCGATTGATAACTATATTGGCCGACACCGACATCAATGGTCTCTTTTTCAGTCAATTCGACAATGAAAATTGAATAAAAAGACCAATCAACAATGGTGTAAAAGCATAGTAAGGCTTTAAAAGAATAATAAGATTGTAAAAGCATATCAAAGAAGAAAACATTATCTATCACAATATAATTTATACTTGTTAATCTATTTCTTTTGCTACTAATCAATTTTGGGTCTAAAAATGTACAATAGTTTATAGTATAGATATGGCCAATATGGCCTATACCGCTGATAACTATATTGGCCGATACGGACGTCAAGGATCTCTTTTCAGTCAATTCGATAATGAAAATTGAATAAAAAAGGCCAATCAGCAATGATATAAAAGATAGTAAGGTTTAAAAGAATAATAAGATTGTAAAAGCATATAAAAGAAGAAAACATATCAATCGTAGTGTAAACAAATTAAAGGTGACTACTATTTTATTTAATTCCAAAATTAATAATAAATAACACAGAAAATTCTAAAAAAATGCCTAACTATATAATTTTTTTAATAATGTATTAATATATTTTTTTATACCAGAAAATTTGATATTTCGATCCGAAACAGTCTCGATCCGATATCAATTTCGATACCGATACTGTGAAGCTTGCTAAAAACTGAGTTTAGACCAAGTTTTGGAGAAAAGGAGTCGGTTCAAATCAAGCAGATATGTATGTTTTGTCCTCACTTCTCAAAATGTAGGTTGCGTCGGATATGCAAACTCTGGATAGCAGAACAAAAGCATGGATAGAACAATCATGCCACTGATATGAAACGCAGATTAGCAGTTCTTAGAAGCAACCTGCTGTACCTAAACATAGTTGCTTAGCTGCTGCTTAGTGTTTTAATTAGCATGGCCAACTCTCATGGACTTTTCATTTTTCTTGACTCGCTATCTTTGTATCATCAAGTTGTCATTATGCGCATAATCTGATGGATGAATATCCGATGCGAGAGAGAGATTATCCAAACTCTGGCTTGAAGTAGAAATAATTTTTGGTGTAGCGAGATTGTGTGTCGATACAATCTTGCGCCATACATTTGTGTGGCTTTAATTACTAATATCGGGTTGTCCAATTTTTGCACTTCTAACTCCCACAATTATGCATGCAGCTTGCTAATTTGCTACAGTTTTCTTTGGTGGCAAAACTTTTACTAAAAGAATATATACTGCTGATCAGTGTCCAATCCGTCGCCAGGTAGTTGGTAAACAAAATTAGCGACTACTAGACGACAGACATAGGACAGATTAGGCCCGTCGGCAATTGCCAGGTAGCGAAGCTTCGACGAAAGGTGGGCTACATGGCAAAGACCTTTTTAGCAACGACTTCTTGTCAAATTAGCGACGTTTGTTGTTGGCGTCGAAACGGCGACGTACTGATGACTAACCTTTTAATGAATTAGTCGGCTGCTAAGTGTGGACCGAGGTAGCATCTGGCAACGGCATATAAGTTTTTGATACTGAGATTGTATTCTGATACTCACTCGGCGACGGCTCTATGTGTTGTCTATGCGCCGCATAGCCGTCATCGTCCGTCGCTCAGTCGTCGCTCACCTAGAAATTCTCTGGTAAGCTACGGCTATGTATGTCGTCTAAACATCGTGTAGGCGTCGTTGTCCATCGGTTAGCCGTCGCTAAGTTATACATTATTGAAAAAAATAATTTGAATCACGTGGCAATCACACCATATATAAATAAAATTTATGTACACACATCAATCACGGTATATCAACCACCCGGCACAATCTGTCGTAGAATCTTCATACAATCAGACCTTTAGCGTCCAAAACGCACGTTGAAAATCCACAATCCACAATAGAATAGAATACTCACACACACTCACATACACGAAAATCTATAGTAAAATATAAGTAGCGAAGGGACGTCGCTAGATCATCGCAAAGTTTTTTCACAGTGTTCCCACGACTAACCGCATAAAATAGTGACGCCTACTCGACGAATTGACGGCGCCCTGATAATTAATATCCGAAATATCTACTATTGGTTACCCGGTCGACGCCTGCATTACTAAGTGGTGACGGATGGCAGCCGTCGTCGATGATACGTTGCTGATCAACAGTATTTTTTTAGTGTTTTCAAAAAAAAAAAAAAAAGATTTGACTGGTTTTGTTCAATTACTACAGGACGTGTCCGATGCCAGGCAATGCGAGATTTTACCAGCACGGGATGTGGATCCCCTCAAATACACAGTCAAATAAGCCTCTCATAATTACAATTGAGCAAGCAAAAGTGCATTAGAAAGTCTGGAAATATTAGTAATGAACACAGTTCATAAGATTGGTAAGCTAAGCGTCGTTGCTACATCAGAATATGTATACGCAAATTGATCCATGTGATCCCTTCATTACTCATTCATCGTATGTATTACAAACGAAGCAAGTTTTGGCGAAAAATCGCCCCTTTTAATCATAAATATCACCTCAACTTGATAAAGAGGAACGATGTAGGTGCATACCGTTTTCAGAGTAGCATAGCTTATAGTATCAGTCGATACTGATCCGATACGACCGATATTGATACAATTTAACATGTCCTGATTCGATACTGACCGTACCGACATTGTGGTCCTTTTTCAGTCATTTCAGGGGGAAAAAATGAATGAAAAAGGCTAATCATGAATGATGTAAAAACATAATAAAGGCATTAAAATAAGAAAACTTAATTATCGCAGGTAATCCTATCGGCAAATATGACAACTATTTGATCCAGTTCCAAAATTAGCAAGAACCAACACAGAAAATACATAAAATTATGCCTAAAAGCATAAAATATTTTCTTTTTTCAGAAAGTTTAATAATTATTTGTTTTCTGATATTATACAACCCGATACTCTGATCTGAAACCATCGATACTGTCTATATATATATATATATATATATCGATACTCTGATACAGATTCTAATATCGATACTGCGAACCTTTGCTTGAGTAGAAGAAGAAGCGAGTAGAGATGGATGCAGCTAGCGATGCGTTATGTGAAGCTCTTGTGAGCAGGGGAGTCTGCGATCTTGAGGGTGTCGGCTATGAGCTTCTGCGCTTTCCTGCTCCTTATCTCCACCCTCATGCTGTCCGTCTTGTCCATCTTGTTGTAGTCCACGGCCTTCTTCGTCGACTTCAGCCGCCTCAGCTTCGACTTCAGGCTCCGAACTATCGTCGTCACGAGCACCATGGCCGAGCAAACCTTAAAACTAATCTCTCGCTACTCACTACACAACACAAAAGAGAATATCGATGTGTATGTATGCTCCACATAGAGTACTCGTGCCCTTTATAAATACTATTTATGAGCGCGGTGTGCCGAAGGTGTCACAAGAGTAAGTGCGTTCCGTTTATTCGGTTTCAACTGGAACGAAATAGTCAAAACCAAAATTCTAAAAATTTAAAACCGAAATCAGTCAAAACTGAAATCTAACCAGAAACGAAAAATCAACTTGGTTTATTCAATTTGGATATTTATATTATTTAAAGGGTCGGCCCAAAGTTGGAGTTGTGGTTAAATTATGTTAGAGATGATAATTTTTATACACACATTTGCTGTATTTTAAAGTTACGTTAAAGATGGACTAGTTGTTAAATTATTAGAGCTTTTCCAACCCTATTGTCTTGTTAAGTGTTGTGAGTCTTAGGTGGCTCCTATGTGGCATGAGCCACAAGACAATGTCTTGTTTATGTGGCAAAATTATATCTCAAAAGACAATGAGATAGAAAAACTCTCTCCAATGCAAAAGTATTGAGGAGACAATAAAAAGTATTTTTTCCAACTTCCAAGGCAACTTTTATGACAACTACTCATCTTCTTTCTTTTTTCTAATATTTTTTATTCATAATTGATGACATGGAAGAGAAGACATTGTCAAGTGCATTGTTTAGAACAAGACAATCAACTTCACAATGCCTTCTTTAATTTTTGCCACATAAGTTTCACAATTGACTTGACAATTGCATTGGAGAGGAACTTTTGAATAAAATTTTGTCATTCCTATGTGGCATTAACTTTTTTCCAAAGTCACAATAGGGTTGGAGATGCTCTAATGTTGGACTTCAAAAAATATACGTAAAAAAATATTTATAAAATTGAGAATATTTACATAATTTATAAGTTTTATTCGATTTTCGATTTTGGATGGAATCAAAACCTGAAAGCTAATAATTTTCTTTTACTATTTTTAAAACTGAAATCGAATTGATTTTTTTTTTAAATAACCGAACCGATTCGATCTTCGTTCTAAAACCGGATAATGGTCATTCTCTGGCTACAAATGCTATTCTTTTATCTTCAGATGTTTCAGTATCTCTGTATGAAGAGATACCTGATTGTATGCTCCCTCATATCCTTCTTGATATGAGTTTTATTTCTGTTTAAATTAATCAAGCTTGTTATTTCCTAAAAAAAAAAAAAAAAACAACCCCTGGTCCCAACTGCTTTGATTAAGTGATAAATTGACTATGTATGACATTGCACCCACTAATTTTTAGGCTCTCTCTTGCTGGCTCTGATCCTGTCCATAGAACCACGTGTGGTTGGGAAAACAAATGGCTAAGAGTTCTACGAATGGTGTTCGCATGCTAAAGACTTGTCTCCAACCTTTGGCATAGCTTGTTGTGTGATTGTTCTGCACATGCAAGCAAAAGCGACACACCAATAACCTTAACAATGACAAACAAAAAAAAAATTGTAACAAATTAATATAATGGAAGTAATAGTACGGCAACAATGTACAATATTAATGGAGTTCGGTCAAGATCGACGACTTACTCTACGAAAAGATAATACAAATGAATAATCATATATTTACGAGACCTACGACAAACTCTTTCTTTCTTGAAGATTCATTTAACAGCCTCTTAAAAATCCTAAGATAACCATGCTCTTAGCAATCAATAGCCTCAAATAACATTCAACCAGTCTTAAATAGTCTCTCAACTCTAACATAACTCAAAAAAGATCCGAGCCATCAAATTTGAGTCTTTAGATCTGAACCACCCATCAAAATAGAGCAATTCCGACCCAAGGGCATGTCAATATTTGGCCGTTGATATACCATCGGTATATCGTAGTGAGCCCAAAACGTGCCCCAAAACTTGCTGTCAATATTTGAGTATTTGTGTCATACCGACGGTATGTCGAAGATATGTCGACAATCAGGACCGACCCTGAGCTGTTGGGGATTCCAGGTAAAACTTACAAAATAGACCTCCATACATAATGTAAAAAAAATATAAATAAAATAAAATTTTGTTGTTGTCAAGATTTGAACCAATGACCTCTTAAATATAAATCTAACATTATAACCACTACAACACAATGTCTTTTGTTAAAAAAATGCATATAATACATACTAGTTCTATTATAGACAGTTCATATTGGTATCCCTTCCGTCAGGGGGTCTGGACAGTCGTCCGGTCTGCCCTGAATCAGGGCCGCCCCTGTCGACAAAATGCGGACAGTATACCACCGGTATGCTGTTGGTCACCAGTATGCATACTGCTGTAAAACCCTTGGTTGTTTCGAGTCCTCACGAGCTTCTCTGATGTCTTTAACAGGGGAATTCAATTATTTGCTTGCTTCGTGACAACATTAACGTCAATATCTCCCACGACTCTTTGGCTCATCTCATTTTCACCCAATTTGCATACTCTCTCCTTTTTAATTGCCACCTAAGCCAGTCGGAACCTCGTCGATTTGCCTAAGCTAGTTGTGATGATTTCTAGCCGTCAAGATGATATTCTCTCTCATATATATATATATATATATATATATATATATATATATATATATATATATATATATATTTTGGAATCAGGTAAATTGTTTCTAGAATCGTTTTCACTGGGATTCGAACTCCTGACGACTCGGACCGCATACATTTCTCTTAACCACTATATATTTCTCATATATATTTTCAATTCTAGCATTATGTTAAAATTTGTTTCACACTTCACATCTTTGTGATGCAGCTATCCATTTATTTCAGGACTCTGAAGTATGAACTAACATCTACCAACATGGCTGGTAAAAATGTGGAATGAGTAGAAATGTGGAAAACATGCTCAACAATGGCGGAACCAGAAATCTCAGCTGCGATGGATTAGAGTGGACTAAGTATAGTTTAACTAACAAAAATTTACAAAAAAAAAAAAGTATATATAAAAAAAAAAAAAAAAAAAATTTGGGGTGGGCTCTGTTGGAGTGGGTGGGGTTCCCAACCTATGTGGAGAAGATTCCGGAGTGCGACGAGCGCCGTCCGATGTCGGAGAAGCTCGGGAAGTAGGCGACGCGGAGTTGCTGCTGCTGCTGCCAACCCAGAGGGAGGTTCTGGAACTGGGCCACCGAGTTCGGGCCGAACTCGGTCCCAGGCCGAGTTCTGGCCGAACTCGGTCTGGCCATTCCAGAATGTTGCCAGTAGGTTCTGGTTGCCCGACACAGAGTTCTGGCCGAACTCTGTGTCGTCGGGGCTGAGCGGAAATTTGGGATAATTTTTCACCATTGGATCTAATCAAACGGTCCAGATTTGTTGCGGGATTAGGGAGTTAAGTTGGAATTTCCAAACCCTAATCTATTGTAACACAATTGTAGAACACAACGAAGAAGAGAGAGAGAAGGAGGCAAGAGTGCCATTACAACTTCGGGAGAGAAGACGGAGGATTGAAGGTCGTTTTCGAAGGAGATCGTGTTTCGGGTAATCTCTACTCGTCGTTCTCGCTCTTCGTAGCCTTGTAATCATTGTTCTTACTTCTGAGTGTTGTGGGGATCCGATTTGGATCGGGAGGAGTTTGTAGAGGGTGTAATTCTTCTATTCCATTAGTGGAGGCTTCTCAGGGTTGGACTCCGATCGTCCCGTGGTTTTTTCCCGCAAGGGTTTTCAACGTCAAAAATTCTCTGTGTCTGCGTGGATTGTTTTGTGTGGTTGTTTTTGGGTTCGTGCGTTGTATTGCTCGGTCCTCTCGCAGGTACTCTCCGGTTTGGGAAAAGGTTTCCGCGTTTCTTTTCCAACAGAGTGGTGTCAAAGCAAGGTTCTGGAATTCAGAAGGGTGTCAGGAGTTGACAAAAACCAGAGAGGAGAGATGGACGCGAAGCCGGTGCGCATGGTGAATCTTAATGGCACAAACTATCATTATTGGCGGAGCAAGATGAAGGATTTGCTATTTGTCAAGAAGCTGCATCTACCCGTGTTTGCATCCGAGAAGCCCAGTGATAAATTCGAGGAGGACTGGACATTCGAGCATATACAAGTGTGTGGGTACATACGACAGTTTGTGGACGAGAACGTGTACAACCACGTTGCCAATATTGAGCACGCGAAGACGTTGTGGGATAAACTGGAATCCTTGTATGCGAAGAAGACCGGGGTAAACAAATTGTTCCTGATCCGAACGATGATGGGTCTGCGATACAAGGATGGGGCGTCTATTTCGGACCACTTGAGTGAGTTCCAGGGCGTGGTTGACCAGCTATCTTCTATGGGAGTCAAGTTCGACGACGAAGTTCAGGGACTGTGGCTGCTGTGTACTTTGCCAGACTCGTGGGAGACCGTACGAGTATCTATGATCGCTTCTGCTCCAGAGGGCGTGGTCAGTCTGGAGTTTGCCAAGAGCGGGGTGTTGAATGAAGAGATGCGGAGACGTTCTCAGGGCACTTCATCCACATCCCACCACTCAGAGGCACTTGTTTCAGAGAGCCGCGGAAGGGACAAAAGCAGGGGTCCAGGTGGTGGCAGAGACAAGAGCAGGGGGAAGTCCAAGGGTCGTTACGAGGACTCAGAGTGTTACCATTGTGGTAAGAAGGGCCACATCAAGCGGAACTGTTTCGCTTGGAAGAGAGAGAAGAAGGGCGACAAGGGGAAGCAAGAAGAGAACACTACAGTGACGGCCTCGATGCACGGAGGCGATGTGATCATCGTAGGTGATGAGGTCATTACAAACCTCGCCTGCGATGACAATTCTTGGCTGGTGGACTCAGGGGCTTCAGCACATGTATCTCACAACAGGGCACTGTTTGCCACTTACACTACAGGCGATTGTGGAGTGTTGAAGATGGGCAACGGAGATGTGTCGAAGGCGGTTGCCGTTGGAGATGTGTATTTGAGAACGAAGACGGGTGCGGTTCTTATTCTCAAAGATGTTCGTCATGTCCCTGATATCCGTTTCAACCTGGTATCGGTTGGAAGGTTGGATGACGAGGGATTCTTCGGTCTCTTCGGGAACAGTCAGTGGAAGCTTTCCAGGGGTTCGATGGTGATAGCCAGAGGAAGCAAGAAGTCCTGTCTCTACTATATGGAGGGGAGCGCACAGGGGGCACAGGAGGTGAACGCAGTCAGTAATGCGTCTACCGAGTTGTGGCACAGGCGGCTCGGCCATATCAGTGAGAAGGGGATGAGCTACTTGGTGAACAGGAAGGTGATTCCGGGGCTCAAGTCTACAAAGTTGGAGAAATGCACGCACTGTTTAGCTGGAAAGCAAAATAGGGTGTCTTTCCAAAGTCACCCAAGTTCGAGGAAGCCGGCGTTGCTCGAGTTGATTCACTTGGATGTCTGCGGTCCTATGAAGGTAAAATCTCTTGGTGGTGCTTCTTACTTTGTAACCTTTATTGATGACTGTTCCAGGAATGTTTGGGTCTATGCCTTAAAGACCAAGGATCAGGTGCTGCCTACTTTCAAGGAGTTTCAGGCCTCTGTTGAAAGGGAGACGGGCAAGAAGTTGTTGTGTGTTCGGTCCGACAATGGCGGCGAATACATCGGTCCCTTTGATGCGTATTGCAGAGAGCAAGGGATACGACACCAGAAGACTCCGCCCAAGACACCTCAGCTCAATGGTGTAGCGGAGCGCATGAACAGGACACTAATGGAGAGGGTGCGGTGTTTGCTGTCAGAAGCAAACTTTTCGGACAGTTATTGGGGTGAGGCTCTTCTCACAGCTGCTTATGTTATTAATTTGTCTCCTAGTACTCCTTTGCAGGGTGATGTGCCTGACAAAGTATGGTATGGCAAAGAGCCGTCATACAATCACCTGCGAGTGTTTGGCTGTATGGCCTTCGTGCATGTACCGAAGGACGAGAGGACCATACTTGAGCCGAAGACGAGGCGATGCGTCTTTGTCGGCTACGATCGGGATGAGTTTGGCTATAGACTCTACGACCCAGTGGAAGGAAAGCTCTACAGAAGCAGGGACGTGGTGTTCGTCGAGGATCAGACCATAACCAACACTCAGGATTTCGAGACGCCTTCTGAGGCTGAGGAATTGCCTGAGTTAGAGTCATTTCACTTCGAACAGTTTCCAGAGGACATCACAGAGGATCCAGTTATGGGGGAGCCAGTACATGGAGTAGCTCCCAACCTTGATCATCAGCCTGCTGATGGTGGTCAGGGTGTCCCTCAGGAGGATGAGCATGCCGGAGAGGTAGTTCCTGAAGGGGAGGAGGCTGTTGGTATACAGCCAGCACCAGTGGCTCCACTGAGAAGGAGCGACAGAGATCGTCGACCATCTACGAGATGCTCATCGGATGAGTATGTGCTACTGACTGACGGGGGAGAGCCCGAAAGTTTTGCAGAGGCTATGGAAGACGAACACAGGCAGGAGTGGATGGAGGCTATGCAGGAGGAGATGAGTTCCTTGCACACTAATTCCACTTATGAGCTGGTGCGGTTGCCAAAGGGCAAGAAGGCTTTGAAGAATCGATGGGTGTTCAGAGTAAAGCAGACGGATGATGCTACTCGCCCTCGATACAAAGCGAGGCTGGTAGTTAAAGGCTACGGTCAGCGGAAAGGCGTGGATTATGATGAGATCTTTTCGCCTGTCGTCAAGCATTCGTCTATTAGGGTGGTGCTAGCATTAGCAGCCAGTCTCGACTTGGAGGTCGAGCAGATGGACGTGAAGACGGCATTCCTCTACGATGATCTTGAGGAGGAGTTGTACATGGAGCAGCCAGAGGGATTCTGTGAGAAGGGCAAGTCACATTTGGTCTGTCGGTTGAGGAAGAGCTTGTATGGTCTGAAGCAGGCTCCGAAGCAGTGGTACAGGAAGTTCGAGTCATTTATGGGGGAGCATGGTTATGCACGGACGACGTCGGATCACTGTGTATTTGTGAGATATTTTGTTGATGATGATTTCATTATTTTATTGCTCTACGTTGATGATATGCTATTAGTGGGTCGGAATGCCACTAGGATAGCGGAGCTGAAGCGCCAACTGGGCGCGGCCTTCTCAATGAAGGATTTGGGCGCAGCGAAGACTATTCTTGGGATGGAGATCAGCCGAGAGAGAGAGTCCAAGCTGCTACACTTGTCCCAAACGAAGTACATTCACCGGGTACTTCAGCGTTTCGGGATGGACGGGTCGAAGAAAGTGAGTTTCCCTCTTGCGGCTCACTTTAAGCTCACTGAGAGGCAGTGTCCATCTACCGAGGACGAAAAGGAAGATATGGAGCGGGTTCCATATGCCTCAGCTGTGGGAAGCCTTATGTATGCCATGGTGTGTACGAGGCCAGATATTGCTCATGCAGTTGGTACGGTTAGCAGGTATCTTTCAAATCCTGGAAGGGTACTGTCACGCCCCAGAACCAGAATACTGGAGAGCGGGGGCAGACATAGCCAGCTACGTATAACGGAATGGAATCCACACCGCTATACGGTCACGGCTGTCTAGATATGTGAGGGTTTCTCTACAATCCATCAGTCACTTAAGGTCATAAAATAGCCTCTTGTCTCAATCTCAACCAACTAATAATAATCACAAGATATCTGATCACCAAATATACAATTGTAAGGCGTCCCAAACATTACATATCCAGATGATCATGAAACTAGTCGTACAAAATGTAAGGACTAGCAAGAGTTTAAGTCATACATGATCAACCTCGAGTTGCCAATCATGCTTACAGCCCGTAGGCAGACAGTAAATAAAGTTACAAACGAGCTAACACTTGCTCGGCGGCTAAACGCCTCAAAAGAATAATTTTACAATAGAGTGGAAGAGCAAAAATAAACCCACTCGTTGCCCTGGTTACGCCTGGTGACCACCATCGGACTGGAAAGCAGGGAGATCCTTTGGTGCTGCTCCGGTATCTGGCCATACAAAACCAGCTGGGTCGGACCCCAGAAAGAGCAAGTGCCACAAAGGAGGCTTCACTTAGGAACTAAAACCAGCAATTAGCACAAGAGTAAAATTACATAATAAAAGGCAGTAGCTTAAGAAAAAGCATGATGGGTAATTATAAAAGACAATCTTGTATAGAATCACTAAAAGACAGGACATATGGAAAAGCATGTCAGGATGATATACGATGAGATAACCATGGAACTATTCAGATAGCTAGGTTGCAACCCGTAAACCAAACAAGGACCGGGGTTGTAACCCTTCGTCTGAACGGAACTTGGTTTCTCTCACCATTTATCGGCAAGATAAATATAAGAAATCAGGCCAAGTAACATTCTGGAGTGACAATCATTATGGTGACAATCTGGAGAGTACAAGGCATTAGAGTGACAATATGGAGTGACAATCATTATAGTGACAATCTGGAGTGACAATCATTCAATCATTCTGGTACAATCTTACAATTAATCAATTCTAGACAATACTATACTGGACTAGACTCCATCCAAGCAATCACGGCCAATCATTGCCTACGGCTTTCTACATTAACTAACTAGGGTTATCACAATCCTAGTTACTAGCAAATGCAATGAGATGCTCCAAGTAGTCACAGGCCCTGCAGCTATCCAGGTTATCCAGGCAATCATTATAGTGACAATCTAGAGAGTACAATACATTAGAGTGACAATAGAGTTCAATCATTAAAGTGACAATCAAGAGTGCCCCACATAACAGTGGACTGGAAATGTGCCCTACTCGTCGGCAGGCTAAAAGTCCAAACATTTGCGGTCGGGATAACGGGATCGCCTGTAACTGGGGAACATCTCTTCATGTCTAATGAATTATACTAGTCATTAACCTTAGTCCATTTCAGTAGGTACTCCTGACCGTGGTACTCAGGAGTCCCCTCCTAGACATGATGCAAGACAGGACTGGATTATTTGTACAAGCACAATCGCCCACGGTGTCAGGATCAATTATACAGGTCATGTCATGTCAGGTAGCCGTCGCAACAGCTATTCGAGAAATCATGCCAGGTTTATCATGTCAAGTGTACTAGTCAGGAGTGCGCCACGACGGGCCACTATCAGGTCATGCCAGGTTATCATGTCAGGAGTGCACCACTACGGGTCACTATCACGTCGTGTTCAATTATCAATTCCAAACATATCAAATGAAATCATGATTTTCAAGTTCAGGACAAAAGACGTAAGGATATAAAATGAACGTAAAATATCTAATAGAGGTAAAGCTTGTACTGAAGTTACAAGATACATGATAATAATAAAAGAATAATAGTAACAATAGTGGCAATAATAATGTAACAGGACACGACAGGGAAGTCCATGCGGCTGGGTCCAGGCAGAATTCTATGCGGCTGAGACAACAGGGTCTTATGCGGCCAGGGATAACAATTCTTATGCGGCTGGGAATAACTTCCCATGCGGCTCAACTGATATGGGTTCATGCGGTCAGGTTGGACGAAATCTCATGCGGCCCAATTTAGATGAGTCACATGCGGCTCGGGGTAACAGAGCCTATGCGGCTCGTGGGGAGTGAGCTCCATGCGGCTCAGAGAATTAGTCATATGCGGCTCACGAGTGTTGAGTTCATGCGGCTCAGGGTGAAGTCCTCATGCGGCTGGGTCAAGCAAGTCTCATGCGGCCAGCGGAAAGGGCGCATGCGGTTGCCGAGTTCAGAACTTATGCGGCTGGAAATTAGGGCGAGTCATGCGGCTAAGTGAGTCCGACTCTCATGCGGCTCAAGAACTTCCAGTCATGCGGCTGGATAGAACACTTGCCGCATGAATATTCATGCGGTCAAGTCAAGCACTGTTCATCTTCTCCAAAATTTCAGAGAAGAAGAACACCATGAGAGCCAAGTCCTCAAGCTCCATAACTCCATCATCCGGAGCCTAAATCCGAACTTCCTTAGGTCAAAATGGGGTAGAACGAAATTCTCTACAACATGGAACCATCAAAACATAGAAATAACAAGATTAAGTAGATCAAAACCCAAGAAATCCGAAAATGAAATAAACTTAGATCTACAAGAATCTAGCCATGAAAATTAAAAATGCCAAGTACTAAAGTGCTTTAGAATGCAGTAAGAAAGAGAATGATGCAATAAAATTTGGAGTTCCTCCATGAAGCAAGTTGCACTTGCCTAGCTCTCTCGCTCTCCCTCTCACTCACAGGTTGGTGAGAAATTTAATGGTGAAGGAAGATGATGATGAATGAAGAGAGAGAATGAGAGAGTGCATTAATAAAGGGGTTGGTGGTGGTAGGTAGGAGTGGTTCACATATAAAACCAAACCAAGCCAAGCCAACCGAACCGAACTAAGCCAATGCAATTGCCATAGGGAACCACAAGCCAATTAAACAATTTAAACAATATTAATCAAAATTAACTAATCATGATTAAGCAAAAATATGGGTCCAAAACACGTATACGTATACTAAATACGTATCACGAATTTGGGACACTACATCCTACCCACCTTAAAAGAATTTCGTCCTCGAAATTTAAATCAAGAGGCTAGAGATGTCGGGACAGCTATACTATCACAAGCAGTCTATGCTACCAATCAATCATACAATCATGCATGCAAGCAAGGAATCGAAGTGCAAGGCATAAGGAAGATATTACACCTCACGAGCCAAACCGATTGGGAAAACGTGATCGGATATCATCCTCACACTCCCACGTTTGACTCTCCCAAGGAGCGATGAACTCAAGCAACATGAACTAAACTGATAGTCTTGCGCTTGAGGTCTCTCTCTTTGGTCAAACATGGGCACGGGCCTCTCCTCATACGAAAAGGTTAAAGGCTGTTGGTACCAACCTTTTCGAATGATCTAGGAAATGGCTCGGGCCCGGGATGTACCATTGTAATTAGGATACATGAAATACGTCATGCACCGCGTATAATGACGGTAGAAAAGCAAGATGAGAGGACACATATACCTCTCGGTCGATTCTGAACCTGAGCCTGGGCTAAGGCAAACTGCCGCGGGTTCTGTTGCTGGAAAGTCTGGGCCTGAGTCGACAATGGCCTCGGGAACGAGAACTGCTGTTGCTGGTGAACTGGAGCTGGTGCTGGCACTGGTACTGGTCTTATAACCAAGGGACTAGATACTGTCGATGCGGAATCAACCCTGAATGGGCAGGACCCTACCCTATGGTCCGGTGCCCCACACAATAAACACAATCCCAACGCCTTGCGACATTCTGCTACCACATGTCCAGGCTTCCCACAATAAGAACAGCCTACGGCGAAGACTGTGCTTGCTTCTGTTTCTGTTGAGGGTACGTCGGGGTCGAGTACTGGACCGACGTAACTGAGGTTGCTTGCCTCGGAGTTCCAATAGTCAAAGACCTAGCTGCCGGGGCTGGGGCTGAAGACTGATTCATCTGACTATGGGATCGCTTCCGACCTCCGGTCCTATCCACTATTCTCTGGGAGGTATACTCGTGCCTCCTCGCTGCTCGCAACACCGTATCATAGGTTTGATGCTCGAACTGTTCTACTGCCAATATAATCTCCAGGTGAAGTCCTTGCTGGAACCTCTACGCTCTGTCAAACTCGGTTGCCACCAAGGTGGGAGCAAACCGACTGAGTCTGGAAAACTCGGCCGCATAACCGTCGACCGTCCTCCCCATCTGCTTAAGGTTACTGAACCTGGTCTGCAAGTCATATCGAGCCACTGCATCATAATACTTGATCTGGAACTTCTCGCTGAATACTGCCCAGGGGACAGGTGTGGCCAATCCCACTGCTTGCGCGGCCCACCAACTGCGGGCTAGATCCAATAACTGTAGGCGCACCACAGCCACCTTCTCGTCTTCTGGAGTCTTCACGGCTTCGAGAATCACCTCTATATCTTGTAGCCAAGCATCGGCAGCAATGGCATCCTCGCTGCCATCAAAGAATGGAGGGTTCAGGCGCTTAAAACTGTTGACCGTACTGTTCTCTCTGGGACCACTTCTATTCAGAGCATCTTCCACTGCCTGGTGCAAGGCATCGCCTCTACGATCTTGGGAAGCTAACAATGATCTGATGAGATCCACCAAAGTGCCATCATCAGGATCTGCAGGCTGGACTGGCTGAACTGGCGGCTCTCCTCCAGTAGGTACGACTCGGGAGGCTGCTCCTGAGTGCAGGGCCTGATCTTCTGGTTGCTGCTGGTCCACGGGAGGTGATCCGCCTTGCTGATCGGCAGGTCCAGGTTCAATGCCGCTGAAGAAGACGACATGGGAACAATAAGGAAGGACCAGGACAGATCAACGATTACAAGCATGTGATCAGGACAAGAATTTTTAGGAATCAAGAGGATACGAGCAGAGATCAAGGGCGAGTACAGATTGAGACATCTATCTAGTAAACCCTCATACATCTTGATTAACAAGACCTGCATGGGCCACCACTTAAACTATGTCACGCCCCAGAACCAGAATACTGGAGAGCGGGGGCAGACATAGCCAGCTACGTATAACAGAATGGAATCCACACCACTATACGGTCACGGCTGTCTAGATATGTGAGGGTTTTACTACAATCTATCAGTCTCTTAAGGTCATAAAATAGCCTATTGTCTCAATCTCAACCAACTAATAATAATCACAAGATATCAGATCACCAAATATACAATTGTAAGGCGTCCCAAACATTACATATCCAGATGATCATGAAACTAGTCGTACAAAATGTAAGGACTAGCAAGAGTTTAAGTCATACATGATCAACCTCGAGTTGCCAATCATGCTTACAGCCCGTAGGCAGACAGTAAATAAAGTTGCAAACGAGCTAACACTTGCTCGGCGGCTAAACGCCTCAAAAGAATAATTTTACAATAGAGTGGGAGAGCAAAAATAAACCCACTCGTTGCCCTGGTTACGCTTGGTGACCACCATCGGGCTGGAAAGCAGGGAGATCCTTTGGTGCTGCTCCGGTATCTGGCCATACAAAACCAGCTGGGTCAGACCCCAGAAAGAGCAAGTGCCACAAATGAGGCTTCACTTAGGAACTAAAACCAGCAATTAGCACAAGAGTAAAATTACATAATAAAAGGCAGTAGCTTAAGAAAAAGCATGATGGATAATTATAAAAGACAATCTTGTATAGAATCACTAAAAGACAGGACATATGGAAAAGCATGTCAGGATGATATACGATGAGATAACCATGGGACTATTCAGATAGCTAGGTTACAACCCGTAAACCAAACAAGGACCGGGGTTGTAACCCTTCGTCTGAACGAAACTTGGTTTCTCTCACCATTTATCGGCAAGATAAATATAAGAAATCAGGCCAAGTAACATTCTGGAGTGACAATCATTATGGTGACAATCTGGAGAGTACAAGGCATTAGAGTGACAATCTGGAGTGACAATCATTATAGTGACAATCTGGAGTGACAATCATTCAATCATTCTGGTACAATCTTACAATTAATCAATTCTAGACAATACTATACTGGACTAGACTCCATCCAAGCAATCACGGCCAATCATTGCCTACGGCTTTCTATATTAACTAACTAGGGTTATCACAATCCTAGTTACTAGCAAATGCAATGAGATGCTCCAAGTAGTCACAGGCCCTGCAGCTATCCAGGTTATCCAGGCAATCATTATAGTGACAATCTAGAGAGTACAATACATTAGAGTGACAATAGAGTTCAATCATTAAAGTGACAATCAAGAGTGCCCCACATAACAGTGGGCTGGAAATGTGCCCTACTCGTCGGCATGCTACAAGTCCAAACATTTGCGGCCGGGATAACGGAATCGCCTGTAACTGGGGAACATCTCTTCATGTCTAATGAATTATACTAGTCATTAACCTTAGTCCATTTCAGTAGGTACTCCTGACCGTGGTACTCAGGAGTCCCCTCCTAGACATGATGCAAGACAGGACTGGATTATTTGTACAAGCACAATCGCCCACGGTGTCAGGATCAATTATACAGGTCATGTCATGTCAGGTAGCCGTCGCAACAGCTATTCGAGAAATCATGCCAGGTTTATCATGTCAAGTATACTAGTCAGGAGTGCGCCACGACGGGCCACTATCAGGTCATGCCAGGTTATCATGTCAGGAGTGCACCACTACGGGTCACTATCACGTCGTGTTCAATTATCAATTCCAAACATATCAAATGAAATCATGATTTTCAAGTTCAGGACAAAAGACGTAAGGATATAAAATGAACGTAAAATATCTAATAGAGGTAAAGCTTGTACTGAAGTTACAAGATACATGATAATAATAAAAGAATAATAGTAACAATAGTAGCAATAATAATATAACAGGGCACGACAGGGAAGTCCATGCGACTGGGTCCAGGCAGAATTCTATACGACTGAGACAACAGGGTCTTATGCGGCCAAGGATAACAATTCTTATGCGGCTGGGAATAACTTCCCATGCGGCTCAACTGATATGGGTTCATGCGGTCAGGTTGGACGAAATCTCATACGGCCCAATTTAGATGAGTCACATACGGCTCGGGGTAACAGAGCCTATGCGGCTCGCGGGGAGTGAGCTCCATGCGGCTCAGAGAATTAGTCATATGCGGCTCACGAGTGTTGAGTTCATGCGGCTCAGGGTGAAGTCCTCATGCGGCTGGGTCAAGCAAGTCTCATGCGGCCAGCGGAAAGGGCGCATGCGGTTGCCGAGTTCAGAACTTATGCGGCTGGAAATTAGGGCGAGTCATGCGGCTAAGTGAGTCCGACTCTCATGCGGCTCAAGAACTTCCAGTCATGCGGCTGGATAGAACACTTGCAACGTGAATATTCATGCGGTCAAGTCAAGCACTGTTCATCTTCTCCAAAATTTTAGAGAAGAAGAACACCATGAGAGCCAAGTCCTCAAGCTCCATAACTCCATCATCCGGAGCCTAAATCCGAACTTCCTTAGGTCAAAATGGGGTAGAACGAAATTCTCTACAACATGGAACCATCAAAATATAGAAATAACAAGATTAAGTAGATCAAAACCCAAGAAATCTAAAAATGAAATAAACTTAGATCTACAAGAATCTAGCCATGGAAATTAAAAATGTCAAGTACTAAAGTACTTTAGAATGCAGTAAGGAAGAGAATGATGCAATAAAATTTGGAGTTCCTCTATGAAGCAAGTTGTACTTGCCTAGCTCTCTCGCTCTCCCTCTCACTCACAGGTTGGTGAGAAATTTAATGGTGAAGGAAGATGATGATGAATGAAGAGAGAGAATGAGAGAGTGCATTAATAAAGGGGTTGGTGGTGGTAGGTAGGAGTGGTTCACATATAAAACCAAACCAAGCCAAGCCAAGCCAACCGAACCGAACCAAGCCAATACAATTGCCATAGGGAACCACAAGCCAATTAAACAATTTAAACAATATTAATCAAAATTAACTAATCATGATTAAGCAAAAATACGGGTCCAAAACACGTATACATATACTAAATACGTATCACGGATTTGGGACACTACAGGTACATTGGAATACGGTCAAGTGGATTCTACAATATCTTCAGGGCACTGCTGGTTGGAGACTTTCCTTTGGTGGTGACGAGCCGAAGCTGGTTGGGTATACCGACGCTGATATGGCTGGAGATGTAGACACGAGGCGATCGACTTCGGGCTACGTGATGATGTTTGCGGGAGGAGCGGAGTCGTGGCAGTCGCGGTTGCAGAAGTGTGTTGCCTTGTCAACGACAGAGGCAGAGTACATTGCAGCGACGGAGGCTTGCAAGGAGCTGCTGTGGATGAAGAAGCTGCTGCAGGAAATGGGACTGAAGCAAGAGCAGTATACTTTGCTTTGCGACAGTCAGAGTGCTATTCACCTTGTGAAGAATCAGACGTTTCATAGCCGGTCCAAACACATCGAGACTCGGTATCATTGGATACGGGATGTGGTTGAGAAGAAGGACGCGGAGCTTGAGAAGGTTCATACAGATGACAACGGGGCTGATATGTTCACGAAGATTCTACCAAGGGAGAAGTTTGAGTACTGCAGGCAGATCGTCGGGATGACGACATCCTCCCCATAGTTGTGAAGGAGAAGATTTGTTGGAGTGGGTGGAGTTCCCAACCTATGTGGAGAAGATCCCGGAGTGCGACGAGCGCCGTCCGATGTCGGAGAAGCTCGGGAAGTAGGCGACGCGGAGTTGCTGCTGCTGCTGCCAACCCAGAGGGAGGTTCTGGAACTGGGCCACCGAGTTCGGGCCGAACTCGGTCCCAGGCCGAGTTCTGGCCGAACTCGGTCTGGCCATTCCAGAATATTGCCAGTAGGTTCTGGTTGCCCAACACAGAGTTCTGGCCGAACTCTGTGTCGTCGGGGCTGAACGGAAATTTGGGGTGATTTTTTACCATTGGATCTAATCAAACGGTCCAAATTTGTTGCGGGATTAGGGAGTTAAGTTGGAATTTCCAAACCCTAATCTATTGTAACACAATTGTAGAACACAACGAAGAAGATAGAGAAAAGGAGGCAAGAGTGCCATTACAACTTCGTGAGAGAAGACGGAGGATTGAATGTCGTTTTCGAAGGAGATCGTGTTTCGGGTAATCTCTACTCGTCGTTCTCGCTCTTCGTAGCCTTGTAATCATTGTTCTTACTTCTGAGTGTTGTGGGAATCCGATTTGGATCGGGAGGAGTTTGTAGAGGGTGTAATTCTTCTATTCCATTAGTGGAGGCTTCTCAGGGTTGGACTCCGATCGTCCCGTGGTTTTTTCCCGCAAGGGTTTTCCACGTCAAAAATTCTCTGTGTCTGCGTGGATTGTTTTGTGTGGTTGTTTTTGGGTTCGTGCGTTGTATTGCTCGATCCTCTCGCAAGTACTCTCCGGTTTGGGGAAAGGTTTCCGCGTTTCTTTCCCAACAGGCTCTTCGCATGGGTCCGCCCATGATGCTCAAGGTCCTTCTCTCCGAAAATGCTAAGTTTACTACAAAAATTTTACAACTTTCTTACAACTCACACCCACCCTCCTGCTAATATGGTCCCATCCGGTCTCCCCTCTCTCCCAATCAAAGGATGCCACGTAGGCGGTTGTAAAGCTTACAACCAAAATTGGTTGTAAGCATAGCATTACTCATATATCTCATGTAGCCACCAGCATCAAAGAATGTATAAGGCAGTATTTTTAAAAACTGGATCGAACCAACCGGTTGAACCGGGTCAATTCGTGCACAGTAATTGTTTTCGGACTGGTTTAATATTGACCACAATTTTTCCAAAAATTCGGTCAACCTGATCGATCCGAACGGTCAGACAATCGAACCGTCTTGACCCAGTTAGATTTTGAATCGATTTGGCCTTGGTTTTACTTTTATTTTGGACTTTATACAAGTCCATCCTTGAGTTCACGTGGGTCCAAGACAAATTTTTAAAATGAGACACCCATACATAATGTAAAAAATAAATTAGGAAACAAAAAAAAAATTTGCCACCTTTAAGAATTGAATAATGACCTTTAGGGTAACATAATAACCACTACACCACAGCTGATTTATGTTAAGATTGATCCATGGTACATAGTAGTTCTATTTTAGATATAATTATGTTGGTGTCCCTTTAATCTTGGAGTCCTGTGCGATCGTCCAACCTGCCATGGGTCTTGATCGTTCCTGACTTTACATACAATTAAAGTTAATATGTTTGCTTCTTGACTAATTTTACTAGGATAAGTATTCATAACTTCTAAGTAGTAAATATGTAGTTGTGTACTATATAATATATTCAATGTAACTAGTTTAAATCTATATAACTTGTTCAATTCGGATTAACCCACTGATTTGACCAATTTGACTCAACACAATGTCCTGGCCAAGTCGATTTATGGTCCGAACGACCATGGACTAAATCAAACAAACAAACTCGTGTTCAAGTTATATGTCATTTTACACATTAAGGTTGCGTTTGGTTCATTGTAATGTAATCGTAATCGTAATGGAATTGGGTTTGTAATGTAATTGAGTTTGTAATGTAATGGAATTACAATTACATTACTATGTTTGGTTGAAACATGTAATCAAACCATGTAATGTAATGTTAATTGCATTCATGTGTTTGGTTTACCATGTAATGTAATTGAATTTTTAATTTAATATTTTTTTAAAATACAACATAAAATTAAAAAAAGTTTAAAAAATTTCAAACATTTAAAAAGAAAAAAGAAAAAAGAAAAAAAATTAAAAATAAATAATAAAAAAGGGGAAAATGGTTTGTTTTCTGCTTAAAAAAAGACCAAAAACGAAAAAAAGACAAAAAAATAAAAAATACCAAAAATGACAAACGAACAAAACGAGAAAAAAAACCAAAAGCGATAAAAATAGAAAAAACGACAAAAAAAATGAAAAATGACAAAAAAGGTGAAAACCATCAAAAGTGACCAATAATGATAAGAAAATGAAAAAAAAAAAAATTGACAAAAAAACAACAAAAAAACAATAACAAAAAAAAACGAAAAAAGACGAAAAAGACAAAAAACGACAACAAATGACAAAAATGACCAAAACGGAAAAAATATCAAAAGGGATCAAAAACGACAAAAAACGAACAAAAAGGACCAAAAACGACAAAAAAAGATTAAAAATGACAAAAAAGGATAAAAAAAAGAAAAAACAAACAAACAAAAATGATCCAAAACGATAAAAAGGAACAGAAATGACAAAAAACGAAAAAACAAAAAAAGACAAAAAACAAGAGGGAATTAAAACGAACAAAAAAGATTAAAAAAAAATTTGCAAAAAAGAACAAAAACGACAAAAAGGAACAAAAACGACAAAAATAACAAAAAAAAGAAAAAAATAAGCATAAACGACAAAAAAGTGAAAAAAGACAAAAAACAACAAAAAAAACGATAAAAACGTAAAAAATTGACCAAAAACGATAAAAAAAAGGCAAAAAATGAACAAAAACGACAAAAAAGGGCAAAAAGAACCAAAAAAGGACAAAAATGATAAAAAAAAACAACAAAAAACAACAAAAAACGAACAAAACGACAAAAAACAACCAAAAACGAACAAAAAATGACAAAAAAACGGACAAAACAACAAAAAAGGACAAAAACGGACAAAAAACAAACAAAAACGACCAAAAACGAACAAAAAAACAAAAAACGAACAAAAACGAAAAAAAAGACCAAAAATGAACAAAAAAAGACCAAAAACAACAAAAAAGGACAAAACGAACAAAAAAAAAACAAACAAAAACAACGAAAAAAACGAACAAAATGACAAAAAATGAACAAAAAACGACAAAAAACGAACAAAACAACAAAAAAGACCAAAACGACAAAAAAATCGAAAAAAATGACAAAAAACGAACATAAACGACAAAAAAAACGAACAAAAACGACAAAAACGAACAAAAATGACAAAAAAACGAACAAAAAAACCAAAAACAACAAAAAAGGACAAAAACGACAAAAAACAAACAAAAACAATGAAAAACGAACAAAAATGACAAAAAAACGAACAAAAACGACAAAAAACGGACAAAAACAACAAAAAAAAAAGGACAAAAACGACAAAAAATAAACAAAAACAACAAAAAACGAACAAAAATGACAAAAAACAAACAAAAACGAAAAAAAAACGGACAAAAACAACAAAAAAAAAGGACAAAAACGAAAAAAACAAACAAAAACAACCAAAAACTAACAAAAATAACAAAAAACGAACAAAAACGACAAAAAACGAACAAAAACGACCAAAAACGACAAAAAACAACAAAAATGACAAAAGACGAACAAAAATGACAAAAAACGAACAAAAGCGACCAAAAATGAACCAAATGATCAAAAACGACAAAAAACAAACAAAAACAACAAAAAATGACCAAAAATGACAAAAAGACCAAATTATAGCATATCAACCTTCCGCTTAAGTTGTAATGTAATTGCGATTACATAGGTTTTATGATGTAATTGAGTTTAGAAGAAACTGATGTAATGTAATCAAATTTGTAATCGTGATTACATTACATCTAATTTTTTTTGTCCAACCAAACACCCGAGTTAGATTGACAACGTAATGCCAATTACATTACGTTGTCCAATCCTGCGAACCAAACGGGCCCTAAGTATGATGGTGATTTTGTGGATACTTGTAGAAATTGAGATTATTCTTTTCACTTGTTGAGAGGGAGAGAGAAAAACAAATTTGACTGACCTTTCAAGAGTTTCAGCCAATGGAAACACTTCTCCCTTTTAGTTTTGTGTCCACATGGATTAAAAAGTCATGAAATCTCGTGGATAATATCAATAGATTTTTTTTTTTTTCCTCAATGTCCGACAAGTGGGGAACTATGTACATGATGTCTTGCACGCTATTTGCACTCACTGTATCCAATTTTTATACGCACATCGACATCTCACCGTTTGATTTCAAAACCGTCTGTCTAGTCAAAAAAATTATATCTTTTCTTGCTGACCAGAAGAGTCATTTGAGTTCGATTGGGTATCAATAGTTGCTTAACTGGTCTCCGTAACATTAGATTCGACATAAATAAAAATTCGAGTTGAGATGTGTTGGAATGGACTGAAATGTAGGCTGACTTATATGAAGAAAAAATGATTAGGCTAGAGTCCACCTCAACCTCAAACATTTGTCAATGACTAGATTTATGAAGAACTGAATCGGTCTCTTCTTAAATTTAATCGAACATGAAATAATAGTGAAGAAATTGTGCATGCAATTGCAAATTTAAAAATACTCCATTATCTTGATTTTTTTTTTTTTTAAAGAGTAGTCGCCTCTCTCTGTATTTGAATTATTTGAAATTTAGCTTGAACTAAGCATGACATACCCTCAAAGAAATAGTAAAAATGGGTTAAGTGCTGAAACAAGTTAAAAGATCGTCCACAATTATTCCATTAGTTAAAGACAGCTATTTATAATTTACTGTCCAAAATATGTCTTTACTGTCTATTCTATTATTAGTTCCAAACATAAGAAAAAGGAGGTGACCTACAAAAAAAAAAAAAAAAAAAATTAAGACTTGGACAAATCTTACTAATCTATATACCAATCGAATATTGATTAATAGGTTTCTCAAACAAGCCATGGTCATAGTTACTTCCTTCTCGTATTGAATGTTCCAAAAAAAAAATTCCAAGCTTTTGATTATTATACACAGAAAAATCAGACGTGCTATATAACTCGTGCAATATTCGTGCGAGCCGACGGACTGGACCGCACGTGCCGACAGAGGGGACGGAAAGGCCGGAGAGCAGAACAGAAGAGAGACGACAACGGAACAGGAGGGAGGGAGGTGGTGGCCCCCTAGGCTGGCTCGCACGAGTATGCGATTACTTGCTCGCACGAGTCGTAGCCTTTTTGCAGAAAAATATAAGAGGAAAAAGTTCTATTTTCCCACTACAAAATTTGGGGCAGAATGACAAGACATCGGACCTTAGTCCACGGTGGACATGTCAACGAGCCAGACATTCAGCACAAGTTCACATTCAACCACCAAGCAAACCCGATGTCAATTTTGTTTGGATTTTGTTTTATTTTCATTTATTTATTTTTTTACCAAAAGCAGGGCCAAGACGTGTCTCAATTGATGAAAAGAAAGTCATACAAAATAAAAGTACGTCAGAGAAGAGAAGAGTAAACAGTTTCAAAACCATAAACAAAATCGACAAAATATCTATGAACCTGAACTAGCATTTTGTTATAACAAAAATTGAGTTCCTAATTTTTTAAACTTGGTAATAAAAAGTCGTTGGATTACATGCATCTCATATCTTAATTTTTCTTCTTCAATAAACTAAAGATAAATTAATAATTACACTTTCAATGTTAGTAAAATTAAGATATCACACCCATAGTGTAAGTTCTTATTAGCGATTAGATTCTGAATTTACATTAGCTTAAAGTTTAAGGTCTGACATGTCCAATTAAAAATTTTAAACTGATTTTTTTTTTTTTTTTTTTTTTTTTTTTTTTTTCCATTATACCCTCATTTGTAACATGTGTTGATTGTTGTCCTTGTACTCATGTCAAGGATATACTAAAACAAAATAAAAATAAAAATCAGGATATAAACTTTCCAATTGAACATTCCATAACTTAAGCTATGAACTAGTATAAAATCCAATGGTCTAAACACTAATTACCCTTCTTATTTGAGTTTTTGTAGTGGTACTCTTTGTGTAACTAGAATTCCTAACCCTGTAGGGAGCTCTCCTGGTGAACGAATTTGGCTAGGGGTGAGCGTTCGATTTATTCGGTTTCAACCGAACCAAAATAGTCAAAATCGAATAAATTAAAATTATGAAAATCCAAAACCGAAACCGAATCGAAATGAGTCAAAATTGTAGCTGAACCTAATAACGATTCGGTTTATTAGGTTTATTCGGCTGGACTATTTCTATTACATAATGGATAAGGTCCAAAGTTGAAATAATGGTTAAATGATATTACAAATTATAATTTCTATACACATTTGTTGTATTTGCGTTCAAAGTTAGATTAGTTGTTACACTATCAAAACTTGGTTTCAAAACACATAAATAATTTTGTTACTTTCAAAATATACACATTTTAATTACAACATATGTATAGAATTGATGATGTTTACATAATTGTACAAGTCTTATTCTATTTACGGTTTTGGATCGAAATCGAAATTCAAAATCAAAATTGAATAAAATTTTTTAGTACTTTTAAAATTGAAATCCAATTGACTTAATTGAACCAATTTTTATTCGATTCGAATTGGTTCAATTTTTGGTCCGAATAATGCTCATCCCTAAATTTGGCCACTACCAACTGTCCCTTCCAATTTCTACATGGTGACACGACAACTTGTGAAACATGATCTGACAACCTAAAAGTGAAAATGATAATAAGTCAACTACGTAAATGATAATAAGTCAACTATCACGAGGAAGCAAAGAATAAGTAGAAAGGAACGTGTGAAAAAAGTACAGAAGAAAAGTAAACTAAAGCGGCTTCAGACATGTTTAAATAAACATTTGGTACTAACCCGTAAGAAAAGCTCTTGGATATCTATTTCTTGCTAGTTACTATTTGAGATGAAGACATATAAATCCGTACAATATTTTATATTTTTTTAATGCTAGGGATCCCTTATATATCTCTTTACAAGAGCAAGCATGAAGTTGAATCGAGAAATCTATATATCAAGTGTCACAAGTCCATCTTTTATGAATTATGAGATAAATTGATAGATTCTCATTGTGGGGACAAGAAGTTAGCAAATTTGATTCATTTTTTCAGGATGTTGTTATTGATTTTTCTAAAATATCATTCCGTACTACTCTTTAATTTTCTATCATTCAAATTACAAATTTGTTCCTGCATTAAATATGACATAAATTTGTGCATCCATGGTAGGCCTGTCAATGGTAGACCGAAAATCCGTATCCGATCCGTATTCGAACCGAAAATATCCGAATTTTCGGATACGGATACGGATTCGGATATCATATCGGATATTTATTGGATATCGGATGCGAATACGGTAAATGTCATATCCGAACAAATAATATTTAAATTATTTGATAAATTTAAAATGATATTTACTATAAATTATGTTTTTCAGCCAAAACTTATTGGAAAGTGTAGATACTTCAAACTATGTTTTTCAGCCACTTTAAGTGGTTTAGATCGGTACCATAGGGTTGAACTTAAATTTTCAGCAACATATATACTACAATATATTTGTCATATCATATCTAAAGAGTTAAAACGTTTTTTGTTGTCACCTTGCAAGCGGCTGAAAAACATAGTTTGAAGTATCTACCCGATCTAAACCAACAAGGTGACAACCAAAACGTTTTAACTCTTTTTTTTCTTCCCTTTTTTTAATATTTTTTTAGTAATCTTATTGGTTCGGATATTATCCGATATCCGTTAAAATTATTGGTAACGGATATGGTAGCCAAAAATTATATCCGATCGGATATCGGATAGTTATCGGATATATCCGATAGTTAATGGTTCGGATATGGTAATGCCAATATTCGACCAATAAGTTACCATTGACAGGCCTAATCCATGGAGAGAGAAGTTCATGATAACATTTTAGGATTGCCAATAATGTTAAATGAAGGGACATATTTGAAATTTAAATGATAAAAAATTAAAAAAAAAGTGCAGAATAACATTTTAGGAGTGCCAATAACAATTTTTTTAATCTGGAAATTGCTGTGAAACCCAATTTCGGGGTTGATTTTTATGAAAAATCCACCCGCATGGTGGGTTTTATGAAATGCTCAGAATTATATATTTCCACGTTAAATATTATAAGATTCCATTTAGATGCTCTATTGTCATTTGTACAGTTCCAAAAATACCCTTCGCGCAAATTTGGTCATATATATATATGATTTTGATTTCACAAACTTAGATTTGGATTGCGATTTTATTCTTCTTCTTTTTTACGGAAGATCTGAATTCTATTGTTCTCATCTTCAGCAGAGATCGTAAATATCGTTCGTTGTTCACTGTGATTTTCTTCAGTCGAACTTCGATCATCGCTCATCATCATCATCATCTTTATGGAGTGATTTGTAGTTTTTCAGCGATTAGATCAATTGTGGAGAGAAGATCATTTTCTTGTCTTTTTATAGATCTTAAAACAAGGTGAGAGTTTAGATATGTAGAAATTCATTCATCATCTTCGTCTAGTCGCAAAATTTTTGCTGAATTTGAATTTGTTATGAAGATTATTAACTGAGTAACGATTATAGAGATCTTTAATCTCGTTATTTTTGTGCGAATATGACGGCTAATTCGACGGAGACTGACCATTCTCCGTTAGTATTGGCCGAAGAATGACCATTTCCATTCAGAATGATCATTCTCCGTCAGTTTTAGACGAAGAACGTCAGAAATGTGTTGTCCTATTTTGTGATCTCTTCTGTTTTTATGTTATCAGGGGGGAATGGATTCAAGTTGTTTAGTTAATCTTTGTTTCAAGAGAGACATAGTTTCCTGCCGTGTCACACATGAAAGTACCGTAGAATTTTTAAAGCACCAAGTGTGCGATCGATGGACTTTTTTGGATCCACTTTCCTTTCGTTTCAAGTTTTTGCATTCTGATGGGACTGAACTGTACGTTGATAGTGATTTTTGGCTTCAGTCCTTGGTTGGGGGTTTCAATGGTACCCATGACGTGAGCTTTGATCTATTTGTGGAGCAAGTATACCCTCCATGTTCTTCATCGACATCTTTTCCTTGTCAAAGCATTCCTATGGGACCTTCGTCTTCCTCTTCTAGTTCCTTGAGTAGTAGATATTCTCCTACTGTAAAGGATAAACGAGTAGTAGAATTTTATGAGGGCTCAATTGAGACAATAAAGAAGAGGGAAATCAGATATATTTCCTAGATCAATTACAGGCATTGGTCAGATTTTCCTAAATGGTGTTGAAGAAGTTAGGCACGCTGTTAGAAAGCTATATTTTGAATCTCGTCATCCATTCCATATTCTAAAATCTGAGCCGGGGAGGTACACCGTTTGCTGCAAGAATTACAAGACCCATGCTTGTTTGTGGAGCTTCCATGCTATATCCATTTCGAAAGATAATCAAATTTTTGAGGTGAAGAGGTATGTAGGAGAACATAATTGTCGAGCTGGCTATATGGATAAAGGTAATCTAGTTGTTCCTGTCACGTCCCGAGTCGACAAACCGTTCGTCCCCGGTGTTACTTTGTCGATTCGATCGTCCTCGCTAAGACGTGATGCCGTACGAGTGAGGAATTGCACTCGTACAAGGCAAGAACGTTACGTTGCTTTTCATATTAATACGCCAAGTTGAAACTTCACAAATTACATCAGAATATAAGACGCAGTATAGGAAGATAGAAATGCTTTTCATTCATAGCTTGCAGCGAAGTGCAAGTCGTAATTACATTGGATGCCGTTGCGGCTACATTGATTAAAAATAGAAAGAAATACACTCGACAAGTTGCCTGAACTAACGCTTGTCGTCCCATACATTCGCCCCTTTATACACAAGCCGTCGATTGAATTGGCTTCAAAATACTTCAGCATAGAAAAAGCTTCAAAACGCCTCTCCGTACTTCAGCTTCAGTTTAGTTAGGAGCGCCCGCCGCACCTGGGGAAATTGGGGGAATGGGATTAGCACACTTGCTAAGTGGACGAGACGAACCCACTCGTCTAAACCGACTCTGATTGTTAGGGTAGGCATGCTTTAGAGTTGTCTTTCTATTAGAACTAAATGAATTCAGTTCATATTCGATAGCCATCTTTGAGTAATAAAGCATACAGTGAAATATAGCAGTTTATCATATTTCTTACCACGGCCGTGCTCGTCCTTGCATGAAAACAGAGATAATATTTACACCCGCATAAGACAATAGGTGAGCATGCTACTATCTTATATGCGGTCATTGATGTTACACATCACGTGGGACTATCTCAACGGCATTTCGGCCCGCTCAGTCTAGGTTGCAAGCCTGACTGACGGTCCCGCAATGCATCAGTGCCGAAGCACGATTATTCATTCCCCCTAGGTCGATTCGATTCCGATGTCCCGGATATCGATTCGAGGAAAATATCAACTTGTGCACAAGCTGTCCATGACCATGCCAATGCGTGAACAGTTTAACATATGCAACAATTTTGTATAGCGCGGACAGTATTGAACGGCATTATCATTTCCCCCAACTTATGCAATGATTCATTTTTTCCCAAGTCGTACTCCCGATTTAGCATCTCGTGGGCACCAAATTGTTTGAGGCATCATAACCCATAATCGACGTTTCGTATTATTTTGCAGCACGTGAAATAGTATATTTTTTTACTAGAACCTTAAACTTTCTGGTTTATGTGATAGACTTGTATTTTCAGAGTGAATTACTCTAAATCGATATTTTTTTTGAGTTTTTGAACTTAGTGGATTGGCATGCAATTAACTTGGCATCGTTCGATTTGAATAAATTCGAGGCAAGGAATTAGTTTGCGGGACAGAGTAGAAAAGAAGGGGCCGAATCACCCACCGTTTACTTTGCTCGTGCCGATCGTCGAAGCGCTTCGCAACGTTAAGCTTTAGTTACGCGAGCTCCTGCAATGGCACCAACACTTTGTTAGAATTCCTTCTTTTTCCCTTGCTTCAAAATTTGTAATTGCATCCATGAAAACGACGCGAAAGCACTTCATCAAGCCCAGCGGCAAAAGATCCAAGAAAACTATACAGCGGTCTGGTCCCGCCGAAGGGACTCTTATAGAGAGCTCACTCGCCGAGATGCAGCCCGCTGCATCTAGGACTTATTCCAACAGAAGTCGTTCCATTAGTTGGATCGATTCTCGTAACTTCCGTCCAAATCGATTTGAATCGATACCGCAAGGCGTTATCGTTTACCAAGCTTAGTGATCGAGTCAGATAGCCATCTAAGTTCCTGGCCGATCTGACTCGGCACAAGCATATTATGAAGTTCCCTCGCCTATCGAAAGCAGGATGATACATAATATACCACTAAGAAAAAGTTTCGTCCCGAAACTTAAGAAGAAGGGACTGACCTTAATTTTGACAAACAACGCAGGATATTTCTCTTTCATCTCCATCTTCCACGTCGACTCCTCGACTGAATGGTTCTGCCAAAGCACGCGGACCAAGGACATCGACCGATTTCGTAGCACCTTCTCCTTGCGGTCCAAAATTTTGAATAGGCTCCTCCGAGTAAGACAAGTCAGTACGTAGCTCCAACTGATCGAAGCTAACCACATAACTTGGATCGTGCACGTATTTTTGAAGTTGTGAAACGTGGAAGACATCGTGTACATCAGCCAAGGCAGGAGGTAGTGCTATCCGATAAGCAACCGTTGCAACTCGCTCGATGATCTCGAAGGGGCCTACAAATATCGGGCTCAACTTGCCTTTAACGTCAAACCGCATCACACCGCGCATGGGCGTTACTTTCAAAAATACATGATCCCCGACCAAGAACTCTAGCGGTCGTCGACGAAGATCTGCGTAGCTCTTTTGTCGACTTTGTGCGATACAGAGTCTATCTCGAATCAAGCGAACCTTTTCGACGGCCTGCTCCACTAGTTCCGGTCCAAGCACTTGTCGCTCTCCGACTTTATCCCAGCATATCGACGAACGACACTTCCTCCCGTAGAGCGCTTCGTATGGAGCCATCTGAATGCTCGACTAATAACTGTTGTTATATGCAAACTCTGCAAGCGACAAATGCGTATCCCAACTAGTCTTTAGGTCGATCGCACACAGACGCAACATATCTTCTAGGATTTGATTTACCCTCTCCGTCTGACCGTATGTTTGGGGATGGTACGCAGAACTAAAGTTTAGCTTCGTCCCCATCGCCGCTTGTAGGCTCGTCCAGAAATGCGATAGGAATCGCCCGTCTCTATCCAAAATTATTGAGGCCGGTACCCCGTGCAGTCGAACAATCTCGTCAACGTAAATTTGTGCTAACCGATCGACGCTCCATCCTACTTTAATTGCGATGAAGTGAGCCAACTTGGTCAATCGATCAACAATGACCCAAATCGCATCATTCCCCCACGACGTCTTCGAAAATCCCGCAATAAAATCCATCGAGATGTTGTCCCACTTCCACTCGGGAATGGCGATGTTCTGCAACTCTCCGCCTGGCCTTTGGTGTTCCACCTTCACTTGCTGACACGCCATGCACTGCGATACGAAAGTAGCCACATCTTTCTTTATGCCGTACCACCAGAAGTTTGTGCACAAGTCCTTGTACATCTTGGTGCTTCCAGGATGTAGCGAGTACTTCGTATAATGTGCCTTCGTCAGAATTTCTTTCATGAGTTCGGCAGTTTCAGGAATACATAGCCTTTCCTTTAGTCGCATCGTCCCGTCTTTGTCATCCGCAAAGTCAGTCGCCCTTCCTGTTGGAATCAGCTCGTGCATCTTCTTCAGGAATGAGTCGTCCTTCTGTGCGGTCTTTATCTTGCTAAGCAGGCTCGATCCTAACTTCAACTGAGCTAGGTGCAGGTGTCGATACTCAATTCCAAGTTCGATACCCATCGCTTCAAGGTCTCGCCGTATCTCATTGTTTATGGCTAGTGTTTCCATAAATATTATGCTAAGCGCGTCGGCTACCACATTTCCCTTGCCCGACGTATACTCGATCGTTAGCTCGTAATCTTTTACGAGTTCGAGCCAACGTCGCTGTCGTAGGTTGAGCTCTCGTTGCGTAAACAAGTATTTCAGACTTTTATGATCTGTGTAAATTTTGCACGCCACACCATAGAGGTAGTGCCGCCAGAGCTTCAATGAAAACACGATCGCCGCCAATTCTAGGTCGTGCGTCGGGTAGTTTTTTTTGTGCTGCTTCAACTGCCGTAAAGTATAGGAGATGACTTTGTCTCTCTGCATGAGTATGCACCCGAGGCCAGTTCCCGATGCGTCGTTGAATATCTGAAAGCCTTCTGGACCGTCTGAAAGTACAAGGATTGGAGCTGAGACGAGCCGTTGCTTCAACTCTTGAAAGCTGGATTCACAGTCATCACTCCATTCAAATACTACTCCCTTCTGGGTGAGGCGAGTCAGAGGCGACGCTAGTTTTGAAAAGCTTTGCACGAATCTTCGGTAGTAGCCCGCTAAGCCCAGGAAACTCCAAATGTCGCTAGCCGAGGTAGGTCGTTTCCAATCTACCACCGCTTCAATCTTCTTTGGGTCCACCGTGACATCTTCAGCAGAGATTACATGTCCGAGGAATGTTACGCTACTCATCCAGAACTCGCACTTACTCTGCTTAGCATATAATTTGTTTTCACGCAGCGTCTGCAACACTGTCTTCAAGTGCTCGGCATGCTCTTCTCGATTCCTTGAGTAGACAAGGATATCGTCGATGAACACGACTATAAATTTATCGATTTAAGGTCGGAACACTCGGTTCATCAGATCCATGAAAGCGGCTGGGGCATTCGTCAAACCGAACGACATGACGAGGAATTCGTAATAACCATATCGAGTACGGAAGGCAGACTTCGATACGTCGTCGGACTTGATCTTCAATTGATGATAGCCTGAACGAAGATCGATTTTTGAAAACACTGATGCGTCTTATAGTTGGTCAAACAAGTCGTCGATTCGTGGCAAAGGATACTTGTTCCATACGGTCGCCTTATTGAGTTTCCGATAGTCGATGCATAGCCGCATCGATCCATCCTTCTTCTTTACGAATAATACGGGAGCTCCTCACGGAGAGGCGCTAGGGCGAATAAATCTGCGGTCTAGCAACTCTTGTAATTGCACCTTCAGCTCCTTCAGTTCTACTGGAGCCATTCGGTAAGGCGCATTTGATATCGGCCGTGTATCCGAAAAGGTGTCGATGCTGAATTCAATTTCTCGATCCGACGGTATTCCGGGCATCTCGTCAGGAAAAACGTCGAGAAAATCTGCCACAACATCAGTCTACATTGTATTTGTATTATCCTTCTGCGTGTCTCGAACTGATGCCAAGTATCCCGTACAGCCGGAACGCAGCATATGTCTCACCGAGATTGCCGACATCATCATTACCGTCTTCGAGACCGTACCGCACGAATATAAGAACTCTGTCTCGCCAGGAAGACGAAACACCACCCTCTTCTCCGCGCATTCGATCGTTGCACGACAAGCGTCCAACCAATCATGCCCAGGATTATGTCGTACTCTTTGATATCTAGTACGACGGCATCCAAGGATAGATATCTTCCTCCGATGCAAATGTGGCCATCCCTACAGATAAAGTTCGCAGGCATATTGACTCCTGACGGAGTGCTAACGCTAACATTTATATCTAGTGATTGCATGGTTATTTTATTTTTTTCGCATAATCAGCAGATATAAAGCTATGCGTCGCATCTGAATCGAATAGTACTCGAGCAGGTATATTTTTGTAGAGTAATATACCTGTTACAACAGTATCGGACGCAAATGCCTCGTCCCGAGTTAAGGCATAAACTCGGCCTTGAGCTCCGTGGCATTGGTTATGCTGGTTGACGGGCATCGCATTTGCGCCTTGCAGTATCGGCGCTTTATGCAGATTCAGAACGTTCCTGGGTGGGTTGGGTTGATTCGGAACTTTATGCGGGCAATATGTAACTATATGGCCTATCTCGCCACATTTGTAGCAAGATCTCGTGATGCAGTCGACGGTTCGGTGCCTACGCCTACCGCACCTGGTGCAGTGTTGACTGCCATGGCCTCAGTCATCGAATCTGTTTGGACGTTTTGCTATTTCTGCTCCCCCGGCGTCGTTAGGACGCTTGTTGAAGTGGTTATGGATGCCTCTACTCGACATACGGCCAAAGATACGCTCACTATCAAGAGCTGCATTATAGGATTCACGGTATGTTCGGCACCTTTGATTCATTACGTCCCTTCTCAGTTCGTCATTTAGGCCTTGTTAGAAGCGTTCACACCAGGCTTCTTTGTTGGACAGGAAGGCGCCGACAAACTTCGCCAGCTTTGAAAAGCTCGAATCATAATCGTCGATAGACATATTTCCCTGTCGCAGAGTCATGAACTCGTCTTCTTTTTGTTGACGAACGGCGCGAGGAACGTACTATTCGAGGAAAGCTTCCTTGAATATCTTCTAGGAAATTGTGGCGTCTATATCAGCTTTGTAGATTTTCTGCTTCTTAGCTGCCCACCAGTCGTACGCCCTCAGTTGCAGCTGTAACTGTAATCCCCCTCATTTTGGATCTTATTTTTAATTATTTTATATAGATATTTTAATTTATTAAAGTCAATAATGACTATGTTAGTAGTTTACTGTAGCTTTGATTTTTGGAAGCACAACAAATATTGTTTTCTCAAATCCAGTTCCATATTTGAATTCTAGACTCGTCCACCTTGAGTTTGATATATCATGTCCCATCCAATTTTACTTTTCAACATTCCTTTGACTTTGCGCAATTTCGGGCCAACTTAGGCCAATTTGAGCCATTGACGTAATTTTAAGCCAACTTCCAATTTAATTGTTGGACTTGACATAGATCGAAACCATATGACCCAATATATGGTTTTAATCCATTTTGAGTCAACAATGCACATGCCTAGGGTGTACTATCTAATCGAGTTCTCATGGGCTACTTATTTGCAAATGGCATATGAGACTCATTAAATTGATTTTTGGGTCCAATTTGACTAGTAATGCTACTCGGACCCTAACCTAGTCAACCCTACTAGTTAGAGCCTAACTGGGAGTACCAAAACCAAGTATACATATATTTAAGAGAATATTAGAGGTTTAATTGCAGCCATATGTAATATTCCCTTATATATTTGGCTTGGTCAAACATCTAACCAAAATAGGAAACCTATTAATAATAGTATGATTTGGAGAACCAAATCATGTCCAAATTAGATCAAACCAAATCCCATGACCTAATAATATAAATACAAACTAACCCTAATCTTTTTCTCTCTCTTCAAAACCACCCACTACTCCACAAATCTCCCCAAACCTAGCGGCCACCACTCCAAACCTGAAACCCTAGCCGACCCCCCTTTTTTCACAAAATATAATTTCTCCTCGATTTCTCCGCCAACCACCACCACTTGGATGTCCCTCTCAACATCCCCTTCCACCTTAGCAACTGTAGGAACAACCTTGCGGCCGTTAGAGGGGTACACGACGCGCTACTTGGGCCGAAACTCCGACGAATCGAAGTCTGAAACGTCACAGCAGGTTAGTCGACTTGTAGATGATGTTTCATCCACTTTTTCTCATTTGTTTCTCCTCAGAACAAATCTGAGAGTTACCTTTGTATGTCTACTCCAACCTCTGATCGCTGGATCTTCTAGTTCCAAGCGGTTTGTCCGTGGCGTTGATTCTACGATAGGATATCCAGAATTGATGAATTCTGTTACGGGCCACTTTTCGCCTATCTAAGGTCAGTTTTTAACCTTTTAATATTTTTATTCAGAATCTAGACGTCGTTACCTTTCCAACGCATATCTGAAAGTTAGGTTTCGCATCCGTTTGCTATTTTTAAAAATTCATGACATTTGTCGTATCACCGAACTCCAAAAATTTCTGTTTTCCTTGTGTCCAAAAGTCTCAAAACTCCATGAATCTATATTAAACTTCAAGTTGTGTAAAGTATAACATTATAAGTACTATTTTAACTAATTTTTAGAATTTTTACAGAATTTATTAATTTTATTTAATCGTTATTTCGGGGCTAAATTAATGGGTCGATTTGAGGAAGTCATGTGTGGCATTGACATAAGACCTCTTGTGAAAGGATTTTACTATTAAAAATAGTATTATAGCAATATATAAGTATTTATAGATAAATTTCAGAATTTAAATATATTATTTACGAGAGGTTTTGTTACCTATATGTACTTATATAATAGATGCAGTGTCGTAACAACGCTATAGCAACTAGGCGGCGTAGATACTCATATGATTTATATATGGTGTGTTATATAGAATATTAAATATAGTGTATTATTAAAGGTGAGCTTGGGAGGATCGATAAGGACACCGGAGTTGGACAGGCTTACCCGAAGACAGTAGTTACAACATTTGGAGACTGTTGTGCGAGTTGACCGTTCGTGGCTCATTGAGTGGTTTATAGTTCGATTTTTTCGGCTCAGGACAGCAGGCGAGTACATTCTCTGATAGTTTTTATTGTCTTGATATCTACTATATCCGATTCAGTTGTAGTGTTATACTTGATTCTCGACACGAGGATACACGGACTAGTATACGTGAATCTCGTCATGAGATGTCATTCCTGGTTTACCCGGTATATGAGTACATTGTTCGATATTATTTCCTGTACTTGTATAGACACCGATTTGGGAGTGGGCTGGCCCCCTGCTCTTCGAATTCCGTGTCATGACCTGTCATGTCTGGATTCATTATACTACTCGGGGATGGGGGAGTTATTAGAGGTTATGTGATCATTACCCCTACTTGTTTATTACTTGCGCATAGCTCCACCCTCACCACACGTAGGGTGTAGCCTGACCTTATACTACTTGTGCATAGCTTTCCATTTTGGCCGGCCTGATCCCTACATTATTATACTACTTGTGCATAGCCGGTCAAATGGAACAGCCTGATCTTGACCCAAACCGATCACATAACGCTTTAATATCTCATGGCACTTTATTTTTATGTTTACATCATACCTCAGATTACTTTCCATTGTTTATATTCCAGTTTCATCTTATATATCTCACACTTGACATGATATATAGTTCTCTTGTACCGTTTTACTTTCAGTCTTGATATTCCATCTTGTATTTCATTATGATTGTCTCTTATAGTATTTGTCAATTTACATGGAACTGCTATTGGCGTTTGTACTTGCTCATATCCTGACAGGATAACCCCCATTGTTTTTCAGAGGATTTAGATACAGATTGCCCGACTTACTACGGGTTTGGCATAGAAGGAGCCTACGACCAGGACATGCCTGTGGACCCGGTGCTCGTAGAGGACGTACCGCCAGTAGTGACCTAGTTCACCTAGATTTTGTCTTGATTACATTCCAGTTTGATACTTTGAGACTTGTAGTATTTATTTTGGGATATTGTTTTATGTCTTGGTCTCTGAACTTGTGATTGTGGCTCGTCACTATTTCAGACTATTTATCTCATCTTTATCTTTATCTTTATCATTGTGTTTATCTTCCTTAGAATTATGTGATTGAGTTGTGGTTATATTCCTCCGTGCGGAGATGATAGGTTATATTATTGTATCTTAGATTCTATATATTCTAGATGACCTTTACAGCGTTCTACCGCCGATACTGCGGCGTAGGCTGGACGTACCCACGTGCTCGTGCCCCTAAACAGGGTGCGGGTCGTGACAGTAACGCCGCACAAGTTACCCTCTGGGACCCTTAAATGCTAAGCAGATTAAACATGTCCTCCATCTTCGCGAGCCATCCCACGATCACATCAGGCTCTGCTCGACCGTTGAATTTTGGTGGGTTCATCTTACGGAACTCCTTTGCCTTAAACAAGGAAGAAGAATTTATCATTTGCGGTTGAGCTTCTTCTTTCTCGTTTTCTTCTTGATCACCTTGCTTCTCCTTGGGTACTTCGTCCGTTGTCTTGGTATTGCCTACCATTCTGCTCACTATCTGAGTCAGGGCGTTCATCTGTTTCTGCTGCGCATCAAATTAGGCTTTGAATTGCATCTGAAGCTGTTGCTGCTGCAGTTCTATTAACTGTAGCATCTTCTCCATAGTCGTCTCGCTAGGGCCAGTACTTTTTGTGCTCGACGTACTATCAACGGTTTGGGTTGTTGTGCCGGGATTGTTTCTTTTTTTAGTCATTCCTACAAAACAGAGTAAACCCGTTAGTATTTTTCAAAAATATCTACGGGCTTACCTATATGAAACTTTTATTTCACGCAGCATGTCGACAAGCATTCAATCGAGCCATCGCAACGAACATTCCAACAATGAAACATCTTTCGAAAATCCGAGGAAACATAACTAAAGGTCTGATACCAATTTGTCACGCCACTACAACAAAAAACCCTTTTAATGACGGCTAAAAAGCGTCATTAATGACGAACCATGACGCTTTTTTTTTCACAGTAATCGTTATGAAAACGGGTGTTATAAATGTTTTTTAAAAGCGTCATAAAATAACCGTCATGAATAGATAATATGTATAGGCTCAATGCAGCACATTTATAACACTCATATTACTGAACTCATCACATTTATAACACTCAATACTGCACATTATATATTACTTTCCAAAAACTTCTCAATTCAATTTTAAAACACCAACTTTGAACTATATTCACAAGAAAACAACGAAATGTTATATCACCATCTTCATTACATTATCTCAAAATAGGGTATCCAAATACATATATTTACAACTACTACTTAAATGAATCCTCTAAACAAGTAACTAATTTGGCTTTAACTTGAGCACATCAGAACTGTCAACATCACGTGTAGCAAATCCCACCACTGCAATAATAGTTGCATCTTCATGTGCACCTGAGAAAGAAAATTAATACTAGTTAGCTACAATTCCACCATGCATCAATAACAAGTATTATCAACACATTAAGATAACACCAACTTACAAATTTGAAAATAGAGAGAGCTCTATGAGCTAATCTTCAAAAACTTCAATGACCAAGGCATTAAAAACGATATATCAATGGTTCATGCTTTAAACCTCATCTTCTTAAATTTTAGTTTAACTAAAGGTAGAATTAGAACTACTAATTTTTTTTCTTAAGTTTGAACAATCAAATTTATTGGATACTTGACCACAAAAGAATTAATAATCACTACAGCTAAATTCTTTCCAGAAAAGAAGTTAGCATAGGAGAAAACTTACTAACTGTTCCAGAAGTCAAGCTACACATACTTAGAGAGAAGTAAAATACTTACCGGTAGAGCCATCTTCTTTAATGTACTCATTGCCAAAGAGTGAAATGATTCATATTCAAGAAACTATTTGATACTATGACAGAAACAATTTACCAATCTGGAAGAAGCCAAAATGCTTGCTAACACTTGTATCATATCAAAAAAAGCTTTATCTATTGATACCACATAAAAGTCCCAGTCTTCACCCAATTATAATATAATATGTAATTTCTTCTTTTACTCCGTAATGCAAATATATCCACGTCCAAAATGAGAGAATTAGAAGAAAAAACTCTTAATTTTAATGCTTACCTCATGAACCCTTGGTCTATGGTGTCTGAGCTCCAGTAATGATTCCTTCCTTTCTATCAGGACTCCAAGTTCCCCATGCACAAATACTTGAGCTGCACTCAAAAGGATACAAAATTCAGCTCAAAAGAAGTCATAGTCAACTAAGAGTTTTTGCTTTGATTCTATACTCATGCACAAATACTTGTATGTTATCCCACTTGAGGACAGTCCAATATACCTAGATGCAGTAGCATTTACATGGTTAGCGTATCCATTCTACTATAGATAATGTAACATGAAAAAAATAAGTTATGACGAACTCACTTATCACGGTTAGCAGCCGCTTTATTCCTGACTGCCTGTATTTTTTCCTTGTCATTTAGAAGTGCTACAATCGATTCAACCTTCTTTCTTACATTTATTCCAGAATCCTTCCCATTAGGCTCAACATATGCGAAGCCTGAAAGGGACTTGATAAACATAAAACAAGTAAATACAAAGTACTTAACAAAAAAAATAACGTTCATCAGATTTTTCTATTATAGATGGAGAAGCTATACTGAAATTTTGAGATTCCAATAGCTCTTGTCACTCAATGTAAGATTAAAAATTATAATATTTCCTAACATTGAAGGATGATTTGGATATAAAAAATAATAATCCTATTTTTTTAAGCAAATGTGACAGCTCCTGTCACTCTCTTTTCTTTTGTAGTGCGCCTAATAATTTCCTAAACAAAGCCTTAGGAATCCCGTTGGTAGGCACCAAATGTAGTTTTTTAGTAACCAAACAGTCCCCCTTTTTTTTAATGAAGATTACAGCCAATCTTGTTCGGCGTTCCATTATTAATTTGATGTCCAAAAGCCAAATTAATAAAAGCAACTTACAAGTATAAAACGATATTTATAGGAAAGCAAACATCTTTCTATTCTAATTTATGCAAGAAATATATACGACTGAGTTCTATTAAGAAGAAAGTATGTTTGTTTTACTGCAGGGTGGTGCCATAGGAATGGCATGCTCCTCCTGGTGTACGAGTTTATGCCAAACGGCAGCCTGGAGCAGCACTTGTTCGGTGGTGGGCCCGAGCGGCCCCCCTCCTGACGTGGGCCCACCGATACAACATCCTCGTCGGAGTTGCCTCGGCCCTCCCCTACCTCCACAACGAGTACGACCAGATGGTGATCCACAGGGACATTAAGTCCTCCAACGTGCTCCTCGACTCCAACTTCAACGCCAGGCTGGGCGACTTCGGCCTCGCCCGGGCCGTCGACACCGACAAGACCTCCTACGCTTTTAATTTCTTCAAAATTAGGGTTAGGGTTTTGGAGTTGGGAGAAAGGAAGGAGAAGAAGAGGAGAGGAGGGTGTAAGGAAGAGGAACTGACCCATGAGGGCTTCGGATCCGAGGCCGATGTCGAAACCGATGAAGCGGCGGAGGTTGCGGACCCACGACATCGACGACGCCGGAGGAAGGAGAGGGAGAGCGCGGAGAAGAGGACGAGCAGAACCTTAACGCTCCTCCTTCGCGTTCTTGTCGATCGCGTGCGCGACGGCCTCGAGCTTGTCCTGGAGGGCGACGAGGAGCGTGAGGCCCTCCTCGAAGATTTTGGATCTAGGGTTAGGGTTTTGGAGTTGGGGGAGAGGAAGGAGAAGAAAGGAGGAGAAGGAGAAGACCGGAATGTTTTGGAGGAGAGGCGGGCTATAGCAAAGATTTTGCCAACAATTAAACATAAAAAATATTACAAGTTTACCACCGCTCTAAATTATTAATAACGCTTTGTTTTATAAACATTATAAAAAGCCCAGAATTAGCCTAAACCGTCATAGAAAAAAGGTATTTCGAACTTTGATGACGCTTTTTTATCAGCCGTCATGAAATCCACTTATCAAGCGTCATTAAAAGGGTTTTTTGTTGTAGTGCACCCCGAGTTGACAAACCGTTCGTCCCCGGTGTTACTTTGTCGATTCGATCGTTCTCGCTAAGACGTGATGCCGTATGAGTCAGGGATTGCACTCGTACAAGACAAGAATGTTACGTTGCTTTTCATATTAATACGCCAAGTTGAAACTTTACAAATCACATCAGAATATAAGACGCAGTATAGGAAGATAGAAATGCTTTTCATTCATAGCTTGCAACGAAGTGCAAGTCGTAATTACATTGGATGCTGTTGCGGCTACATTGATTGAAAATAGAAAAAATACACTCGACAAGTTACCTGAACTAACGCTTGCCGTCCCATACATTCGCCCCTTTATACACAAGCCGTCGATTGAATTGGCTTCAAAATACTTCAGCATAGGAAGAGCTTCAAAATGCCTCTCCGTACTTCAGCTTCAGTTTAGTTGGGAGCGCCCGCCGCACCTGGAGAAATTAGGGGAATGAGATTAGCACACTTGCCAAGTGGACGAGACGAACCCACTCGTCTAAACCGACTCTGATTGTTAGGCTAGGCATGCTTTATAGTTGTCTTTCTATTAGAACTAAATGAATTCAGTTCATATTCGATAGCCATCTTTGAGTAATAAAACATACAGTAAAATATAGCAGTTTATCATATTTCTTACCACGGTCGTGCTCGTCCCTGCATGAAAACAGAGATAATATTTACACCTGCATAAGACAACAGGTGAGCATGCTACTATCTTATATGCGGTCATTGATGTTACACATCATGTGGGACTATCTCAACGGCATTTCGGCCCGCTCAGTCTAGGTTGCAAGCCTGACTGACGGTTCCGCAATGCATCAGTGCCGAAGCATGATTATTCATTCCCCCTAGGTCGATTCGATTCCGATGCCCCGAATATCGATTCGAGGAAAAATATCAACTTGTGCATAAGCTGTCCATGACCATGCCAATGCGTGAACAGTTTAACATATGCAACAGTTTTGTATAGCGCGGACAGTATTGAACGGCATTATCATTTCCCCCAACTTATGCAATGATTCATTTTTCCCCAAGTCGTACTCCCGATTTAGCATCTCATGGGCACCAAATTGTCTGAGGCATCATAACCCATAATCGACGTTTCGTATTATTTTGCAGCACGTGAAATAGTATTTTTTTTTTTACTAGAACCTTAAACTTTCTGGTTTATGTGATAGACTTGTATTTTCAGATTGAATTACTCTAAATCGATATATTTTTTTTCGAGTTTTTGAACTTAGTGGATTGGCATACAATTAACTTGGCATCGTTCAATTTGAATAAATTCGAGGCAAGGAATTAGTTTGCAGGACAGAGTAGAAAAGAAGGGGCCGAATCACCCACCGTTTACTTTGCTCGTGCCGATCGTCAAAGCGCTTCACAACGTCAAGCTTTAGTTATGCGAGCTCCTGCAATGGCACCAACACTTTGTTAGAATTTCTTCTTTTTCCCTTGCTTCGAAATTTGTAATTGCATCCATGAAAACGACGCGAAAGCACTTCATCAAGCCCAGCGGCAAAAGATCCAAGAAAACTATACAGCGGTCCGGTCCCATCGAAGGGACTCTTATAGAGAGCTCACTCGCCGAGACGCAGCCCGCTGCATCTAGGACTTATTCCAACAGAAGTCGTTCCATTAGTTGGATCGATTCTCGTAACTTCCGTCCAAATCGACTTGAATCGATGCCACAAGGCGTTATCGTTTACCAAGCTTAGCGATCGAGTCAGATGGCCATCTAAGTTTTCGACCGATCTGACTCGGCGCAAGCATATTATGAAGTTCCGCCGCCTCTCGAAAGCGGGACGCTACAGTTCCAGCAAAGTTTGTGAAAAGTTTTGTTAGTGACATTATTCGGATGGATCCTAAAAAGTTGGCAAAATTAGTTGTTGATGAATTCAAGGTTGATTATGGTTTATCTTTTACCTCCGGGCAGGCATACCATGGCATTAGGTTGGTGCACCAAGAAATGTATGGAGATGATATTAGAGCTTACAGTGACTTGTGTTGGTATGTCGACAAGGAAAAGGAAACCCATATTGGTTCCATTATCGACTTTCAGAAAGATGATACGTCAATGAGGTTTCAGCGACTTTTTCTTTCATATGGGGCTTGCGTCGAAGGCTTTCAATATTGTCGCCCGATGCTATATTTGATGCGACTTTCCTTACATGGAGGTTTAGAGGGTGTTTAATGTCTGCTACAGTGAAAAATGGTAACCAACAGTTCTACCCTATTGCCTACGGTATAGTCTAGGGCGAAGATGGTGACAATTGGGAATGGTTCCTTAAAAGTCTCAAGAATGTTGTTGGATGTAGTAGACGTATTGTTTTTCTTTCAGATCAAAGCACCGGTTTAGTTTCTGAAGTTCCCAAAGTGTTTCCTACTTCTTACCATAGCTATTGCTATTATCACATGAAGAATAACATACCGCTGAAGGAGAAAAGAAATAAAAAAGTGTATCCGCATGTACTTGAAGCTTGGAGACAAGCAGTATATGCTCTAACTCCATGTGTGTAAATGAGACAGATATATGCAGCGTTTCTGTGCATTCTCCTTTATTTTATAACAAGTAGAATGAACATTCTCCGTGTAAATAACACAGAGAATAGTATTCTCCGTGTTGCCTAGAACGAAGAATGTTCGTTCTCCATTTTAAAATACACGGAGAATGGCATTCACCGTGTCATTTAACACGAATAATTTTATTCTCCGTTAGTTTAGAACGGAGAATACAATCCTCATGCGTTCTAACAAGGGGAATGACCATTCTCCGTTATTTTAACACGGAGAATGGCATTCTCCATTTTTCTAATACGGAGAATGGTCATTCTCATGCGTTTTAACACTTGGAAAGACCATTTTCCGTGTCACTTGACACGGAGAATGGCATTCTCCGTGTTATTAACAAGAAGAATGATCATTCTCATGCGTTTTAACACTTTTATTATCACCCTCCGTGTTATTCTCCGTTTAAAAATACACGGAGAATGACATTCTCCGTGTTAAATTAAACGGAGAATGGTCCCTATTTTTCATGTGCTTGTTCCTTGATTTCCATCTTTATTAATTTGTTTTTTCCTTGTATAAAGGTGGGTATAAACAAGCAATTAAGAAGATTTATGATCTAAATTGTGGTCATGTTGTAAAATGGATGGATAAATAAAAGCCTAAAAATTGGTCAAATGCATTCTTCCCGGGATGTAGATACGGTGAGGTTGCTTCTAGTTGTGCAGAGTCATTCAATTCATGGATAAAGGCTGAGAAAAAAATGCCTATTTCAGCACTTATAAATGTCATCCGAGTGAAGATGATAAAGATGATCTCGGATCGCCACAAGGATGCAAGTGATTTCAATAACATATTGACTCCAAACGACGAGAATATGCTGAAGCAGCTTACAGATTATGGCATGTCTTATAGGGTATATCGGTCTGGTGATTTTGAGTTTGAGGTGATGGCAGATACTTCCTCCCACTTGGTGAATCTTCTTGATTGGCATTGTAGTTGTCATAGATGAAAGGTATATAGATTCCCATACAGCCATGCAATCAAATGCATCAGATTTGATTCAGGCAAATCCGTCTACGATTTTATGGAGCAGTATTAGACATCATATTTCGACCAGAAGCTATATTCATGTGTTATTCGTCCAGTTCCAGATTCTGAAAAATAGTTTGAAAATAATTCAACTAATTTGGTCCTACCCCCTGTTCCGAAACGGGGTCCTGGCCGACCAAAGGCGGACCGTTATAAGAGCAATTATGAAAACAAGGGAAAAGAAAAGATGAAGGTTAGGTGCCATAATTGTCTTGAATTAGGTAATCACAATCGCAGCACTTGCCCTCTTCCCCCACGTGCTTCTACGGTGGTTGAGGAGGCAGCGCCCCCTCGTTAATACATATACATATATTCTTCCTTTTATATAACTATTTTTTTAATACATTTCTTACAATTTTGATATCAATGGTGCTATTTTGAAGTCTGTTATATCTAATGTTTCACAGTTTTTGAATGCATAATGACCATTCTCCGTCATTCTTAGACGGAGAATGCTATTCTCCATTTCAAATTATACGGAGAATAGCATTCTCATTCGTTCTAACAATGAGAATGCCATTCTCCGTGTAGTTCGATAGGGAGAATAACATTCTTCATTTTAAATTACACGAAGAATGAACATTTCCATTCGTTTTAACACTTAGAATGCCATTCCCCGTGCTAGATTAACACGTAGAATGAGATTATCCATTTTAAATTACACGGAGAATAGACTTCTCATTCGTTTTAACACTGGGAAATCCATTCTCTGTGTAATTCAGGACGGAGAATGAGATTCTCCGTTTCGAATTACACGGAGAATATCATTCTCATTCGTTTTAATACTGGGAATTCCATTCTCCGTTTTAACTTACATAGAGAATGAACATTCTCATGCGTGATAACACTGTAAATGTCATTCTCCGTTTAATTCAACACGGAAATGACATTCTCCGTGGTAAGTAAACGGAGAATGGCATTATTAGTGTAATTAAAACAGAAAATGTCATATTCTCATGTGTATTGTGAATGTCATATTCTTTGTGATTTTATTATAGAAGACACCGCAGATGTTAGAAAATATACAGATAGAGAAAAATAAAATTCAAACAGAAGTTATAGAAAGAAGTTCTTTTATTAATATGTGTTCAAAGGATCTATTACAGATTCAGAAAGACTCATACAGTTCTTCTACAGGATCTATTACAAAGACTCATATTGTTCTTAAAGAAAGCATCTATTACAAATTCAGAAAGGCCTAAAGAAGCATACAAGAGGGTTTATCTTCACAGAAGTGCAACCCTTATTCTTCTTGGTGCACATACAAGAGGGTTTATCTTCACAGAAGAAAGTATCGAAGCGTAATCCTCCTTTCCTATATCCGCAACCCCGAATGTCCGAATGAGCCGGACAGAGCACAACCTGTGGCTCTTTCGGCATAACGGAATGCTAGAAAGCTAGACCATTTCTGAGAAGGGCATAACATGACACCCCAAATTTTTGACAAAGCACGAGGACTGCCAAGATATTGTTCAGGTTCGAACAAGGTCTTCCAATGCATCTCGAGATTCACTACTACGTGTTCTTCTACAAGGACATAACTACTTTGAACGAAGAGATCCACAGCCAACAGTCAACTGGTGCCAGGCCATTCTCCTCTCAAAACTAAGTCAGGGTCGTGCATAATTTGAAATGCTATGAAGATGATGGAGTTTGCTCCTCAAGAAAGTCCTTTATATAGGACATACTGTCCAATAAATGCAGATGAACCTAATAGTCAGCATAATGAATCTCATTTAATAGGTTCATTCCGCAAACTACTCAACTTCCCCTCCCAATAAAGGTGGCATTTATGAGTTGTTACAAGTGGATGCCATACCGCAAACTCCTCATTTAATAGGTCTGTTGCGTGTAATTTAAAACAGACAATGGCTATCATGCATGGAATGACCATTCTCCGTATTATATGATACGGAGAATGACATTCTCCGTGTTAGATAACACGGAGAATGACCATCCTCATACGTTTAAAAACTAAAATGACCATTCTCCGTGTTAAATAACACAGAGAATGGCATTCTCCGTCTTACTTAACACGGAGATTGGCATTCTCCGTGTTAAGTAAGACGGAGAATGTCATTCTTCGTGTTATTTAACACAGAAAATGGCCATCCTCATGCGTTTTAATATGGAGAATGACCATTCTTCGTATTACTTAATACGGAGAATGTCATTCTTCGTGTTAATTTGTAAGACGGAGAATGGTCATCCTCATACGTTTTAAAACTGGAATGACCATTCTCCGTGTTATTTAGCACGGAGAATATTCATTCTCCTATAAGACAACAGAGAAAGAACATTCTCTATATTCAATAACACGGAGAATGGCACAGAATGGTCATTCCTTATTGTGAACTTAATACAGAATGGTCATTCAAAAATTATATATATATATATATATATATATATATATATATATATATATATATATATATATAGAACAATGTAATACAAGACAGCAGATGTAACAAAAAGACGCAGACACAGAAGAATATAACTACATTTTCATATATAGAGAATAATGTAATATAAGATAGAGCAGATGTAACAAAAAGATACAGACACAGAAGAATATACCTGCATTTTCATATATACAGAACAATGTTATATAAAGTTCTTATCACTTTGTCATTCTCATAATGTGTTCATGATCAGCATTTGGACTTTTAAGCAACCTCTTAAGTCATGCCAACCTAACTTTTATAATCTTATTGTGAATGTCATCGTCATTTTCTCTTGCTGGTATTGTGAAGGGATGGATCATCAAGCACTTCATATAATATGTCATGTACAAGAGGTAGTTGGGTCCTTTTTGTTGTGGACAGCTTGAACGAAACTTCGTATCTGTGCTTTCATACTCCATCGTCGCCTTGCATTTTTCTCTCATCATCTCAATTTTTCTCCTTATGATAGGCTCCACGACCTTCCTCAAATATTCTGCATCTGCATTGCCCGATTCGGACGTGGTTTGCACCAAGGAGTTGTAGTGTGCCCACTTGTACGAGCTGAAGTTGAATGTCAGGAGCATATAGTGTTTTATATTTTCATTAAAGAGTGGCATGAATAGCCACTTTATGTCGTCCTGTAAACCCATGATTAGGTCTTCGACATCTGTTTTGAAACTTTGAATGGCACCGTCTTTTACATCTTTTGCATGAGCTTGGCGAACGATGGACTGTTCCAAAAACAAAGACAGAATATCATTAGTTAGTTTCATCGATATACACATGAATAGGAGGGATGTTTCAGTTTTGATTATTACCAATGTGTAGGGCAACATAAATACAGACCACTTATGTTGCACCTCTTGTGAACTTGATTGTGGTTCACTTCTTGCTTTTTCTTATTCTTGTTTTATCTTGCTTATTATTATATTGAGTATACCAGCCTCCATGTCTTGATAGTTGAATATGTCATGCATGTCTACTGATGTCAGGATAACTCCATATTTATTTTTACTATCAGCAGAATAATATGCAAGATTACTGTACATAAATTTAGTTCAGTTAGATTAAATCAATAGAAATTGACAGAAATAATTGTGAAAAAAGTGTTGGCCCATTGGTCATGGTCAAACCTGATTTTAATAATTGATCAAACTCTGTCTCGATATAAATGTAAGTCAATTCAGATGTTTACCTACGACGTTTTGGACACTGCTCAATGATGGATATCTTCTATGTTCAAGACTGAAACTGTTTGCCATTCAGAATGTATTTTCTTCAAAGCAATGTAATTTTTTATTTTATTGAGTCTAGGAATACATTGTACACCAAGTCGTACTGGAAAATAGGCTGTCCGAAATTATTTTTCAAAATCACCCTATCCTTTTAAAAATGACCTATGTTTTTGAAAAAAAATCCTTTTAACAAAAAACTTCTGAAGGACTTTTCAAAAAGTCAAATTGATTTTTCTCAAAAATGAACTGGCAGAACCCTAGCAGAACTCGCCCCGAGTTCGGCCAGAGTTCGGGCAAGATGAACGTTTCATTTTGAACTTGGTCACCCTTCAGTTGCGGTTTGTTAGAAAGAGTTTTGTCCGAATTCTGCCCGAATTCTGTCAGAGTTCTGTCTTTGGAAAAACTATAAATAGAGAAGGATTTCGATCATTTCCAATCACCGATTCACTTTCAATCTCTTCTCTTCTAAAGCTTATATTTTCTCCAAAAAATTCTCAAAAGCTTACATTTTTAAATCCCAAGCCAGTTACAATCCTCTAGTCGATTTGCCAGTACGGTACGGTCTAGAAGTTTCATGAGCGATTGTAATCAGAGGCTTGATAGAAGATACAACTCTTCACAATTGAAGTTGGTCGAGTTCTTCGTATCAAAGCTCGCGTCTGTAGAAGTTGCAAGGACTTCGTATGAAAACTTGCGATATTTTCCATCAGTGGATTCAACTGGAAGCTAGAGTTCTTCCGACTGGACTAGTCTTCACAAGAGGGAAACCAGTATAAATCTCGGTGTTTACATTTGCCTTTTGATCACTTTTTTATTACTGTCATTTACTTTGTGATTATTTTTATATCTGTGGTCTAACTGCTAACGAGATTTTTAATTAGCAATATTCCGCTGCCTACTCTATTCACCCCCTTTAGAGTATTCTGCTTTACGATTTTGTTCCTACAATTGGTATCAGAGCGGGTTATACAGGTAAAGCAAGGTAAAATTGCAGTTATATTCAATTTTTGTATAGATCACAGTATTACACATGGCAACTGTAAAATTCACAAGTGAAGGCCAAACCACAAACAGACCTCCACTGTTTGACGGCACAAACTACACTTATTGAAAAACACGTATGAGTTTCTTTTTGAAATCTCTTGATTTTGACTTATGGTCTGTAGTTATTGATGGCTATAAAAAACCCCCTCATATAAATGTTGATGGTATTTTAGTTGAAAAATCCCACGACAAATATACAGAGGAGAAAAAGAAAAAGGCCAGTCTTATCGCACGTGCTATTAACGCTTTATTTTGTGCTTTAGACATAACTGAATTCAACAGGGTGTCTACTTGCACAACATCAAACGAAGTGTGGAAACTTCTCGAAGTAACCCACGAAGGAACAACACAAGTCAAGAAGTCAAAGATCAGCAGACTTACTCAGGAGTACGAGGCGTTCAAAATGAAGCCAAGTGAATCAGTCACTCAGATGTTTACAAGATTCTTGGATATTGTAAATCCTCTGTCTTCACTAGGCAAGGATTACAGTAACCATGAGAAGATTCGCAAACTTCTACGAGTCCTTACAAAGAACTGGATTCTAAAGGCTACTGCAATCATTGAAGGAAACGACCTCTCAACAATGTCTCTGGAAACACTCATGGGTAAGCTACTCACTCACGAGTTAGAACTTCAAGACTTTGAAGATGCTACACCAAAGGAAAAGTCAGAGAAGACGATCGCTCTCAAGGCTCAACATAGAAGAACCATCGAAGATGATTCTGATGACAGCGAATCCGACTCTGAAGATCAAGCTCTTCTGGTAAGAAAATTCAAGAAGTTCATGAGATTTAACAGGAGAACAAAAGACAGCAATAACAACAACAACAACGAGGAAGATCCTATTTGCTACGGATGCAAAAAGAAAGGACACATGAAGAAAGACTGTCCAACAACATCATCATCAAAAAATAGCAAATATGACAAAGGCTATCTGAAGAAATCTACATCAAGAAAGTATGCCAACACAAGCATATGGCATGAAAGTGAAGCCAGCGACTCAGAAGATGAACAATCAGATGACGCTGCAAATATGTGCTTGATGGCTTACGATCAGGTAATCACTAATCCTCTATTTGATCCTTATGATAATTTTACCTTTGAGCAACTAGGAGAGGCTTTTAGTGAACTGTTAGATGATTACAGAAAACTGCATAGTACATATGAAACCTCTAAGAAGGTACTCAAAGAGTACAAAGGTGAAATAGGAAGACTTACCGACCTACTAGATCATGTTAGAGATAATGACTCTTCAAATGAGTCTGGTGAGCTTTCATCTATTAAGTTGTTGTTACACGAGAATGTTAAGCTATCCGAAGAAAAAGACCAAACTATTATCCAGTTAAAGGAAGACCTATCTAAGGAGAGAAAGAGTCTCCAGTGTGCACAGGTCAGATTAGAATCACTCACATCTGACTATACTAGATTGTATGACACTTCCAAAAAGTTGGAAATTAGTTTAGGAAAATGGCCCGAAGTTGCTGCTTCCTATTCTAATACGTGTCAATTAACGAATCATCGGAACACGCCCAACACTGTCAGACCAAACCATACCAAAACTATGTCCAAGAAGACTAATAGGCATGCATTCTTCTATACTAGAAAACCAAAACCTACCAATCATGCACCTCACACTACTTTCAACACTCAACATGCTAAATGTCATTATTGTGGCCTCATTGGTCATATATCTTCTGCATGTAGAATCAGAAAGTTAGTAAATTTAAATATTTATGCATGGATACCGAAAACTAACCAGTCAGGACCCTACAAGAAATAGGTACCAAGAGTTTTATCTGCAAATTGTTTTGTAGGTAGGACGCCCTTCACATTCTAGAAGTAAATGGATCCTCGACAGCGGTTGCTCACGGCACATGACCGGTGATGCCTCATTATTCGCAACACTGTCGAAGAGGAATAAAGAAGGATACGTCTCCTTTGGTAATAATTTAAGAGGGTACATAATCGGTATCGGTGACATTAGTAATGCTCCCTATCCAGTGATTAAAGATGTTTGTCTAGTTACCGAGTTAAAATATAATCTGCTCAGCATAAGCCATTTAGCTGATCACGGTTATGGTATTAACTTCGTAAAAGATAAATGTACTATAGTTGATAGTTCAACTGGTAGTATTATATTTGAAGGTATTAGGGAAGACAATATATATATTTTCTACTTGTTGGAAGATGCTAACAAAGCAGGTAGATGTTTGATGGCCAAAAGCGTTGAGAGTCAACTATGGCATATGAGACTCGGTCATGCAAACATGGATACAATTTTAAGACTATCTACAAAGAAGTTGGTACGCGGCTTACCGGATATTTCTTTCAAGAATGATATGGTATGTAGTGAATGTGAAAAGAACAAAGCTACCAAATCCGCATTCAAATCCAAGAACGCTGTAAGTACCACTAGACCTTTACAACTGTTGCATATGGACTTATTTGGACCAAGTAGAATTGCTAGTCTGGGTGGTAAGTTATATGTATTTGTTATTATAGATGATTTTTCTAGATATACATGGGTTTCTTTTCTTGCACGCAAGAACGATGCATTATCAGAATTCATCACCTTTTGTAAGAAAGTACAGAATGAAAAAGGGTTCATGATTACTGGCATTGTAGTGATCATGGCGACGAATTTGAGAATGCAGAATTCAAGCAATTTTGTGACACACTTGGTTATCTGCATGAATTCTCCTGCCCTAGGACTCCGCAACAAAATAAAGTTATGGAACGTAAGAACAGAACTCTATCTGAAATGGCTAGAGTAATGTTAAACCAGTTTAGTCTACCTAGATACTTATGGGCTGAATCTGTAAATACAGCATGCTATATTATCAATAGGGTTCTAATTCGACCTATATCGAAGAAGACTCCCTATGAACTATGGTTTGATAGAACACCAAATGTTTTTTATTTCAAAATCTTTGGTTGTAAATGTTTTATTCTTAATACTAAAGATAATTTGAGTAAATTTGATGAAAAGGTCGATGAAGGTATATTTTTAGGTTATGCAACAAAGAACAAAGGATACAGAGTCTTCAACAAAAGAACCATGATCATCGAAGAATCTATCAATGTCAAGTTTGATGAGCTAAATCAACACTTAGACGATGATGACAATGAAGACATAATCACACCAAGTACAGCTACTGCAAAACCTTCACACAAAGATGCAGAACATCACATCAGGCATCAGATGAACCTCCAAGCAAAGAAGCCGGAACTAGCAATCTTGAGACTACACCAAAAGAGATGAGATTCTTGGCTAATCATCCAAAGGACTTGGTAATTTGTGAGATTACCAAGGGTGTAAGTACTCGTTTCTCGAATAAAGATATAGCTTTCTGTGTTGCTTTTGTCTCGCAGTTTGAACCCAAAAATATTGATGAAGCATGTAGTGATAATTTTTGGTTAGATGCTATGCAAGAGGAATTAAACCAATTCGAACGAAATCAAGTTTGGAAATTTGTTCCCAAGCCCATTGATCATCCGGTCATTGGTACCCGATGGGTATTCCGAAATAAATTGAACGAGAATGGTTTAGTGGCTCGTAATAAGGCTCGACTCATAGCTCAAGGATACAATCAAGAAGAAGGTATCGACTACGATGAGACTTATGTCCCAGTTGCGAGATTAGAATCCATTCGCATGTTATATGCATTTGCATGTTTTCATAATTTTAAGTTATTTCAAATGGATGTCAAAAGCGCATTTTTAAATGGTTTTATAAAAGAAAAAGTTTATGTAGCTCAACCTCCTGGTTCTACTGATTCAAATTTCCTGAATATGTTTTCAAGTTGAAGAAAGACTTATACGGTTTAAAACAAGCCCCTCGTGCTTGGTACGATCGTCTAAGCTCTTTTCTACTTGATAACGGATTTTCAAAGGGAAAGGTTGACACTACTTTGTTTACAAAATCTTTGAATAACAATATTCTTTTGATTCAAGTCTGTGTAGATGATATTATTTTTGGATCTAGTGATGAATCTCTTTGTCAAGATTTTTTAAAGTGTATGCAGAATGAGTTTGAGTTGAGCATGATGGGAGAGCTGAAATTCTTTCTCGGACTGCAAATCAAACAAACCAACAATGGGACGTCCATAAATCAAGCAAAGTACACTAAGGATCTGTTAAAAAAGTTCGACCTGGAAGCAGCAAAGCCACTTAGCACTCCAATGGCAACCTCAACCAAGCTTGATATTAATGAACAAGGCAAACATGTCGACATACGTAAGTATCGAGGTATGATCGGTAGCTTACTGTATTTAACTGCTAGTCGACCAGACATTATATTTAGTGTTTGCTTATGTGCACGTTTTCAAGCTAATCCTAAGGAATCACATCTGTGCGCAGTTAAGCGTATCTTTCGATACCTTAAAGGCACTTCTTCTGTCGGCTTATGGTATCCCAAAACCATAACATTTGACCTAACCGGTTATTCTGATGCTGATTTTGCCGGATGCAAAGTAGATAAAAAAAGTACCAGCGACACATGTCATTTCCTAGGAAAAGCTCTAGTCCCTTGGTTTAGTAAAAAGCAAAATTCTGTTGCATTATCAACAACCGAGGTTGAGTATATCGCCACAGGACGTTGTTGTGCATAAATTTTGTGGATGAAACACACTTTAGAAGACTATGGATTGCATTTTACACACATACCCATTTTCTGTGACAACACTAGTTCTATTAATTTGACTAAGAATCCAGTATGTCACTCTCGTACTAAACATATCGAGATTCGACATCACTTTCTTAGAGATCATCAACAAAATGGAGATATAGACCTTGTATAGATAGACACTCAGAATCAATTAGCTGACATACTCACAAAGCCTCTAGCGGAAGATCGTTTCAATTATTTACGTCGAGAATTAGGAATTTTAGATATCAATAATATTAATTAATTTTATTTTATTAATTAATTTATTTGACACTCAAAAACTGTTTTCGAGACAAGCCTAAAAAGAGTCTGTCTGTCACCACGACTACGGTCGAAGCGAAGCGGTACTTAAGAGTTCTCCGGTGAACCTCCGTTAGCTGGGACAGTACTCCTACAGCTAATCTGAGACAGATGCTGAGTAAAGAATATTAATTTATAAAATAATATTAATTATATTATTTTGAGATTTAAAATTACTAACACTACCAAAATTTATCGTTTTAGCGACGGCCACATCCGTCGCTAAATCGACGGTAATTACCATTAGCGACCGATAATCGACGGATTTTGGCCAAAATAATCCGTCGGCAATCAGCTCGTCGCTAATAACGTTCCGTCGCTAAGTTGTCGTCACGGCAACGGAATAGCGACGGATTTCCGACGTCACAATACGAAGCATTAGCGACACGTTCTTTACGGATTTTCGTCCATTTCAACTATTAAGTATTGAACTGTATAGGAAATAGCGACGTAAATTTCTATCGGTAACCCGTCGTAACAGCGTATCAGATCGTATCGCTCCGTCATTATCCGTCGGTATGTGTCGGTACTTAACGACGGATTTGCGACGGTGTTCTGACGGACTATCCGTCGATTAGGTTCTGGAAATGCTTGACATTTCCAGCACCATGGCGACGGAATAGTAGTCGCGGACCCGTCGCTACTGCGACGCCACAGCGACGGATTGCTGACTGATTATCCGTCGCCATGGTTCTGGCAATGTCATGCATTTCCAGAACCATGGCGACGGATAATCAGCCGCTAATCCGTCGCCAGATATAGCGACGGAGTAGCGGCTGGTTATCAGTCGCCCTGGCGACGGCCTTTCCGCCGCTGTTCCGTCGAAGCTTATACCACCAGAACGTTGCCGACGGATGATCCGTCGATAACCCGTCGCTGACTGTAAACAGTTTAAAAACTCCAGGTAGCGACGGATTATCCGTCGAAAACCCGTCGGCAACTGGGAATATCTGTCGCTAAACGGTCACTAGTCCGTCGCTAACTGGGTTTTTTGGGAAAAAAAATTGGCAGCACTTTTCCTGTTCACAAATATATGCATAAACCAAACCAATATATAATGCACACCAATTATCCAACAATCACACAGACCAAATATATAATGTACACCAATTATCCAAGAATCACATAGACCAAATATGCACATATGACCAATTATCCAAGAATCACAGACCAAACCAAATTAATAGAAAATAAATATCAATTATCCTAAAGAGTAACATAATATCCGGTGCTATAAGCCGATTATAGCACAATTAGTTCAAAGCTCTCACAAATAATCCAAATTTTCTTAATACAACATTTTAAGAAGGAGGAGGTCGATTGTCCGTTCCCGTATTCGACCGACGCATATACTCCTCCACAAGGTACGGAGGCAAGGCGTCGTAGACAGTGCTCGGAAGTCGGTGAAGCTGCTCTGCGGACATGAGATCCAGGAGTGCCGTCACAGCCGTAGGCGGTAGCACAGGGGCTTCAGGGTTAAAAGAAAGATGGCCCACGAAAGACGGACCAACACCTGCAGTCGACGGACCAGTAGAAGACGGACGAACACCATCAGCAGACGTACCGGCAGCAGCAGACGCCCCGGCAGCAGCAGACGTAGGCGGAAAGTGCGTGGCAAATTGCTTCCGCAAGGACGACACCGTCTCGTGCAGCTGCGTAAGCTGCGACCTAACATCATCGTCTGCCCGGTCCACGGGAGGAGGCGGTGTCGGTGGAAATCTCTGCGTCGCCATATGCAATGGCCCTAGGGAGCCGACTCCGTACAGGTACCCTTTCTTAAAGCCGCCGACGGTATCTACGAACAAGTCGTTCCGAGCGGCCAAAGAAGAGGGCGTCCGGAAGGGCATCGTTTCACCGACATCCTCGGTGTCAGTTAACTGAGCCCGACTAAGGGCCTCATGATACGCAGCCTATCAAATGAATGTGTTTATATTATAAGATTTACCTAAGTTGTAATCTAAATCCTATGTTTCACTAAGTTAAGTGTGAATCCTAAGTTTACCTAAGTTATAGTCCGAATACTTTTAATTCTAACGTTAATCTCATAAACATAAGTACTTACATCAGTCTCCTTGGCCCTCTCGTCGACGACGCTCCTGTCCTTCCGTCTTTTGCGCGTATGCTGGAAGACGTCGTGCATGGTGACCGATTCTGGTGCCCTTCCCTCCTTCACCGCCCGTTGGGCCTGCATACAAAATTTGCGTAGAAACTAATTAACTCTTTTAATTAATAATACCTAATTCGATAGTGAAATAAATTTACGGTTGCTCACCAGATCTGCAAGTGTCGCTGCGTGAGACCTTGATCCCCCCATATGAAGGCCCGCGGCAGATCGGTTCACCTTCGCCTTCTCCGATTTCTCCTTGTATGCAGGGTTATCCATCATGCCTAAGAGGTCGTCATAATAGTCCTGCCGGATCCAATTCGGCCTCGTATGCCCCATCTTTAGGTCATGAATCATATCCCGTATCTTCTTCGAGCATGCGCTTCGGTAGGTCCTGCGGATCCCCTCCTTGCGATGGGAGGGCCACCAGTACGTTCTCTAACACAGAAAATCAATTATCACGTAATTTACAAAATGGTTGATTAAAGAATTACATAGACTTAACCAAAAAAATATAGATATATACCCTCAACTCGTCGAGCCAGACGTACTGCTCGGTTGGGGGCACCGACGTAAAGTTGAGGTAAGGATCGTGGAAGTTATCCCTGATAATTTCTCCAAGGGCCCTGCCAACATTAAACGGAAAAAACCTACAAAGAAGAAACGACTGGATTATTAACTTGAATAAATGACAGAAATTTAATAAATTAACTTAAATTTACTTACGAGGTCCCCGCGGGCCATAGCTCTCGTCGGAACTCGCCTCTCGGCCTCTCTGGTACCGTCGGAGGATCCGCGGGTCCGCGTATGTACTCCCCAGTAACCGGATGGAACCGAGTATGGGGGTACTCCGGGGCCCACTGTACAGTAACTGGGGCATCCTCTGGTGGATCCGCTGCTGGTGGTTCCGATAGCGGATCGGATCCGCTAGCAGATCCGGACTGATGCCTCGATGAAGTGGTCGATCGAGGACGGGATACGTCTGTGCCCGGGGTACTCTCCGGGTCGGGCTCGCTCGATGGGGTCACATCCCGGGAACTCTGAATGCGACCACGACCACCTGCACCAGTACGACCACGACCACGACCCGCACCACCACCACCACCACCACCACCACGACCAGCACCACGACCACGGCCAGCCATCATGACCTGTAAATAGAACACATAAACATAATTAACAATATAAAAGTGTAAATGGATATAAAAAAATAAACTAAAATATACATACCACCAGTAGGGAGACGAGTGCCGTCGCGACGAAAAAGACTAGGAGTGCCATCTGCAATAAGTAAATAATCGAATGAAAAAAATATGAATTCACGTAATTTCTTTTATGGGTCAAACTTAATTCACGTAATTGGAAGTGTTTTTACTATACAACAATATTTAACATAATCATCGTCTTCGTTCTCATCCTCGGCCTCGTCTTCATCATCATCCTCCTCATCCTCATCCTCATCCTTATCTTCATCGTCGATTTCATCTGTATCCTCATCCCCATCAAATTCTTCTTCTTCTTCTTCTTCTTCTTCTTCTTCTTCTTCTGCCTCAAAATTTGGGACAAGACGCCTCTTTCTCCCCTGGTTGACAGCTAAGTCTTGTGTATCAACCTCTTCCTTCCCTCTATTTTCCTTAACAATATCTTCAACATCTATTGTATCTGAGTGTTGTCCCAAGTATTGGGACTTTTCGATCTGGTCCTCTTGGTATGCTGGATCTCCAACGTTGAATGTATTTCTAGATTTAATCTTGCATACTGCCCACCAGTCAAATCGATCTCTATGACGCCTTGGGTAGCTTGTATAGTAGACTTGAACAGCCTGATTTGCTATTGCAAATGTATCGGACCCTCTATACCTCCTGCGATGATTTATATCGACGAATCCAAATTATTTATCGATTCTCCAACCGATATTTGGTATCGTATCGAACCACTCACATTTGAACATCACAATATGCATATCATATGGGCCAGTATATTGTAAATCAATAATATCCCGAAGCACTCCATAATAGTCAAAGTCCGGCTCGTCGTCATAGACGGTACCTCTTATGCGAACACCGAAATCCTTGGTATTGATGCCGTCATTGATAAATTCGACATTTATAGCATTCTGAGTTGACTTAAACCTGAAGCCATTAACGACATAGCCTGGCCAAGTCTTTATTTGCTTCTTCGGTCCCAGTGCCAGATAACGAACACTCTCATGAGTGAGTGTTGTTTCAGGCAATAAAACCTGTAAACCAATATTTATAATTTAAATGTTTCAGACTATATATTAATAATCTCAATTATAATCACAGTTACTTACGTATTTGCGAAACCATGACGGAAATGTACAATCAACCTCTCTTTGAAGTCCCTCATCGGTAATATCGGGTCTCCTCATTTTGATTTCATCTCTAAATACACTATTAGAGAAAATAAGAATATATAAGTGTAGTCACTTACTTCATCAAATTCGAGATTATAACGAGTGTAAGTGTACTGACTTACTTCTCCAAATCTCTCACTTCTTGTATGTCACAGTTTAACAAGACATATCGGTGAGCGGCATCATACTCGTCGTCTGTCAACCACCGTCTTTTACTAGCCCTAACAGGCTTGCCCCTTACATTGAATATTCCTCCATCCTCAACGTCCTCGTCATTCCTTTGAGGTCTATTTCGATTTGTTTTAACATGAGTATCAAAATAAATGGAGCAGAAGTTTGAAACCTCTTCGATAAGATATGCTTTGTATATCGAAGCCTCTATATGAGCTTTGTTGCCAACTTTCTTCTTTAGATGGTGTAGGTATCTAGAGAGACAAATTATCTTGAGAATTAAGAAAGAATTTTAAAATAAATAGAAATTCAGCTTAAATTATATCGATATTTATGTACCTTTCAAATGGGTACATCCATCAATAATGAACAGATGCACCGACACGGGCTTCGTATGCTAGATGAATCGATAGATGTTCCATGCTGTCGAAGAAGCCAGGAGGAAATATTTTCTTCAACTTGCAAATTGTTAAGATAATCTTCTCCTCAAGTTCAACCATGTGTTGCACAGTCAACTTAGTTGAACAAATATCCCTAAAAAATATTGATAGTTCGGCCAACGGAACCCATACAGCAGAAGGCAACAACTCTTTCAAAGCAATGGGCAGTAATCTTTCCATAAATACGTGGCAGTCATGACTCTTCATTCCCGTTAGCTTGCGTTCATTGAGGTCAATGCATCTAGACAAATTCGACACATAGCCGTCGGGAAATCTTAAAGTAGATACCCACTTGCAGATTATTAATCTATCTTCGTTGCTCAATGTGTATTGTGCTATCGGCTTACTTAATTGTCCAGCAGCTCCCCTTTGTATCAAGTTCAGATAAGGACGCTTGCATATCTCGGCAATGTCTTGTCTTGCTTTTGGATTGTCCTTCGTCTTTCCTTTAATGTCCATGACGGTATTGAAGACATTATCGAACACATTCTTTTCGATATGCATAACATCAAAATTATGCCTTATAAGATTATCTTTCCAATAAGGCAAGTCCCACAAGATACTCTGATTGGTCCAGTTATGGGTTTGTCCGAACCCATCGACACGATTGTTCGATGGATCTTCCATTACAGTGGGAAAATCCTTTACATCTTCCCAAATATCGTATTCCGACAATCTGGCAGGCGGATGAGAAAATTCTTGTTTTCCAGCTCTGAATGCGTCCTTGTTCTTTCTCTAAGGATGACTCGCGGGCAGAAATTGACGATGACAATCAAAGAAAGAAGTTTTTTCTCCATGCTTAAGGCGGAATGCCTTACTATTTTGCATGCATATCGGACAAGACAGGGTGCCGTGAGTACTCCATCCCGACAGCATACCGTATGCGGGAAAATCATTGATTGTCCACATCAGTGAAGCTCTTATCTGAAAGTTCTGTTTCCTGTAAATATCATACGTCGTGACGCCGATCTCCCACAGCTGTTTTAGGTCATCCACCAACGGCTGTAAATATATATCGATATTCTTCGTCGGATTTTTTGGACCCGGTATGATAGCTGTCAAGAACATATAAGGAGTCTTCATACACATCCATGGTGGCAGATTGTAAGGGGTCAGAATGACCGGCCAGCAGGAGTATTGAGATCCCGACTGCCCGAAAGGGGCGAATCCATCAGAACATAGCCCCATGCGTATATTTCTGGGCTTTGCAGCAAAATCCGAATGGCAAAAATCGAAATATTTCTACGCCTCTCCATCCGAAGGATGTGACAATTCTCCATCGTCCTTTGTGCGTTCTTCGTTGTGCCACGTCATGTGTTCTGCTGTATTCTGAGACATATACATCCTCTGTAAGCGCTTCGTGATCGACAATTAATGCATATACTTGTAAGGACGTCGTTTTCTAGTTGACTTTCCTTTTCCCCTGACTTCCTTGTAACGATCCGCATTACAGAAGCAGCAACTTTCTACATCCTCGTTCTCCTTGTAGTACAACATGCATCCGTTGCGACAACAATCTATCTTGTCGTATCCTAGTCCCAGTTGTCGGACCATCATCTTCGACTTGTAGAAGTTTTTTGGAAGCTCTTTTGATTCCTTCGGTAACACCTCCTTCATTAGTTGTGTAATCCGATCATAGCAAGTTTGTGGCAAGTTAAAATCGAACTTTATGTTCAACAACCGCATCGTCACTGACAGTACGGAATGTGGATCACAACCAGGATATAAAGAAGTTTCAGCATCCTGAAACATATCATAGAACTCCTTCGCCTCGGGATTAGGATCCTCCGGATCAAAATTAGGCCCTGCCGCATCGTACACCATATCTCGTGCAAGGTTCTGCACGTCTCCATAATCAACGGAGCATTCGTCGTCATCGACGACAAAATCCGCTGCAGCATTATCATCAAAAGCATAAGTAGCAGCATTCGCAACCTGTCTTTCGGCATATAGTTCACCTTGCGATGACCACAGGTCGTAATCACGTACGAAACCCTTACGGGTCAAATGATCTCTTACACTCACCACTTCTTCGTAACGTCTATTGCGACAATTACGACATGGACACTTGATTTTGTTACCGTCCATAAACTGAGCTTTGCTCATGGCATACTTAAGAAACACTTCCACGCCTGCCTGAAAATCGTCATTCACACATATTCTGCTCTCGTGTTGTCGTTTGTACATTCATGTACGATCAACAAAATAACGATCCATCACAGATTAGATGTAAAAATCTGTATAGTAAGACAAACTAAACAGAATTAGTATATAATCATGTAACTGGTGGATCCGCTAGTATTCTAGCTCGAGAAGAGAAAAATATAAATACAGTTGTTACTAGTAGTTCGATACCGATAGTGCGATACCGATACCGATACCGATAGTTCGATACCGATACTGCGATACCGATACCGATTGTGCGATACCGATACCGATACCGATAGTTCGATACCGATAGCATGGTTTAAAGTATCGGCCGATACCGATCCGATACGGCCGATACCGATACGGTTTGGCATGTTCCGATCCGATACCAACCGATACCAAATATTGACCGATACCGACTATGGGGGTCTTTGTTCCAGTCAATTCGGCAAAACCAATCGGTAAGGGTGACTACTATTTCATATAATTTCAAAACTACTAAGAAATAACGCTGAAATACTTAAAATTATGCCTAAATGTATAAAATATATGTTTTTAAATGTAAATAATTTATTAATAATTATTTGTTTTTCGATACCAAAGTCCGATACTCCGATACGATACCGTCGATACTACCGATATCGCCGATACCAATACTCATAGGAATAGTCCGAAACCGATTCCGATGATTGTGAACCTTGATCGATAGTGCGATATCGATACCGATACCGATAGTGCGATACCGATACCAAACTAAGTCAATCTATCTATTTCTAAATTGCAAGAGTCCACTTCTAGGATATGGGAGCTATATCCGAAATATCTAGTCTAAATTAACTTGGTTAGGATACTAGAGTGTCCTTATTATCTAGCAAGCACTACCTTAGTCTAGTCATACTAGCGTTAATTACCTATAATTCCTACCATGTCTACAATCACACATTACACCCCAAGCCGTCCTGCATGCTAATTATAATAGGCACATATATATATATGTATATCACAGTTAGATGTATAGACCATGAACCCAAATACTGACTTATGCAGATGAAGAACTCGCACTGTCCTTGACACAGTGAATATATACACCATGAACCCAAACGCCATATTCACATTTACTAATCCAAACACCACCAAACTAATGGATAACACCCAATATGGATAACACATTATTTAGCCAATATATAAATTAGATGAATTTGATAAGCAAAGCCTCCCGCCGCCCCCGACCAAAGCCTGCCGCCCCAAGCCCGCCGCCCAGCCCCCGATGCCCCCGCCCCAAGCCCGCCGCCCAGCCCCCGACGCCCCCGCCCCAAGCCCGCCGCCCAGGCCCCGACGCCCCCGCCCCAAGCCAGCCGTCCAGCCCCCGACGCCTCCGCCCCAAGCCCGAATGTCCCCAAGCCCGCCGCCCCCGCCCCAAGCCAGCCATCCAGCCCCAGACGCCCCCGTCCCAAGCCAACCGCCCGGCCCCCGACGCCCCCGCCCCAAGCCAGCCGCCTAGCCCCCGACGCCCCCGCCCCAAGCCCGAATGTCCCCAAGCCCGCCGCCCCTCTGCCCCTACGTCGACACCGCGACACAGAGAGAGAGAGAGAGAGAGATAGGAGATTACCTTCGGGAGAGAGAGAGGAGAGGACGCCGTCGCCGTTCACGAAGCCGCACGAGAGAGAGAGAGAGACAGAGAGAGAGAAGAGAGATTGAATTTGGGGGGAATGCCAAAAGTTCCCCCCGCCTTTTTATTTAAGTCTGGAACGCTCATTTAGCGACGGAATCGCGACTACGAATAATCCGTCGCCAGGTAGTCGCTATTATTGATTATCCGACTGAATATCCATCGCTACGTAGTCGAAGATATGTCCCGCCAATTATATACACAATTCCCGCCAAATAAACGACTACGTGGCGACGACCGAAGATCCGTCGCTATAACACCGACACACTAGCGACGGATGTGTGACCTTTCCTGCCCCTAAAATTAAAATAAAAATGGCAAATATTTGTGGTCGGTAATCAGTCGCTGAACGGCCACGAAACCGTCGCTAATACCGACGGAATAATTCCGTCGCTAAACCTCCGTCGCTAAATGAACATATTTTGGTAGTGTAAACTCTGAATTAAATATTTAAAATGAATTAATAAAAAAGATGTGGCCTCATTGTTATTTTTTTCTTACACATATATAGCCAGGCAACCCTTGGCGAATTCGGCCCGAGTTTGGTCCGAATTCTGCCAGAGTTCGGCTGGGTATATATATGTACCAGCCAGAACCAGAGGCTCCCTTCTTCTTCATTCTTCCAAACATCCTCAAATAGCAGCAGCCGTGCCTCCAAACCCTAGCTCTTCTCCAACCTTGTTCTTCCAATCCGCGTGGAGATCTTCGTCCAAATTTTGGATTCGTGCGAAGAATTTCGTCCTCAACAATATATCCAATTCTTGGAAGATATAATTCCTTCTCTCCTCCACTTTCAAATTCTTAGGATTTCTAAAATTTTTGGGAAAGAATGCCTAAGTTCAATCCCTTCAAGAGGAAGAAGACCAATGCCAGTGAAGAGGCATCATCTTCGGATCCGCATACGGATTCCCTCTTTTCTCCAGTCCAATCGGATGACGGTGCATCGGACGAGTTTTAATTCAAAACTTTCGACCAAGCTTTATTATGGTATGCCAATTTTATTATGCGTACTATATGTACCGGATCACCGATTAAATGGACTGTCTTTCCTGACCACCGTCCTTACTTTGAGACATTAGGGTTACAACACTTTGTTACCTTACAATTTTCTATTGCTACTAATGCCATTAGATTATTCTATTGTAATTTCGTGTTAGACAATTTCACCGCGAGAACACGTGTCGGAGGGATCGATATCGAATTTACTGATGAAACGTTAGCAAAAATCCTTGGTATTCCAAACGAAGATGCCCCGCTCGATGACATCACTGATTTTGATTTCTCCTATTGTACGACTCTCGTTAGTTTCAAGAATGAGCTTTGTGCGCCCGCACGTGCTCGTCCTGGAAAGTTCAAGGCTAATAACTTGAACTTGTTTAACTATGAATTACATCGCATCATCTATTCCACTTTACTTCCAAAGATGATGTCACTGCACTTGAGCTTTCTGCTCTATATCACATTCTTAAGGGGAATCCTTTTTCTGCCCCTAAGACTATCATTCAGATGATGGGTAGATATCGCGAAAGAGACCGCAACCTCTCTTATGCGATGCTCATCCCACGCATCTTTCAGAGATTTGATATTGACCTATCTACTTGTGCTGTTGGCCCTGAACCCAAGTTCCTCAATCTCTCTCGTCGCAGCATTGCTACTGTTCCTCTACCTACTGCACCTACTCCTCCTGTACCTACTCATACAGCACCTGGTCCTCCTTATTCTTATCCTATAATATTTGAGGGTATTCATCAGCACCTTTCAGATCTGCAGTCATTCTATGTTGACACTTCCAGGGAACGTGAGTTCCGTGATGTGACTCGGTTCCAGGCTATTGCCAACTCCTTCGTCGATCTGAGATTTGTGCAGACGGGTCACTCAGCTAGCTCTCTACCTTGAGACCCTTCTGTTTCTGGATACCGCATTGATGATGAGGCGAACCACTCTCTGTTCCAGCCAGGGAACGCTTATGATTGGTATCGTACTTCTGGTGCCACTCCTCATACTTTTGGAGCTGGTCCATCTGGACATGCTGGCGCTGCAGCCGCAGACGACGATGATGAGGATGATGACTTTTGAGATGTTATGATTATTGAAACTGATATTTTGTCTTATATTTACTTGGAAATGCTCCGACATTCCAAGATTTTATCAGTACTCTTAATTTAGTTATTATCAGCACTCTTTCAGTTATTATTTGTGACTCTTCATAGACATGGTTTTTATTATGCCTCAATTTGGCATACGTTTCACTTAGTTTATTCAGCATTTTATTTGTTTTTGCTTTACTATAGCATTACTTTTCTTGCTTCTATATAAACAGCCTGTGACAAATACCATGTCTGTATTGTTTATACAATATTTCTTAACTGTCTATACCATGCATGTGATGAATGTTTTATATATATTTCTTGTGTTTCTTCACTGTTTGTTACTTATGCATTTATTGCGGGGGAGCTTTCTCCTTTGCAATTATTTTGCTAAGTGACAACGGGGGAGAAATAGGATCTAACATATTCATGAATGCAGGGTTATGAACAATTTTTTTCTCTAGTAATACACATTTTTGAATTGATCCATACTCAGATGTTATATCGGCAAGGTTTGTCAATTATCAAAATAGGGGAGATTGTTGGCCCATTGGTCATGGTCAAACCTGATTTTAATAATTGATCAAACTCTGTCTCGATATAAATGCAAGTCAATTCAGATGTTTATCTATGACATTTTGGACACTGCTCAACGATGGATATCTACTATGTTCAAGACTGAAACCGTTTGCCATTCAGAATGTATTTCCTTCAAAGCAATATAATTTTTCATTTAATTGAGTCTAGGAATACATTGTACACCAGGTCGTACTGGAAAATAGGCTGTCCGAAATCGTTTTTCAAAATCACCCTATCCTTTTAAAAATGACCTATGTTTTTGAAAAACATCATTTTTACAAAAAGCTTCTGAAGGACTTTTCAAAAAGCCAAATTGATTTTTCTAAAAAATGAACTGACAGAACCCTAGCAGAACTCGGCCCGAGTTCGGCCAGAGTTCGGCCAAGATGAACGTTAGTGAACGTTTGATTTTGAACTTGGTCACCCTTCAGTTGCGATTTGTTACAAAAAGTTTTGTCCGAATTCTGCCCGAATTCTGTCATAGTTCTGTCTTTGGAAAAACTATAATTAGAGAAGGATTTCGATCATTTCAAATCACCAATTCACTTTCAATCTCTTCTCTTCTAAAGCTTATATTTTCTCCAAAGAATTCTCAAAACTTACATTTTCAAATCTCAAGCCAGTTACAATCCTCTAGTCGATTTGCCAGTACGGTGCGGTCAAGAAGTTTCAAGAGCGATTGTAATCAGAGGCTTGATAGAAGATACAACTCTTCACAATTGAAGTTGGTCGAGTTCTTCGTTTCAAAGCTCGCGTCTGTAGAAGTTACAAGGACTTCGTATGAAAACTTGCGGTATTTTACAATAGTGGATTCAACTGGAAGTTAGAGTTCTTCCGACTGGACTAGTCCTCACAAGAGGGAAATCAGTATAAATCTCGGTATTTGTGTTTGCCTTCTTATCACTTTTTTATTACTGTCATTTACTTTGTGATTATTTTATATTTGTGATCTAACTGCTAACGAGATTTTTAATTAGCAATATTTCGCTGCCTACTCTATTCACCCCTCCTCTAGAGTATTCTGCTTTACAATTTTGTTCCTACAAAAAGATGAAAGAAATATATAAGAATACATACAGTGGAGTCATCTTGTTTATGAATACGAGGCCCTTGTAAAGCTTCTGCAGCTCTTCATCTGCCTCATTCCAAATTCTGAGGTCCTCGCATTCCCTGAGTATATCACCGTCCTTTATTAGTTGTGCCATTCTGGCATCTTGTTCGGATTTTGAATCATCCTTCTTATTATTTTTTTTGCCCCTAGGTTTGGGCTGAGGTTTTGGCTTCGAATCGTTATTAATCTTCTACCTTTTTGTTATTTTCCTCCCCAAGGGAGTAAAATCATCATTAGTTATTACAGCTGATGGTTTTATCCTCCTCTTTTCCCCCTTCCTAATCCTCTTTTGGTTACTTCTGGATCATCAGGTTCATCAGATTGTTGTTGAGGAACTTGTTGAGGCACTGTCAGCTACAATGCATCAATTATGGCTCCAAATTTTGTGATTTTTTCATCCTTTTCCATGGCTTCTTTAATCAACAATTCAACTTCCCCTTGAAGCTTGTTTTTCTCATCAGCGAGCCTTTTATTTGCTTTCCTCAGCTGCTCTGTTATTTGCACAGATATAAAACAAACATCAATGAAAGGTACGATGTCAATGGAAAAAAATGGAAAAAGTAAAGATCATTCTCAGTTTTAACAATGGAAAAGACATTCTCTGTGTTAATTAACACAGAGAATGTCATTCTTCGTATTAATTAACATGGAGAATGTCACTCTCCGTGTATTAATGACACGAAGAATGGTATTCTCCATTTTAACTTACACGGAGAATGTAGAATCTCATGTGTAATTAATACGAAGAATGATCATGCCCATGTGACAATGGGATTTACCATTATCCGTTTAATCTAACACGGAGAATGAACATTCTCCGTGTAATTAATCACGAAGAATTGTCATTCTCCTACATGTAACAAGGCAAATGATATTCTCCGTGTAAGTTAAAACGGAGAATATCATTCTGTGTGTTTCTAATACGGAGAATGTCCATGTAAGTTAAAACGGAGAATGTCCGTGTAAGTTAAAACGGAGAATGATCATTTTACTGCAATAAAACATGGAGAATTATAAATCACAAGTTTAAAAAAGATAAGATTTTACCTTGTGCTGCATCCTTTTCAATCGCTTCTTTATTCAACAATTCAATCTTTTCTTGAAGCTCTCTTTTCTCATCAACGAGCTTTTTATTTGTTTTTCTCAGTTGCTCTGTTATTTGCACTGTTATAAAACAAACATCAATGAAAGGTACGATGTCAATGAAAAAATAGAAAAAGTAAAGATCATTCTCAGTTTTAACAATAAAAAAGACATTCTCCGTGTTAATTAACACGGAGAATTGTCATTCTTCTACATGTAACAAGGAGAATGACATTCTCCGTGTAAGTTAAAACGGAGAATGTCATTCTGTGTGTTTCTAATACGGAGAATGTCCATTCTCCGTGTAAGTTAAAATGGAGAATGACATTCTCCATGCTAGACTAACACGGAGAATGGTCATTTTACTGCAATAAAATATGGAGAATTACAAATCACAAGTTTAAAAAAGAGAAGATTTTACCTTGTGCCTTTAGCTCTTTAACTCTGTCGTTGAGCTGTGAATTATCACCTAAAAGTTCAAGGTTCTGTGATCTCAAATGTTCCAATTGCTTCAATGAACCCTCCATCGTGTTTTTGATTGCACGTTGATGGGCTTCTTGTGCGTTTAGCTCTTGAAGCTTTTCCTTGAGTCCACAGTTCTGTGCAAACAGATCAGAATTTTATCTTTTTATTTCCTCCAGTTCATGTGTCGAGCTCTCCATATCAGCGTTGACTGTACGGAGTTGTGCCTCTAGCTCTTTAATCTTTTCAAGGAGCTTCTCGTTCTGCGCCAGAATATCAGAATTCTGCCTTCTCAATTCCTCCAATTCCAGTGCCAAGCCACCCATCGTGTCGCTGATTTCGACTTGTTCGGTAGCAAACTCAGCCCCAGGTATCGCTTCTTCCCCTGTCTCTTCCCTTCCCTCTTGTGGAACTTCATCTTGTAGAGGTTGCTCACCTTCCAGGTGTCCTCCTTCTTGGCCAACATATATGACCAAGTTTTCGAATATGTACGGAGAATTGATTTCCAGTGGGTATTCGGTCTTGAGGAAGGTTGAGATTCTGTACCCATCCCATGTGAAAAATTTTGGGTAATCTGGAATTGGGTCAAACTTCCTTCCCAGGTAGTATGTTCTGCAAACCAATATAGGAAGTATATTGTGTAACCTTCCATTTTGGAGTAAACATCGGAGTAATCCCATCCCTTACATTTACTTGTACTCCTCTTTATGCTATCCATGAAATATTCCAATATTAATCTTGGCCAGCATATACTGTTGATAACTTCTATGCTGTCCACCAAGGCAAAGAATTTGTACGGCAAACTTGAACCGCCAGATTTTGTGAAGAATACAGTTTGGCACAAGTGGAAGATCAACAGCTTGGCCAAATCATCTGGATTAGCAGTCTTATCTCCACTACGAAGCCGCTCTAATAATTGGAAGAACTTATCTTTCACTTCCTGGTTACTGACTTTTGCTTGTGCGTACTTGGAATTAGCCAGCAACCTTGTAAAATGCATTGTACACAGGCTATAAGATTCTGGTGCTAGTGGCGGTTACTATATCTCCATTATCAATTTTCTGTAATTAAAATCAGTCTCGCTTTTTTTTCAAAGCGGTAGATCGAAGATGGTTGCCACGTCATCGACGCTTGGCACTATTTGGACAGTGTTGCTCAACTGAAAGTAACCCGCACCTTTTTTGTCTTCCCTGTAGGTTCCTATCAAGTTCTCAAGGCCTTCTGTTGCCTTCGCCAATTCTTTTGTGTCAACTCTGCTTTTGTAGAATACCTCGATTAAATTCCAGAAACCGGTTTTCTTTAAAGATTCAATGACCGGCACGGGTAAACGGCCACCATTTATAGTGACAACCTCCATAAGATCTAGCATTATTTTGAATTAAGTAGCACGAAAAACTCTAGAATCCTTATTCCTGACAGTGCTTTTTGCTACCAAAAAAAAACAAAACAAAACATAAACAATAAATTAGGTTTATGTTAACTGTTATCCATTGATATAAGAAGGAAAATAGTCATTCTCCGTTTACTTTTAAACGGAGAATGGAATTCTCGTTTAAAATTAAACGGAGAATGACATTCTACGTTTTAATTCAAACGGAGAATTCCATTCTCCGTTTGAATTACACGGAGAATGACATTCTCCGTGTCGATTTAAAAGGGAGAATGATGTTCTCCGTGTTAATTCAAACGGAGAATGTCATTCTTCGTATTAATTTAAACGGAGAATGACATTCTCCGTTTGAATTAAAACGGAGAATGGCATTTTAAAAGGGATAATGTCATTCTCCGTTTGAATTAACACGGAGAATGACATTCTCCATGTCGATTTAAAAGAGAGAATGACGTTCTCCATGTTAATTCAAACAGAGAATGTCATTCTCTGTATTAATTTAAACAGAGAATGACATTCTCCGTTTGAATTAAAATGGAGAATGATATTTTAAAAGGGATAATGTCATTCTCCGTTTGAATTAACACGGAGAATGACATTCTCCGTTTAATTTTAAACAAAAAATGACGTTCTCCGTGTTAATTCAAACGGAGAATGTCATTCTCCGTATTAATTTACACGGAGAATGATATTCTCCTTGTAAATTTATAGGGAGAATGACATTCTCTGTGTAGATTTAAAACGGAGAATGACATTCTCCGTATAATTTAAACCGGAGAACGACATTTCTATTTTAATTTACACTGGGTATGGACATTCTCCGTGTTATTATAACGGAAATGACATTTTAAAATGGATAATGTCATTCTCCGTGTTAAAATATACGGAGAATGACATTCTCCGTTTTAGGTGACACGGAGAATGTCATTCTCCGTATATTTTAACACGGAGAATGTCATTCTCCGTGTTAGGTGACACGGAGAATGACATTCTGTGCGTTGGGTGACACGAAGAATGATCAAGACCATTCTTAGAGGAATTTAACACGGAGAATACCATCACTACTAGAATAAGTCATATTAGCGACGCAATTAGCGACGTTTTATTAAAACGTCGCTAACGTTTAAGGAATTAGCGACGTATTCTATAAACGTCGTAATACGTCACTATTATCGACGATCGGCGATGTTTTGCGACTTTTTTGTGTATAAGAAAACATACGTCACGGATAAGTCGGCGAACGTCGCTAATATCACTAATATTAGCGACGTTTACCAACGTAACTACTGTAACGTTGCTAATTTCACTAATATTATTGACGTTTACCGACGTATAGGTGTGACATCGCTAAATTGAAAATATAGGGCTTTCAGTTTTCATTTCCCTCCATTATTTTTCGATCGAAATTTTCCCAAATGAAAGCGCGCTCCCCCTCGACGACCCTCCCCCCTCGGCCTCCGGCGACCCCCTCCCCCCTCGGCGACCCTCCCCCCTCGGCCCCCGACCCTCCGCGACCCCGCTCGGCGACCCTGCTCCCACCGGCGACCCCGCTCACCCTCATCTCCAGCTCCCCACCGGCGACCCCCTGCCCCCTCGACGACCCGCTCCTCCGACCCCGACTAGGTAAACCCTAACCTAAATGTTAGTCCTGATCATGACTGATACGATTCTTACATTATTTCTGTATTGGTGATATTAAACATATATATGTATATGTATGTATTTATATAAATAGGCTATATAATTGAATATTGTATGTTGTTTGGGAGTTTGTGTGAGTTCTGAGTTAGGGTTTGCTTTTGAGTTTGATTCCCAGGTTGAGTTTGTGAGTCTCTGAGTTAGCTTGGGTTGTAGTTCAGTTCAGTTTATGGATTTACATACCAGTTTGGGATAAGTTTAGGTTTACAGTTTCATATATATAGTATATGTGGGTATTGTTTACTGGCATATATAGGATGATGTATATGTAGGTATTTTCTCATGCGTGTGTTGTCTAAGTGCAGTGAGTTCAGATTTCATGTTATGTGTGGGTTAGCATATGCATTGATACATATGGATGTTTGCCTTGGTTTAGTTTTCTGAGATAGGTTCAGTTGAGTTATGTATATAAGTAGGCTTGCATATATGAGAGGGTATGTTGGGATATGAGTTATACTATATTTATGAGATGATATATATATATATATATATATATATATATATATATATATATATATATATATATATATATATATATATGTTATTGTATATATATGGTATACATATGTGCTTGACCTAGTGTACCTTAGCCTATACCCTGAGATATCTATAGGATTACCTAGAAATGAACCCAATAGGCTAATTGAACTTGTGGACTAGAGTTTGACCAAAACCCTAGCTAGTAAGTCTACTGCCGATATCGCCGATACCAATACTTATAGGAATAGTCCGATACCGATTCCCATACCTATATGTTGTTGCTCAAGCAGTTTATAGCTACAAATACGTAAGTGCAACATGAAAATCTCATCTGTTAAATATGTTACCTAAGAGCATCATTAGTAAGGGCAATTTATTACTACAGTGTATAGAGTATCCTAGAAGTGTAGGTATGATTGGTATATCGTATTACATAGAGTGTATAGAGTATCCTTTCGGTCTATAAGAGTTACTTCACTCATTATTTCAAGACAAGTAAACTTTTTAAATGTTGACAGTATATATACCGTCAACATTTGGTTTTGTCTTGTAGCTACAGGCAGTTGCCTGCATTTTGCCTTATAACTTGGCCTTTGGCCTGTACTTGAGCAGTGTGGACTTCCAGGTTAGGGTGTTAGTTCATGATTAGCATTGTTTAGATATTAGTTTCAGTTAAAGGGTTAGTTTAGATTAGGATATTAGTTTATGTTAGAAGGAATATGAGAGTTAGTAGATGTTAAAGTAGGATATTAATTTATTAGTTAGGTTAGATAGTTTAAGTTAGGATACTGCTCAAGCACAGGCCAAGGGTCGATATTGGATATTAATTTAAAAAGTTTTACCTTTCTTGACAAACTGGGTTAAGTAACTCTTGTAGACCCAAAGGGTCGATTTTGGACAGTTTGGATGAGTATCAGAATCGGTATTGGATTAGTATCGACCGTATCGGATTAGTATCGGCAGTATGTACTTAGTGTCGTGTAGTCCTACAAGTACAATTATACCTCGACCGTATGTACTTAGTATCGACCGTATCAGATTAGTATCGGTCTATCGGATACGACACTTTGACACAAGACAATTGTTTTAGTCCCAACACAGTTGTTTTTGTTTCTTCCTTCAAATTCTTTGTTTGTAATATGTGGAATGAATGAACAGTTTATGTTGCGCACCCATATTTAAACTGCCTTAACATTCATTCACTGGCTGCAATGTACATGTATCTATCTTACATAATTATCCTTAATTGGATATGGATATGAATTACTACTTACAGAATCATTCGTGGATGTACAACCGTCATCCTGATGACATGTACGGTGTGCGGGATAAATTTATAGAGGGTGTACAGCAGTTCCTGCAGTTTGCCAAGGCGTTCCCTCGGTACATGGACGATGCCAAAATTAAGTGTTCGTGTGTGAGATGTCGCAACTTGAAATATCATCCAGAAGTGGAAGTCACGTATCATTTATACTCGAAGGGTTTCACGCCGAATTACTATCAGTGGAGCGCGCACGGAGAACTTGTGTCTTTAGCATCGGAGTATGAGCCTTATGTGGATGTCCATAACAACGCTGCTTATGACGATGGGTTGGTGAACATATTTTTTGACGCGACGGGGCCTAATTTCGATCCGGACGATCATGATGCACCTGAGGAGGCATCGAACGTCGATGCTGCACAGTTCATGGAGTTGCTGGAGAATGCAAGGACTCCATTATATCCTGGTTGTGAGGATCATTCACCGTTGGAGGTGGTTACAAGATTGTTGAGCATCAAGTCCGATTTTAACATGTCGCAAGATTGCTACAACCGTCTTATGGAGTTGCTTATAGAAATATTGCCTGAGGGTGCTAAGTTGCCTAAAGACTTCTACCGGTCTAAGAGGATGGTGAGATCGCTCTGGATGGGATACGAGAAAATCGATGCATGTCGCAACGGGTGCATGTTGTATTACAAAGACGACACGGATGAAGACGCCTGCAGATTTTATGGTGCCGATCACTACAAGGGCAGTGGTAGAGGAAAGTCTGTCGGTGCCAGGAAGCCTACCGATTCGATGTACTACTTGCCGTTGACGCCGCGGTTGCAGCGGTTATTTATGGTGAAGGAAACTGCAGAAAACATGAGTTGGCATAAGCGGGAACAGACCGAAGGAGTGTTGGATCACCCATCTGATGGAGAATCATGGAAGCACTTCGATCGAGAGTATCCAAATTTTGCTTCTGATCCGCGTAATGTCAGATTGGGTCTCTGCTCCGACGGTTTTACCCCATTCGGACTTTCGGGATCCCAGTATTCGTGTTGGCCTGTGATCGTCACTCCGTACAATCTACCGTCTTAGATGTGCATGAAGACTCCGTATATGTTTCTCATCGTTATTATCCCAGGTCCGAACAATCCGAAAAGAAACGTCGATGTATATTTACAGCCATTGATTGATGAGTTGAATCAGCTGTGGGAAGTAGGTTCCAACACATACGATGTATCTAGAAAACAAAAATTTCAGATACGGGCATCAACGACTTTCCGGCCTATGGTATGTTATCTGGATGGAGCACGCATGGTCGTCTTTTATGTCTGTATTGCATGGACCGCACTAAGGCTTTCCGTTTGAAACACGGAGGCAAACCGTGCTTCTTTGATTATCATCGACAATTTCTGTCGAAGGATCATCCGTATCGGAGGAACATGAATGCTTTTCGTGCTGGCATTGTGGAGAAGGCTAATCCCCCGCCAAGGTGGCCCGGATACACGATATGGAAAGAGGTAAAAGATTTACCAAGAGCTATTGAAGAGCCTACTACGGGCTACAAGTGTGACGGATTTGGTCGTACTCATAACTGGACGAAGAGGAGTATATTCTGGGATCTGCCATATTGGAGCACCAATCTGATTAGACATAACCTTGATGTCATGCATATCGAGAAGAATGTGTTTGAAAACATAACTAATACTGTAATGGACGTAAATGGAAAGACGAAAGACAATCCAAAGGCTAGATTGGACTTGGAAGAAATATGTAGACATCCTGCATTACATTTGATAGAGGACGGGAATGGGAAGTTGAAGCAGCCTAAGGCAATTTTCTCACTAGAGAAGGAGGATAAAGTGAGACTTTGTAGGTGGATTCAAGGTTTGAAATTTCCAGACGGGTATATTTCAAACTTGAGAAGATGCGTCGACCTCAAGGAGAACAAACTGACAGGTATGAAGAGCCATGATTGTCACGTATTCATGGAAAGGTTAATTCCGATTACATTTCGGGAATTCTTACCCCCGGTTGTTTGGGATCCATTGACCGAGCTTAGCATATTCTTCAGAGATCTTTGTTCTAGTAAGTTGCTCGTCGATCGTCTAGAAAAGCAGGAGAACAATATTACGGTAACACTGTACAAGCTCGAGAAGGTATTTCCTCCTGGATTCTTCGACTCCATGGAGCATTTGCCAATTCATCTTTCCTACGAGGCACGTATTGGTGGGCCCGTTAGTTATCGGTGGATGTACCCGTTTGAGCGGCATTTGAACCACCTAAAGAGGAAGGTAAAAAACAAGGCTCGGGTCGAGGGTTCTATTTGTGAAGCCTATATTCTCGAGGAGATTATAAACTTCTGCTCGACGTATTTCAAACCTCATGTTGCTACGAATAGAATGAGGGCTCCGAGAAATGACGACGATTATCAAGAATCTAATGATGTAATACTGAAAGTATTCAATGCGTCCGAAAAGCCTTCGGGAAAAATAAAGAAGAGATATTTGAATGACGAAGAGCTAAGGGCTGCTCAGTTGTATGTATTACTCAATTGCGATGAGGATGAAGTGGAGAAGCTAGACGGGTAAGTAATTAATGATGAATTTATGTCATCTCAATGTAATAGTATAAGCTAATATTATTGTACTAATCGGCGGTTGCTTCGTTGTTTTTCAGCACATATAATGCTGAGTTGAGGTCGGTTAGACCCTACCTAACAGACGAAGCATTAGAACAAGAAATGAGACGTCATTTTCCTTCTTGGTTGAGCGAATATGTAAGCACTCCGGTAATTACTGGCCTCTTTAATGCAACTGCACAATAAATAACTTACTATCTCTTCTTTGGTATTCTGGTCGATCGTCTAATTTCATCCAAAATTGAATTAATTAGAACTCTTGCCAAGGGACCAATTACTTTTGTTAAAATATGACCAAGTTACTGTGTCAATAGCTTTCGGTTCAAGTCGACAAATGCTCCGATCAGAGACAGCTTCCTGGATCTTGATTCTATGAAAAACAGTTGTTTGTGTATCAAATCTTCGAACTACAAAGACGTCGATCCAGAAAATAATTTCTTTGGCATCTTGCGAGAGATTGTGGAGTTGACGTATAATTATGACAGAGAACCTGCAAAGATCGTGTTGTTCAAGTGTGAATGGTTCGATCCGACTGAAAATCAAGATTGGAAAATTGACAAGCATGGTCTTGTGGATATAAACTATAGGCGTAGATATCAAGGCTACGAATCATTTGTCCTAGCAACTCAAGCTCAGCTCGTGTACTTCACAGCTTATCCGAGACGAAAAGCAACGAAGCCTGACTGGTGGGCAGTATGCAAGACTAAAGCTAGAGATACTTTTGATGTTGACGAAAAAGCTTATCAGGAGGACGAGCTATCTTTTGTAACCAATATTGTTGATGTGGACTCCACGGAAGTTACGCATTACACGACACATAATGTAGAAGATGTAGAATTATCCGAAGAGGAAGACGAAGCTGACGAAGGCGAAGATGAAAGTGAAGATGAGGAGGAAGATGGGGTCGAGAAAGACGAACAAGATGATTATTCTGAAGATGATTGAGAGAGACGTACTTTTATTTTCTTATTATGTAGAGTTGGTTATTATCTAGTCTTGGTTATTATCTGAATGTACTATCTGGACTTAGATGTTTCTTGTAAAAATACTATCTGGACTTAGATGTTTCTTGTAAAATGTATCATCATATGTTGTCTTGGTTATTATCTTATCTTTGTTGCACTTTCATATTTTTAGTCTCTATTATTTGTTGTCTTTGTTGTATCTCATCATATGTTGTTATCAGGTATGACAGGTCGTCGTGGATTATTTCGTATTTACCGATATGGGGCACGAGATACTGATACTGGCAGAGGACAGGGTACTCCTTTGGTACCTACTGGTGGTACTGCTAGAGGACGGAGTTCTTCTTCGGTACCTCCTACTGGTACCGGTTCTGAATCCTCGTCACCTAGTACTCTTGTGTATCGGACAGTAGCTCCGTTCGCCATGATGCTACGTAGAATATCTCCTAGGACGAGTAGTTCCAGGCCTGAGACAGCTCCCGAGAGTAGCGTTCCTCCTACTGATACGACGATGGAGGCAGATGAGGAGATGGAGGAGGCTGCACCGGCGGCGGACCAGTATCAGGCAGATGATGCCTGCGCACCTCCGGAGGAGACGAGGACGGAGATCTGGGTCGACGGTACAAAATAAGTATTTTGGTTTATCATTTTTTTCTGTGTTTATCATAAATTAACTTTTCTCATTAATATAATATGTCTGTATAGATATCGTCCCTCGTTGGTACAGAGACGTCTAGGCCAGCTCCTGAGGCAAAATTATGGGGGTCCTTGGATAAACTACTCGGATGCTCCGGACGATAGGAAGGCCTACTGGTTTGCGCGCTTCAAGGTTAAAATATATTTGCTTTTAACATGAATCATTTGATTTATGTATATTATATATTACTGAAAAATATTTGGTTTACGTACTCTTCTAGGATACGTTTTTTTATCCACCGCACCGGGCCGAGCTGATCGAGGGGATGTTTCCTGCTAAGCTGATCCGCGACGCTATCAATGATCAGAAGGCTCGTGATCGTGCCGGAAAGCCGATCCAAGGTTGGATCACCCCTGATCAGTGGGATGCGATGAAGGCTCGATTCAACGAGCCAAGGTACAAGGAAAAGTCTGAGAAGGCCAAGGCGGCTAGGCAGCATGCCTCGAAGTGGTACGGTGGGTCGATTCCGATGACGAAACATTTTCGTCGTCTGGTATGTATTTATCTTTCAGAAATATTATTTTAATGTAAATCCGATAAATTATTACTAAGATAATATATTTAATTATAGGTAAGAAAGGTCGGTAACGCCGACATGGTGACCGTCTTCCTGGCCACCCATCGGAAGGGCGAAGGCCTTATTGACGAGAGGGCCCAGCTTGCCTATGTAAGTATTAAAATACTATTTGTTAATTATAATACTCCGTGTTAATTTTAATATAACTTAGTAAATATGCATGCAAATAAATATTCATGTAGTTAGTAATAATAAGTAATTAATTAGAAATTAGAAATCATAAAGTACTATCCATACTTTCTAGGCCAAGTATCAGAGGCTTCGGGACCGGGCGACTGCTAGTGTACCTACTGCGGGAGAGGCCGGTACTTTCTCGCAGCCCACTCAAGCTCCGTCGGTGGACGAGCTGTGGATGACCGCCGCTGGTGGCCTCCGTAGGGGCACGTACTACGGTACGGGATCCTATGGCGCCCTAGTTGCGAGCCAGTCCTCTAGGGCATCCTCCGCTAGTGTGCATGGTCCACAGCCGTCCCAGGAGTCTGCCCGAGTCCACCAGATGATGGAGTCTCTCCGAGATGAGCTGCTACGACGAATTCAGGACCAGTCTCAACACTAGTCGGAATAGTCTGCGCTTATAGCACGATTGGATGCGCTCGACCGTAGCATTATGGAGCTTCGGCATGTGACTGAGCGGACAGAGCGGAGCGTCACCGATCTTAGAGCGTCGACGGAGCGCAGCGTATTGGATCTGCAGGCATCATAGATGACCATGGGCGAGAGGCTGAGATTGGTGCAGGATTCGGTGGCTGATAGCAGTGATAGAATGTTATCTACCATGGATTCATACCACCAGCGACTTGCAGCGTTGGAGCGTTATCGTCCTTCGGGTGCGCCTTCATCATCGTCGAATCCGCCGGCGCCACTACCTTCTTCATCGACACCGACTCCACCGACGTCACTACCTCATTCATCGGTGTCGATTTCACAGGAGGACTATAAGCTTTTCTTAGCCCTTCGTCGCGGCGTGCCCCCTCCTGCTCCAGATCCCCAGTAGTCCGAGTTAGGACTGTTTGTATTGAGTGTTTGAGTACTTGTTTTTCTTTGTATTTGTTTATGACACTTATTTGTTTGTGACACTTGTTTGTTGGTTGCATAGATACATTGGTAATTGATTGTGTAGACCCATGACAATTTGGATATTGGTTTATATATGTTGTGTAGACTTTGGTTATTTTATGTTGTTATTCGTTTCATTTGGATGTTAATTTACCGGTGTTGTTGTTCCACCGAAGGGTTCGACGAACCCAGGGATAAAATGTGTTTGTGTATTGTGTTTCAGATTAAACTGCAGGGAGAAAATGATTCTGTGGAGAAAACTGCATACTGCAATTTATTTTTTTATTTTTTTTAAATTTAGCGACGTCTACCGATGTTTACCGACGCTTTCCGATGGCACATTGCGTCGGTAGACGTCGCTAAACTGGCATATATTGCCAGGCTACCGACGTATAGCGACGTCTGTTTCGTCAGTATGTGTCAGTAAACGTCGCTATACGTCGATAAATATCCCAGGATTTTACCTCATTTTTCTAGGATATACCGACGTATAGCGACATCATAAAACATCGGTACTATATACCGACGCATAGCGACATCAAAAATGTCGATAATTTTTTCAGGAAATACCGACGTATAGCGACATCATAAACGTCGCTATTTTATCGACGAAACGATGGTAAACGTCGGTATATTACCGACGTATCCTTGCGTCGGTAAACGACGGTGTTGGCGATGATCAACGACGTCTTCCCAAACACCGACTAAGGTTTCCGCGACAAGAGGAAGACGTCGCTAAATACGTCGCTAAACTGGTTTAGCGACGTCTTTAGGCGTCACTAAAATGACTTATTCTGGTAGTGCATTCTCCGTGTTTTATACAGAATCATGAAAGTAAGTTAAAGTTATACCTTCTTTTTGCGTAGCAGGCTTCTTCTTCTTATATGCAACTTTTTTTGTTATCCGTTTCTTTGATCCTCCATCAATCTCTTTTGGATTTTTTTTTCACTTGGATTTTCTTCAACTAGCATATCTCCCACAACTTGTGTTCGATTTGATGATGATTTTCCGTCACATCCTTTTGGATAATCTGCTTCTTGATTTGATAATGTTTTCGATGGTGACGACACTGTGCGAATATCTCGAATGAGAGGAACGTTTGAAAATTTTTGGAGGAGAAACCCTAGATTTTGGAGGAACGTTTGAAGATTTTTGGAGGAGAAACCCTAGATTTTCGAGGAGCTTATCGAAGAAGAGAGAGTACGAAACGTTTTTTGTTTTTTGTTTTTGAATAGCAGGATTCAGATTTTTTTTGTAATAAATTAGAAGGAAGGACAAAAAGGTCATTCGGAACCCGCTTTTATATATTAATCGATACTTCTGGGCACGCGATGAAATGTTATTTTGCGGTGGAATTTACATAAAACTTTTATAATTTTTGGACATTTCATAAATTTCCCCTTTTTTAATATACATATAACTGAGATAATTATAATTGCAGTTGGCTTTGCGAGTTTCTTAAGGGATCAAATATATGAGAGAGGTCAAATCTCATCTTATTTATTTTTGTATTTATCTTATGTAATATCCATATATTTTTTTTTTCCATTTTTAGAAAATATTTTTTTTTCCTCTTTTAAGTTGCAGCGGGCACTTGCATACACAGGCCATGGAACCCAAAACCTGCCGGTGTTCTTGTCTGGACTACAGTAGACACTTAATTATGTTTTTAAACCCGGTTCAATCAAACCAGTGAACTTAAACCTTACCGTCCGATCAATCTAAAACTGTGGGAAGCCGAGCGTAGATTGAAAGGTTATGTAAAATACTTCTTTTTAGGGGGTTTCTGAGCATAAACAACCTGTGCAATTGCACAGGGCCAAAAATTGAAAGATCCCAAAAAATTTAACCTCCATACATATTACTAATATAATATTTTTTTTGAAATTTAGACCTCCCTAGTTTTCAGAAACTAACTACATTAACATGACTCTTAGAATGTCAAAAAAAACTCTCTTTTTAGTGTTTAAAAAAGAATACCGTTATTGGCACTCCTAAAATGTCATCATGCACTCCTCTTTATTTTTCAAATCCCAAATCTACCCTTGCATTAACATTATTGACACTCCAAAAATGTCATTAACATTATTGACACTCCAAAAATGTCATCTTGCACTCCTCCCTCCATGCATGCACACATTAATATCAGATTTAATGCAAGAGCAGGCTTAAAATTTGAAATTTGAATGATATAAAATTAAAGAAGAGTGTAGCATGACATTAAACTACCATCTTTTAATATTGAGAATTTTTGATTTACCCCCACTTTTTATGTCAATATTAAGGGTGCACCCCACTGTTTTGCATTAATAAACGACGGCCCCCACTTCTAACAGTTTCCGTTGGTGACTAACAGAAACCCCCCTTCGTCGACTTTTTAGGACGTAAATACCCTCTGTTCTATGTGTTACGTGTTGTGTTCTTTCTAATTCCTAAACTACCCCTCACTTATTAAATTCCAACCGCTCTCCCTCATAAAAGAAGTCGACGTGCTTTTGACCTAACCCCCAAATTCTCTCCTCCATTTGTTCTCGTGTTACTATTAGGGTTCGTCCAAGCTTAAGCGACCTCCCATGGCAACCTCTGCAACACAGGGTGTAGTGCCCCGTCCCTACATCGTGCCCCATTGTCCGTCCACGGGATGCGCAAGAAAGGAACACTGTCGCTATCGACTCGGTCGGGACCGATAGGTCGGGATCGATCGAATCGATCGAACGGGAACGGTTGAATTAAGATCCATTCCACGTTATGGAATGGCTTCTTCGGAACCAAGTCCCATATTCAGCGGGTAGCGCCTCAAGGATTGACTCTGCGGCTGAGTTGGGAGAGACCTCCCGTTGCTCTGCTTTTCACGCCGCTTGCGTTGGTTTTGGGCTTTGGTTTTCTGAATGCGTTTTCGTGAATGTTTTCGATGGTATTCATGGTTTATATTTCGAACTTGTATTTCCTATCGAACTCTTGCATAACACAGTGTTCTAATCGGTTGCTTGTGCGATTTCAGGTGATCGCGAAGGCGACGTCTAGCGCAGCCAACAAGTCCCTCGCCTCAAGCAAAAACTCAAGGAAATCGAGCTACCCTGCATGCCCCCCGACCGAGAAATCGAGTTCAGCATCGATACATTCTCCGATACCAGACCGATTTCCAAGGCCCCGTACAGAATGGCCCCCACCGAGCTGAAGGAACTCAAGGTCCAGTTACAAGAGTTACTCGACAGAGGATTTATTCGGCCTAGTGTTTCACCGTGGGGAGCGCCCGTGTTGTTCGTGAAGAAAAAGGATTGGTCCATGCGTCTGTGCGTCGATTACCGAGAGCTGAACAAGGCCACCATCCGGAACAAGTACCCATTGCCCCGCATAGACGACTTATTCGATTAACTGTAAGGCGCCTCAGTATTTTCGAAGATTGATCTCCGCTCGGGCTATCATCAACTCAAGATCAAGTCAGACGACGTGCAAAAGTCAGCCTTTCGTACTCGGTACGGCCACTACGAGTTTCGGGTGATGCCATTCGGCCTGACGAACGCCCCTGCCGCCTTCATGGATCTAATGAATCAGGTATTTCGACCCTTTCTTGATAAATTTGTGGTAGTCTTTATTGATGATATTCTCGTCTACTCAAAGGACAGGGCACAGCATGCAGAACATCTACGGGCCGTGCTCCAGACACTTCGAGAGAATGAGTTATATGCAAAGCGGAGTAAGTGCAAATTTTGGCTAAGCAGCGTATCCTTTCTCGGTCACATCATTTCGCCCGAAGGCATTGCAGTCGATCCGAAGAAAGTGGAAGCTGTTGTTGATTGGAAGCGGCCTGCGTCTGCTAGTGAGATTCGAAGCTTTCTTGGTTTGGCGGGATACTATCGTCGCTTCATGAAAGACTTCGCGAAGATTGCATCGCCATTGACTCGCCTCACTCAAAAGGGCGTCGTGTATGAGTGGTCGGATGATTGTGAAGCTTCATTCCAGGAGCTAAAACAGTGACTAATTTTGGCACCCATACTCGCACTTCCGGATGGACCAGAGGGTTTTCAGATATTCAGCGATGCTTCAGGCCAGGGCTTGGGATGTTTGCTCATGCAGCGAAACAAGGTGATATCCTTCGCTTCTAGACAGTTAAAGCCGCACGAGAAGAACTATCCTACGCACGAACTGGAGTTAGCGACGATTGTGTTCGCGTTAAAATTGTGGCATCACTATCTACATGGCGTGGCGTAATCTATACCGACCATAAGAGCCTCAAGTATCTCTTCACCCAGAAGGAATTGAACTTGCGACAGAGGCGCTGGCTCGAACTGATCAAAGACTATGACTTGACGATCGACTACACTCCGGGCAAGGGAAATGTGGTGGCGGATGCTCTGAGTCGAAAATATCTTGCCTCGCTATCCATCAACCACAGACTACTACAAGATCTAGAAGAAATGGGCATCGATCTCTGGGTTCGATTCAGGGATGTACGGTTGGCGCAACTGCAGTTAGAGCCGAGTTTGCTGGAAAAGATCATGGCCGCTCAGAAGGATGATCCGTACCTGAAGAAAATATGCGAACGGATTTCGACAGGTAGTACGACCGACTTTGCGGAAGACAAGACCGACATGCTGAGATTGAATGGCCGACTATGTGTTCCGGATGATTCAGAACTGTGAAAGGATATAATGTCGGAGGCGCATTATGCGAAATATACCTTGCATCTAGGCAGTACCAAGATGTATAAGGACCTCCGCACGACCTTCTGGTGGCACGGGATGAAGAGAGATGTGGCGCTCTTCGTGTCGCAATGCATGGCCTGTCAGCAGGTGAAAGCTGAGCATCAGCGATCGGGCGGGGAGATGCAGAACCTCGCTATTCTCGAGTGGAAGTGTGATCACGTCACTATAGATTTTATTGTTGGCCTGCCGAAGATACCACGGGAGAACGACACCATCTGGGTCATCGTCGATCGATTAACCAAGTCAGCGCACTTTATCGCCATCAAAGTTACTTGGAGCGTTGATCGCCTGACGCAGATTTATCTTGACGAGATAGTACGGCTGCACGGAGTTCCAGTATCCATCGTCTCTGATCGGGATTCACGGTTCATGTCGCGATTCTGGAGTAGCCTTCAGTCGGCGCTGGGTACCAAGTTGCAGTTCAGCTCAGCTTACCATCCTCAGACCGACGGCCAAACGGAGCGCGTTAATCAGATTCTCGAAGACATGCTACTGCTCTGCACAATTGACTTCAAATCAAGCTGGGACGTCCACCTATCGTTGGCGGAATTTGCATACAACAATAGCTACCAATCCAGCATCCAAATGGCGTCGTATGAAGCTTTGTAAGGCCGGAAGTGCAGATCGCCCATTTGCTGGGATGAAGTCGGGGAACGGCAGATACTCGGCCCGGAGCTGGTAGAACGGACTGTGGAAAAGGTCAAGCTAATTCAGGTAAGACTGAAGATTGCACAGAGTCAGTAAAAGAGCTACGCCGACACCCATCGAAGATCGCTTGAGTTCCAGGTGGGCGATCATGTGTTCTTGAAGGTGTCGCCCATGCGAGGAGTTACTCGGTTCGGCGCGAAGGGGAAGCTGAGTCCGAGATTCGTTGGGCCGTTCGAAATACTCGAGCGGGTCGCCCCAGTAGCCTATAGAATTGGCCTACTGCCGGCGCTCGAAGGTGTGCACAATGCCTTCCACGTCTCTCAGCTGCGGAACTATGTGCACGACCCTAGCCACGTGGTGGACTTTGGCCAGCTGGAGCTAAAGTCCGACTTATCCTATGTTGAAGAGCCAGTTCAAATCTTAGAACGCAAGGATAAGCTGCTTCGAAGTCGAGTGATCCCTCTTGTTCGCGTACTCTAGAGGAACCATGCGGTGGAAGAGTCGACATAGAAACTCGAGTCAGAGATGAAAGAAAAGTTTCCTTCATTATTTTCATAGAGGTAGGTTCTGTTCTTAAGTTTCGAGGACGAAACTTTTTCTTTGTTGGTTATGGTGTAGTGCCCCGTCCCAACATCGTGCCCCGTTGTTCGTCCACGGGGTGCGCGAGAAAGGAACACTGTCGCTATCGACTCGGTCGGGACCGATAGGTCGGGATCGATCGAATCGATCGAACGGAAACGGTTGAATTAAGATCCATTCTACGTTATGGAATGGCTTCTTCGGAACCAAGTCCCATATTCAGCGGGTAGCGCCTCAAGGATTGACTCTGCGGCTGAGTCGAAAGAGACCTCCCGTTGCTCTGCTTTTCACGCCGCTTGCGCTGGTTTTGGGCTTTGGTTTTCTGAATGCATTTTTGTGAATGTTTTCGATGGTTTTCATGGTTTATATTTCAAACTCGTATTTCCTATCGAACTCTTGCATAACACAGTGTTCTAATCGGTTGCTTGTGCGATTTCAGGTGATCGCGTAGGCGACGTCTCGCACAGCCAACAAGTCCCTCGCCTCAAGCAAAAACTCAAGGTGAGTGGCTGACCTCCTTCATCTCGACCCTCTATTTCAAAAATGAGAACTTGGGTAATGGTAATGAAATGGAATGATTCGCTTGGAAAATACAAGTCCTATGTTTGAGTAGAGAAAAGATGAATTATGTAGAAAAGAGATAGAATTATTTTAGGCCTGCAAAACAACTAAATGAATCGATTACATAACAAGCCCCAACGGTACCCCAAATATACCTTATTAACCTATCAAGGTCATGGACAACTTGTCGACAAGGGCGATGGTTTCTTCGAGCGGCAACCCGGGGCCACGGGACCGGCTCGGCCTAGGAAGAAATAGGTTATAGCCGAGCTGGGTATGAAGCAACCGGTAAGACGGGGACTTGTATCGGAGCTCGCTACTTGCGTTGCAAGGGTCCCATATTACCAGGCTATGTCCAGGATGGCTAGTTAATGCCAGTGACCTCCACCTCAAACACTTGATATAAATTGTTATTCAACTAACAGGAAAGGTGATGGTAAGTTTTATGTTGCACGGCACGCTCTGCTGAGAGAAATTCTGGTGTAACTTACTTGGGTTATGTTTCGTTAAATGCTTCGTATGAAATTACCTAGGATGGTTAGAAAGATCACGTAAAGCAAGTTGCATAAATGTTTATCTAAACTCTTGAACCAAATGAGAGCCTGGAAACTAATTAGCCACTCGCCAGTACATGTTGATTGTACTGATCCTCGCTCTCTCTACAGGTGCGATAAATCAGGAGGAGCGTGCCGCGTGAAGGGAGGCTACGCTCGTGTGTTTTGAAGCTTCGTCCTTGCGGTCGAAGTTTGGATCCAATCTCTTTTGAAGACTCCGCTGTCGAAGGCCAAGAAGACAGATGGAGCGACTTCCCGTCATCCCAGGTGGTTTTGTAATGCTGGTTGTAATCAAAGGATGAAATGTATGGAATGACTATCTCGTCGACCTTCATTTTGTAATGGAGTCAGTTTGTAAAAAGCCCGCGCGGCGCCTTTGTATCGAGTCTGTAAAATGATGTTCATTATCAATAAAGCTTAAATTTTCTTCTCTATAATGTGTGTTCAATTTACTCTGCGCATTCTCTTGTTGTTGTATTTCGGATAACCTTATGACTATGCCTTGTGCGAGCGCAACTTAGGCTTGCACGGCATCACGCCCGGGGGACGACTATCGATTCTACGGAATCGGGACGTGACACGGGTACAATGAAATTGCTCCTGTACTTTTTTTCCTAAACTTTTTGTTTTGTGGTATGCGTTTTGCCCCTCTCAATTCTGAGTAATTTGGTCTTTTTTGTAGGAAAAGTGTCAAATTTGCTCCAAGAACAACCACCTTGCCGATGAATGTTCGTTCTTGAGCTCGCCTTGCAAGATCAGGAACTGCAAGGGGATTAGGCACCTGTTGAAGTCAAATACTAAGGCAAATCCTGGTAGAAAGTTTTTGAAATGTCCTGTCTGCTCGGATTTTGAATGGTTGGATGTCGCTATTTTGGAGTCAAGCTCTGGAAGTTCTTCTTCGACAATTCAAATGGAAGGATGTTTCACATGTGGTGAATTAGGGCATTGGAAGAAACAATGTCCTTGGGAAGAAAATACTTGCCCAAATCGACATTGTGGAGGGAAGAGAGCTGTCTTGATGTCAAAGAGGAGTCACAGCAAGGAAAAAAAGATTCTTGTAATGCATGAGATGCAACGATGCATTCCAATGGTTGAATGAGGGTGTTGTTAAAGAGGAGAACAAATGTGAAATTCATGTTCAAATTGTAGTAAACACAACTTTAGATAAGTTGTGCCAAAAATTTGGAAAGGAATTGGGCATGTAAAGTTAAAATCATGTAGTTGAGTGGAAATTTCCTATCTATGTAATGAATTGAAGTCGATTGCTTATGTTACTTTGTCAACAACTGCATGTCTCTCTTTTATGAATGTTGAACATATTCATAGATGCTTTGATCCATTTAAGTTTCACTACAAACATTATCTGTAGTTCATGCAGACAAGTACCAAATGTTTAGAACTTTCAAACAAAGTTTACTTTGCTGCTTCAAACATTGGCCCTCAAAATGAATGTTTGCTGAAGAAAGAAAGATCACTTTGCTTATTCAAATGCTGCTTCAAACATTGTACATTCATTACATTCAAACATTGGCCTTCAAAGAAGTGTGCTGAACAAACATACAAACATTGAAGAATTATGAAGAAGAAAAGAAGTATGATGCTGCTGCTTGAACAAACATTAAAGAATCCTTAACAAACATTGGCCTTCAAAAAAATGCAGCATTTGTTGTTGCTGCTTGAAACAGTTTGCTGCAATTGGCCTTCAAAATACAGACAATATTACGCAGCAATGTCACTCCCCGAACCTGGAATACGTATTTTAATACGTAAATCGATGAATTGTATTTACCTTGTATTTATACGATATTTATTATGCTGTATTTCTTCATGCATTTCCCAAAAATATTCGACAAAATATTATTTCATAATTTATTTTCTGCATTTGGGCCTACAGTTTTGGCTCATTTGGGTAACCTATTCTTGGTTCACCAATGGTTCATCATGAACCCTTTGGTTCATCATGAACCCATGGGTTCAATATTCTATATAATAACTCATCTCATTCTCTCTTCTCTCAATTATTTTCTTTCATTTATTTCCTCCACCAACCAAGGCAAGTGCCAACTTGCTCAAGAGATGGATCCATAAATTTTGTTCATATTTTCATTTAGAACTTAAAATTTTCCATTTTGAAGCTTTAATTTTTGTAGATCTAAATTTTAACCATTTTCGGATCTTCTTGGTTTTGATTTATCAAACTTCTTTGTTTTCAGGTTTTGATGGTTCCATGTTGTAGAGAATTTTATTCCACCCAATTTTGACCTTTGAAAAGTTGGATTTGGACTTATTTTGACCAAGTTATGGACTTTTGAAACTTGGGTTCAAACCATGGAGTTCTTGCTGATTTGGAGAAGACAGTGAGCAGTGTGCGCGAGCTTTCTAGCTTGCGTCACTAAGCTGCGCGCACTCTTTAGCGCAGCGCAGTCTGACTCATACGCTGCCTTTTGGAAGCGTATGTCTTACATACGCTGCCTTGAAGAGGAGTCGTATGGACCCCATACGCTGCCTTGAAGAGGAGTCGTATGGACCCCATATGCTGCCTTGAAGAGGAGTCGTATGGACCCCATACGCTGTCTTGAAGAGGAGTCGTATGAACCTCATAGGCTGCCTTGAAGAGGAGTCGTATGGACCCCATACGCTGCCTTGAAGAGGAGTCGTATGGACCTCATACGCTGCCTTGAGGAGGAGTCGTATGGAGTATATACGCTGACTTGAGCGTAGCTTGACTTGAGCGTAGCTTGACTTGAGCGTAGCCTGACCTGAGCGTAGCCTGACCTGAGCGTAGCCTGGCCTGAGCGTAGCTTGACCTGAGCGTAGCCTGACCTGGACTCCCCTATACCTTATATTTTTATATGTATATATTATATTGCATATATATATGTAAATGTTTGTGTATGCTATATATCCTTACGCCTTTTGTCCTGAGCATGATATGAGCACTAATGTGACCCCGGTGAACAAAGTGTTCCTACCTGATACTTGTACCTAAATGTCCCAGTTCTTGTTCATGCTCGACAAATGACTCGTAACTCTACGTGGCATATTTGCAATGATGCATTACACTAAGGAGGGTAGAACATGTTGACATACTGATTGACATGGATCCTCTCTTGGGGTACTCGTACTTAAGTACGACTTTTTGGAGGATAATCATGCAGGCCACAGCATGTGAGTCCAAGATTTCACCTAGGGTTAAACTAGGCAACTAAATATACTAGATGCATGGGGAGGACAGAATCCCGAGATCGTGTTACACCAGCCGCCTTGAGATATTGTCTTGACGTGCCGGCTGGTCTCTACGGATACTGTGTCATCTGCAACGAGCGGACGACTATATCCGATTAATTCTTGCTATATATTATATGTCTTGGCAAGGTGGCCTTACGAGGGACCTGTGCTCAATGATATCTATCTACGCGAACCCCTGGGTTGGCTAGCCTTGCTGGAAAGATATGATCTGAAGATTTTAAAATAACATGACGCGAGGATAACCTCGTCCTACTAGAAACTCGTAGACTTGATTGGCCGTAAAAACGACTTGCTTGTATTCTATTACCTTCCGCGAAAAACTGAGGGAAGCGGACTGTTATGATACGTAATCCAACCCATGTTCTTGTTTGATTGTTGGGTTGGTCATCGTACTATGACAGGCTGTGGACCGAAGTTATGAACGGAAGACTTATTCTGGTTGTGAAGTGTTACTTCTGTGAATGACTGAGAAATATGGTCTATCATGGTACATGATCCAACCCATGTTCTTGTTTGATTGTTGGGTTGGTTATTGTGCTACGATAGGCTATCGACCAAAGTCACGATCAGGAGATTTTATTGTTTCTACCTTTTAACTTATGTGAAAGTTATAGAGTACGACACGTCCCGACTCCATGCGGCACCTTTTGTCCTTGTTTGGTTGTAAGGGTGCCATATGGGTTCGAGGATGTTGCGCTACCCTATAATAGTAGCATAAGTATTACTATTATCAATCATTCTATTAACTAGATTTTTAATCTGAACTCTTGTGCCCCTTTGGCGGTACTTGCTATTCGGGGCTGACCCCGCTGGTTTTGTTTGGCCAGATCTCGTAGCAGAGCCAGAGGACACGATCTCCCTCCCTGACATCCATGGTGCATACTAGGAGCATGGCGGTTCGGGGACTCGAGTGGGTTTCTTCTCCACCACTCCTGCTTATACTTTCTGCGACGTTTAGCCACCGGCACCTGTTAGCCGGATTACTTGATATTTTGTGTCAGTACATAATTATAATTAAACAGACTGCAGCTGTGTATAATTTTGTACTCCTGACTCTCTGAGATAGCTAAATTATAAAGCTAGTCTCTCATGATCATTTTGATGAAGCGTCGGGGACGCCTTACTGCTTTATCTTTAATGTTCATTTAATTGCTGATGTGATTTGATTGATTGAGACATAGAACCCTGTGGGACCATAGGAGACTTGATTGTAGCATGTACCCCCTAGTCTCTCGACAGCCACGATCGCCGTATGACATTACGTACCTCATATGGAGTAGCTGGCCTAGTCCGTCTCCGTATTTCGGTACTGGGGCGCGACAAGGTTTTAGTGGTGGCCCATGCAGGTCTATTTTTCAGACTTGTGGGGTATTGCGAATTATTAGGAGTCTCAATCAAAACTTGTTTCCTTTGAAATTCTGTTTCGAATTCTCTGTCCTTGCCGTGATCTCTAACCTGACTTGCATCCTTGAAATCTTCCTCGTTCGGACTTGATAATCTTATATCTTTCTCTATAGGGGTGCTTCATTCTCAGTAGCGGGTGAGGCCCATGAGGAAGAGCAGCGAGAGCATGGCTCGACTGGGCACCAACAGGGGAGAGAACCCTCCCCAGGGCAGACACGAGCAGAAATGGAACCAGAGGCAGTGCAGCCGCAGGTTATTAAAACTCCTGCAGCACCAGCAGCGACGGCAGTACCAGATGTCGTAGCACTCCTGGAGATCATCCGGGGGATTCTTGTCACTCACCAACAGCAACAGACTCAGTAGCAGGAGCAGAACATGCTGCTGAACCAAGGGATTCAGTTAGCTCTTGAGAGGAGTGCCGGGGCTGACTCGGGAGCATCAGGAAGGTTCCGTCGCTTGAACCCGAGGTATTTTGATGGCACGGAGGATGCCATCCCTGCGGATGCATGGATTCAAGACATCGAAGCCATTCTTGTGGCAGCCAAGGTTCCAGATGATGAGAAGGTTGATCAGGTCAAATTAGTACTTCGGGATCTTGCCCGCGACAGGTGGGCATCAGAAGAAGTTGGTATAAGACGCCCTGTTCGTTGGACCACCTTCAGTGAAAGATTCAAGGCCAAGTATTTTGGCGTAGTAGCTCGATATGAGCTCTAGCAGAAGTTTATTAGTCTCAAGCAAGTAGGCAAGACCGTAGATGGGTATGCAGCAGAGTTCTGCAGATTGTGCCGTTTTGCACCAGCAATGGTGGCAACGGAGCCAGAGAAAGCTATGAGGTTCCAGCAGGGACTTCATTTGGAGCTATTATAGCTTGTGGAGGGACACGACTACCAGACGTTTGACGCTATTTTAACGGCCGCTCGGAGGCACGAGCTTACCCAGCAGAGGTTGGCATCGAGGACAGGAGGTCAGAAGAGGTCCCATTCCCAGGTTGGAGGAGGAATAACACAGCGAACATCGGCACCAGCACCCGGTGTACGTATTCATGATGTAGGAGCACCGCGGAGGACGACCGTGTCAACTAATACAGCGCCAGTTCGGCATCAGCAGCCGAGGAACCAACAACAGCGTCAGGAAGCACCCCAGGGCTGTACATTCTGTGGAAAGGCAGGGCACACGAGGGAGGTGTGTCGGTCAGCGAATGGCTTATGCTTGAGGTGTGGTAGTTCAGACAACCGTATTTCTACTTGTCCTATGATGCAGAGGCCAGGAGGGCCAGCTCAGCAGTTTCCAGCGTTGCCAGCTCCGGTGGCAACCCCGAGTGAAGGGCCAGTATTAGCAGTGAGGCCCCTAGCCCAGCGTCTACCAATGCAGGCTCAGATGTTTCGCCAAGCACAGGAAGCCGGAGGCCCTCAGGGGCAGCAACAACATGGTCGAGGAAGACCGCAACAAGGAGCTCCGCGGGGACAGGGCCAGGCTCTCACATTATCCTTGGGAGAGGCTCTAGCGTCTAGTGACGTGGTGGCAGGTAAAATTCTCGTCACCTCATTTTCCGCTGTAGTATTATTTGATTCAGGCGCTACTCATTCATTCATCTCTGCACAATATGCTACACGGATTGGACTAGTGTTTGAGGCATTGCCGGAGAGGATGGATATACTCATCGGCAATGGGCTCGTAGAAGTTAGCAGAGTGCGCTTTTCATGTCCGGTAGAGGTGTGTGGGCATTTACTGCCCGCATCATTGATTGAATTTCCTATGGGGAATTTTGATATTGTTCTTGGCATGGACTGGTTGAGAGACAGTCATGCGACAATTGATTGTAGAGGAAGTAGGGTCATATTCAGCGTTCCTGGGATGGAACAGTTCATCTTTACTCGAACCTTGAAGAATCAGGCCGGAGGCGTCATCTCAGCAGCAGTGTCAGAGCCAGGACAGATTCCGAGAGTGGTCGAAGATTTTTTCGACGTTTTCCCTGATGAGCTCCCAGGGATACCCCCAATCAGAGAGGTAGAATTTAGCATTGAGTTTGTCACGCCCCAGAACCAGAATACTGGAGAGCGGGGGCAGACATAGCCAGCTACGTATAATAAAATGGAATCCACTCCACTATACGGTCACGGCTGTCTAGATATGTGAAGGTTTATCTACAAGCCATCAGTCTCTTAAGGTCATAAATTATCCTATTGTCTCAATCTCAACCAACTAGTAATAGTTACAAGATATCAGACCACCAAATATACAATTGTAAGGCGTCCCAAACATTACATATCCAGATGATCATGAAGCTAGTCGTACAAAATGTAAGGACTAGCAAGAGTTAAGTTATACATGATCAACCTCGAGTTGCCAATCATGTTACAGCCCGTAGGCAGACAGTAAAAAAAAATGTACACGAGCTAACACTGGCTCGGCGGCTAAACGCCTCAAAAGAATAATTTTACAATAAAGTGGAAGAACAAAAAAAAACCCACTCGTTGCCCTGGTTACGCCTGGCGGTCACCATCGGGCTGGAAAGCAGGTAGATCCTTTGCTGCTGCTCCGGTATCTGGCCATACAAAACCAGCTGGGTCAGACACCAGAAAGAGCAAGTGCCACAAAGGAGGCTTCACTTAGGAACTAAAACTAGCAATTAGCACAATAATATAATTACAAAAGAAGAGACAGTAATTTAAGAAAAGCATGACAGTTGAATATAAAAGACAATCTTGTACCGAATCAATAAAAGATAGAACATATGGAAAAGCATGACAGGATGATATACGATGAGATAACCATGGGACTATTCAGATAACCAGGTTACAACCCGTAAACCAAACAAGGACCGGGGTTGTAACCCTTCGTCTGAACAGAACTTGGTTTCTCCCACCATTTATCGGCAAGATAAATATAAGAAATCGAGACATGTAACAATCTTGTACAGGATCAAGACAAGACTAGACAGATTGAACCCCATCCAACAATCACAGCCAAGCAATAAGTACGGCTTGATACTTTAACTAACTAGGGTTATCACAGGCCTAGTTACTAGCAAGATGCAATGAGAATTCCAAGTCCGGTTACCTGTTTGTTACTACCTGAGTGATCCCAGCAAGAAAAGGAAAAGATAGCAGGATATAGCAGACACACTGTAGTAAGATACATGTGTCCTAAGGTACCACACTCGACGGCGGGCTGGAAGTGCGCTCATCTCGACGGATAGCAACAAATCCCATGTATATTTATATATAAGGCCGGGACCAAAGGGGCAACAGGTAACTGGGAAATTCTCCATGAACTATTTGATCAATCTAGTCATTAACCTAGCCAGATTCAGTATGAATCCCTGACCGTGGTACTCAGGGATCATGCCCTAGACATAATGCAAGACACAACCGGACCAGTAGTTTATACAAGCACAATCAATACAAACAACCACGGTGTCAGGATTAATTATACAGGTCATGTCATGTCAGGTAGCCGTCGCAACAGCTATTCAAGATAATCATGTCAGGTTTATCATATCAAGTGTGCTAGTCAGGAGTGCGCCACGACGGGCCACTATCAGGTCATGTCAGGTTATTATGTCAGGAGTGCACCACTACGGGTTACTGTCGTGTCATGTGTAGCAGGTCAAATTATCAGGTCAAGTTATCATGTCAGGAGTGCACCACGATGGGCCACTATCATGTCATGTTCAATTATCACTTCTAAACATATTAAGTAAATTCGTGATTATCAAGTTCATGACAAAAGGCGTAAGGATATAAAATGGACGTAAAAATATACAATAAGGGTTACAAAACATGTGTAATTAATGATAAATAATAATACACAGGGTTATTAGAAAGTCATGCGGCTCAGGCCTATGCGGCCAGGGGAGGATAAGACACATGCGGCTTAATTAGGTGAGCGCATGCGGCCAGGGTCACTGGAACCCATGCGGCCAAGACAAGAGGGGCGCATGCGGCTCAGGGGGACGAGTGCACATGCAGCCCAATTAGGCGAGTCTCATGCAGCTAGCGGAAGAGAAGTCCATGCGGCTGGGTCTGGGCCAGGCGCATGCGGCTTAGTAGAAGCCCATGCGGCTCCGGAAATAAAAGATGCATATACGGCTGGGATTAATCAGGGTCATGCGGCCCGGACTAAGAAGTCCATGCGGCTGGGTCTGGGGGTTCTCATGCGGCTCGAGGATCAGGGCCTATACGGCCCGGAGATCCAGACAGTCATGCGGCTGAGAGAGCACTTGCCGCATGAAATGTTCATACGGTCAAGTCAAGCCCCTGCGGCCAGGACTGTCGTATGAAGGCTCATGCGGCTCGAAATCACTTGCCGCATGAAGTATTCATGCGGTCAAGTCTAGCACTGTTCTTCTTCTCCAAGCTTTCGAGAAGAAGAACGCCAAGAGTCCATGCTCCAAGCTCCATGAAACTTTCATCCGGAGTCCAAATTCGAACTTCTATAGGTCAAAATGGGGCAGAATAAAATTCTCTACAACATGAAACCATCAAAACTTAGAAATAACAGGATTAAGTAGATCAAAACCCAAGAATTCCGAAAATAAAAATAAACTTAGATCTACAAGAATCTAGCCATGGAAATTAAAAATGTCAAGTACTAAAGTGCTTTAGAATACAGTAAGGAAGAGAATGAAGCAATAAAATTAGAGTTCCTCCATGAAGCAAGTTGCACTTGCCTAGACCTCTCTCTCCCTCTCTCTGGTAGGTGGAGAGTTAATGAAGGAGAAGAAGAAGAAGAAGAAGAGTAATGAGTAATAATGGAAGAGAGAGAGAGTGGGATATAAATGAGGGTGGTGGTAGGTGGGAGTGGTTTGGTTCACATAAAACCCAACCAAGCCAAACCTACCGAACCGAACCAAACCAAGCCAATGCAATGCCATGATGAACCAGGAAATACTCAATAAACCAAGCTCCATTAATCAGAATTAATCCATGAACGATAAATGACAATTAAACCACAATGCTAAATATGAAATAAACCATAACTAACTAATCAAGAAAATAAGAAATACGGGTCAGAAATACGAACACGTATAAAATACGTATCATAATTTCGGGGCACTACATCCTACCCACCTTAAAAGAATTTCGTCCTCGAAATTTAATCAAAAGGCTAGAGATGTCGGGACAGCTATACTATCGCAAGCAATCTACGCTACCAATCAATCATACAATCATACATGCAAGCAAGGAATCGAAGTGCAAGGTATAAGAAAGATATTACACCTCACGAGCCAAAACCGATTGGGATAACGTGATCGGATATCATCCTCACACTCCCATGTTTGACTCTCTCAAGGAGCGATGAACTCAAGCAACACGAACTAAACTGATAGTCTTGCGCTCGAGGTCTCTCTCTTTGGTCAAACATGGACACGGGCCTCTCCTCATACGAAAAGGTTAAAGGCTATTGGTACCAACCTTTTCGAATGATCTAGGAAATAGCTCGGGCCCGGGATATACCGTTGTAATTAGGACACATGAAACATGACAGGTGTCCCGCATAACGACGGTGGAAAGCAAGATAATAGGACACAGATACCTCTCCGCCGATTCTAGATCTGGGCCTGGGCCAGGGCGAACTGCTGAGGCCTCTGTTGCTGGAAGGTCTAGGCCTGAGACGGCAATGGACCCGGGAACGGGAGCTGCTGTGGCTGGTGAACTGGAGCTGGTTCTGGTGCTGGTGCTGGTCCCATAACCGAGGGACTAGTTACTGTCGACGATGATCTGTTTCTGAACGGACAAGATCCTATCATGTGGTCCGGCGAACCACAAACCAAGCACAATCCCTGTGCTCTGCGGCACTCAGTAACAACATGCCCCGGCTTTCCGCAATGAGAACAACCCGTTGCGGAAGGCCGCTTCTGCTTCTGCTGCTGGGGATAGGTCGGGGCAAAATGCTGTAAGGAGGTAACCGAATCTGTCCTTGTAGCTCCAATGGTCAGGGCCCTAGCTGCTGGGGCCGGTGCTGAGGATTGGTTCGTCTGGTCGTGAGACCGCTTCCGACCTCCGGTCCGGTCCGCTATCCTCCAGGAAGTGTACTCATGCCTCCTTGCTGTTCGCAAGACGGCATCAAAAGTTCTGTGCTCGAACTGCTCTACTGCCAATATGATCTCCAAGTGGAGCCCCTGCTGAAATCGCTGTGCTCTGTCTAGCTCGGTTGCCACCAAGGTGGGAGCAAAGCGACTCAATCTTGAAAACTCGACCGCATATCCGTCGACCGTCCTGTTCATCTGCCTGAGATTACTAAACCTGGCCTGTAGGTCATATCTAGCCACTGCGTCAAAGTACTTGGTCTGAAACATATCACTGAATACCACCCACATGACAGGCGTACCCAAACTCGCTGCTTGCATAGCCCACCAGCTGCGGGCTAGATCTAGTAACTGCAGGCGCACCACAGCCACCTTCTCTGCTTCAGGGGTCCTGGCTGCCTCCAAGATAACTTCAATGTCCTGTAGCCAGGCATCTGCAGCAATAGCATCCTCGCTGCCGTCGAAGAAGGGAGGGTTCAGGCGCTTGAAATTGTTGACCGCACTATTCCCTCGAGGACCACTCCCGCTCATAGCTTCTTGTACTGCTTGCTGCAAGACATCACCTCGACGATCTTGAGACGCAAGCAGCTCACGGATGAGCCCTATCAAGACCCCATCCTCTGACCCTGCTAGCTGAACTGGCTGGACTGGGGGCACTGGTTCTCCAGAAGGCATGGCTCGGGAGGCGGCTGCTGAGGACTGATCTTGATCTTCTTGCTGTTGCTGGTCTGCCGGCCGAACTCCTTCTGGCTGATCAACAGGAATGATGCCACTGAAGCAATGACATCGAGAATATTAAGAAAGGACCAGGATAGAACAATGATGCAAGCATGTTATCAAGTCAGGGATCCAAGGAGATAAGAAGATACGAGTGGAGATCAAAGGCGAGTACAGATTGAGACATCTATCCGGTAAACCCTCACATTTCTTGATTGACAAGACCTGCATGGGCCACCACTTAAACCATGTCACGCCCCAGAACCTGAATACTGGAGAGCGGGGGCAGACATAGCCAGCTACGTATAATAAAATGGAATCCACTCCACTATACGGTCACGGCTGTCTAGATATATGAGGGTTTATCTACAAGCCATCAGTCTTTTAAGGTCATAAATTATCCTATTGTCTCAATCTCAACCAACTAGTAATAGTTACAAGATATCAGACCACCAAATATACAATTGTAAGGCGTCCCAAACATTACATATCCAGATGATCATGAAGCTAGTCGTACAAAATGTAAGGACTAGCAAGAGTTAAGTTATATATTATCAACCTCGAGTTGCCAATCATGTTACAGCTCGTAGGCAGACAGTAAAAAAAAATGTACACGAGCTAACACTGGCTCGGCGGCTAAACGTCTCAAAAGAATAATTTTACAATAAAGTGGAAGAACAAAAAAAAACCCACTCGTTGCCCTGGTTACGCCTGGCGGTCACCATCGGGCTGGAAAGCAGGTAGATCCTTTGCTGCTGCTCCGGTATCTGGCCATACAAAACCAGCTGGGTCAGACCCCAGAAAGAGCAAGTGCCACAAATGAGGCTTCACTTAGGAACTAAAACTAGCAATTAGCACAATAATATAATTACAAAAGAAGAGACAGTAATTTAAGAAAAGCATGACAGGTGAATATAAAAGACAATCTTGTACCGAATCAATAAAAGATAGAACATATGGAAAAGCATGACAGGATGATATACGATGAGATAACCATGGGACTATTCAGATGACCAGGTTACAACCCGTAAACCAAACAAGGACCGGGGTTGTAACCCTTTGTCTGAACAGAACTTGGTTTCTCCCACCATTTATCGGCAAGATAAATATAAGAAATCGAGACATGTAACAATCTTGTACAGGATCAAGATAAGACTAGACAGATTGAACCCCATCCAACAATCACGGCCAAGCAATAAGTACGGCTTGATACTTTAACTAACTAGGGTTATCACAGGCCTAGTTACTAGCAAGATGCAATGAGAATTCCAAGTCCGGTTACCTGTTTGTTACTACCTGAGTGATCCCAGCAAGAAAAGGAAAAGATAGCAGGATATAGCAGACACACTGTAGTAAGATACATGTGTCCTAAGGTACCACACTCGACGGCGGGCTGGAAGTGCACTCATCTCGACGGATAGCAACAAATCCTATGTATATTTATATATAAGGCCGGGACCAAAGGGGCAACAGGTAACTGGGAAATTCTCCATGAACTATTTGATCAATCTAGTCATTAACCTAGCCAGATTCAGTATGAATCCCTGACCGTGGTACTCAGGGATCATGCCCTAGACATAATGCAAGACACAACCGGACCAGTAGTTTATACAAGCACAATCAATACAAACAACCACGGTGTCAGGATTAATTATACAGGTCATGTCATGTCAGGTAGCCGTCGCAACAGCTATTCAAGATAATCATGTCAGGTTTATCATATCAAGTGTGCTAGTCAGGAGTGCACCACGATGGGCCACTATCAGGTCATGTCAGGTTATTATGTCAAGAGTGTACCACTACGGGTCACTGTCGTGTCATGTGTAGCAGGTCAAATTATCAGGTCAAGTTATCATGTCAGGAGTGCACCACGACGGGCCACTATCATGTCATGTTCAATTATCACTTCTAAACATATTAAGTAAATTCGTGATTATCAAGTTCATGACAAAAGGCGTAAGGATATAAAATGGACGTAAAAATATACAATAAGGGTTACAAAACATGTGTAATTAATGATAAATAATAATACACAGGATTATTAGAAAGTCATGCGGCTCAGGCCTATGCGGCCAGGGGAGGATAAGACACGTACGGCTTAATTAGGTGAGCGCATGCGGCCAGGGTCACTGGAACCCATGCGGCCAAGACAAGAGGGGCGCATACGGCTCAGGGGGACGAGTGCACATGCAGCCCAATTAGGCGAGTCTCATGCAGCTAGCGGAAGAGAAGTCCATGCGGCTGGGTCTGGGCCAGGCGCATGCGGCTTAGTAGAAGCCCATGCGGCTCCGGAAATAAAAGATGCATATACGGCTGGGATTAATCAGGGTCATGCGGCCCGGACTAAGAAGTCCAAGCGGCTGGGTCTGGGGGTTCTCATGCGGCTCGAGGATCAGGGCCTATGCGGCCCGGAGATCCAGACAGTCATGCGGCTGAGAGAGCACTTGCCGCATGAAATGTTCATGCGGTCAAGTCAAGCCCCTGCGACCAGGACTGTCGTATGAAGGCTCATGCGGCTCGGAATCACTTGCCGCATGAAGTATTCATGCGGTCAAGTCTAGCACTGTTCTTCTTCTCCAAGCTTCCGAGAAGAAGAACGCCAAGAGTCCATGCTCCAAGCTCCATGAAACTTTCATCCGGAGTCCAAATTCGAACTTCTATAGGTCAAAATGGGGCAGAATAAAATTCTCTACAACATGGAACCATCAAAACTTAGAAATAACAGGATTAAGTAGATCAAAACCCAAGAATTTCGAAAATAAAAATAAACTTAGATCTACAAGAATCTAGCCATAGAAATTAAAAATGTCAAGTACTAAAGTGCTTTAGAATGCAGTAAGGAAGAGAATGAAGCAATAAAATTGGAGTTTCTCCATGAAGCAAGTTGCACTTGCCTAGACCTCTCTCTCCCTCTCTGGTAGGTGGAGAGTTAATGAAGGAGAAGAAGAAGAAGAGTAATGAGTAATAATGGAAGAGAGAGAGAGTGGGATATAAATGAGGGTGGTGGTAGGTGGGAGTGGTTTGGTTCACATAAAACCCAACCAAGCCAAACCTACCGAACCGAACCAAACCAAGCCAATACAATGCCATGATGAACCAGGAAATACTCAATAAACCAAGCTCCATTAATCAGAATTAATCCATGAACGATAAATGACAATTAAACCACAATGCTAAATATGAAATAAACCATAACTAACTAATCAAGAAAATAAGAAATACGGGTCAGAAATATGAACACGTATAAAATACGTATCACAATTTCGGGACACTACAGAGTTGAACCCTGGAACGAGGCCTATTGCAGACAGAGTTTATAGAATGTCGCCGTCAGAACAGGATAAGTTGTATCAACATGAAGAGGAGTTGAAGTCTAAGGGATTCATCCGAGACAGTAAATCGCCCTGGGCCGTGCCAGTGATTCTAGTTTCCAAGAAGGATGGGTCGACGAGGATGTGCATCGACTACCGCAAGCTGAATGCAGTAACAGTGAAGAATAAGTACCCGCTACCAAGGATTGATGACCTGTTTGACCAGTTGGGCAAGGCCAGCATCTTTTCCAAGATCGATCTTCGATCGAGATACTATCAAGTACGAGTCCGGGAGCAAGACATACCGAAGACAGCATTCAGATCTAGATATGGGTATTATGAGTTTTTAGTAATGCTCTTTGGACTAACCAACGCCCCCGCAGTATTCATGGATTTAATGAACCGCATCTTTCTGTCGTATTTGGATAAATTTGTGGTGGTGTTCATAGATGATATCCTTGTCTATTCCAGCAGTTAAGAGGAGCATGAGAAACATCTTAGGACTATCTTGCAGATATTGAGGGAGCATCAACTTTATACGAAGCTCGACAAGTGTGAATTCTGGTTAGACCACATTTCGTTCCTGGGACATGTAATTTCTGGAGCAGGAGTGTCAGCGGATCCGAAGAAGATTGAGGCCGTAGAGCATTGGCCGGTCCCGAGAACGGTTGCAGAAGTGCGAAGTTTCTTAGGATTAGCTGGTTAATACAGAAGGTTCGTGGCGGACTTTGCCAAGATCTCTACGTCCTTAACGCGTTTGACGCACAAGTACGTAGAGTTTGTTTGGTCAGCTAGCTGTCAGGCATCATTTGAAGAATTGAAGAAGAGATTGATCTCAGCCCCGATCTTGACGCTTCCAGTAGGAGCGGGAGGCTTTACCGTATATTGTGACGCATCAGGGAAGGGTCTTGGATATGTATTAATGCAGCATGGAAAGGTGATAGCATATGCGTCTCGGCAGCTTCGAGACCATGAGAAGAATTACCCGACTCACGATTTGGAGTTAGCAGCTGTGGTGTTATCACTCAAATTGTGGAGGCATTATTTATACGGAGATCGGGTAGAGATCTATACTGATCATAAGAGTTTGAAATACGTATTCATGCAGCAAGATTTGAACATGAGGCAAAGAAGATGGTTAAAATTGTTGAAGGATTTTGATTTAGATCTTCAGTATCATCCAGGCAAGGCGAATATAGTTGCAGATGCACTGAGTAGGAGAGACAGTGCCTTTATCTTGACCTCGCAGAAGCATATTCTAGAAGACCTTCAGAATATGAGAATCGAAGTAGTTTTGCCAAGGGATATAGGAAGAATGACCAGTATACAGATTCAGTCAACCTTAGTAGAGAGGATAAGGGCAGCACAAGCAGGAGATCTACAGATTCAGAAGTTACGGTCGGAGTGTGAATCAGGCTGTAGGAAGGAGTTAGTGATTCATGAAGATGGTACGCTCAGGTTTGGAAACAGACTCTGTGTACCGAGTGGAGACCTTCGGCAAGAAGTTATGTCCGAAGCTCATAGTTCCATTTACTCCATTCATCCAGGAGGAACGAAGATGTACCGAGATATCAGGCAGTACTTTTGGTAGAATGGCATGAAAAGAGAGATAGCGAGATTTGTATCCAAGTGTCTGGTATGTCAGCAGGTGAAAGCCGAGCAGCAGAGACCAGCAGGGTTGCTACAGCCGCTTCCTATCCCAGAATGGAAATGGGAGCACATCACGATAGATTTTGTGACCGGTTTACCTAGATCCCCGGCTGGCAAGAATGCAGTCTGGGTAATAGTAGATCGACTCACGAAGGTCGCTCATTTCCTTTCCTTCTGAGTTGGACAGACTACTGAGCAGCTAGCAGAAATGTACATGAAGCAGATAGTAAGGCAGCACGGTGTTCCAGTTAGTATAGTATCAGATCGGGATACGCGGTTTACTTCCCATTTTTTGGCGGAGCTTACACCAAAGTTTGGGAACCAAGTTAAGGTTCAGTACTGCTTATCATCCACAAACTGACGGGCAATCAGAAAGAACCATTCAGACATTAGAAGATATGCTACGGGCGTGTACCTTAGATTTTGGCGGATCTTGGGAGGATCACCTTCATCTAGTGGAGTTCTCCTATAACAACAGCTATCAGGCTAGCATTCAGATGGCCCTGTTCGAAGCATTGTACGGAAGGAAGTGCAGGTCCCCTTTGGCATGGGACGACGTCGGAGAACGGAAGTTGTTGGGGCCAGAGATGATCATGCAGACTGTGGAGATAGTTAAGTTGGTCAGAGGGCGCCTTCGAGTTGCACAGGACCGACATCGTCATTGGGAAGATCAGCATCGTAGGCCTCTAGAGTTCAGAGTTGGCGACCAAGTATTTCTGCAGATTTCGCCTACTCGGGGTATCATCAGATTTGGAACCCGAGGAAAGCTTAGTCCAAGATACGTTGGTCCTTTTAAGATTCTCGCTCGGGTAGGCGATGTGGCTTATCGACTTGCCCTTTCGCCTTCGTTAACTGGCATACATGATGTGTTTCATGTGTCCCAATTACGTGGGTATGTCCCGGATCTGAGTCATGTCCTCGATCATTCTGAGTTAGTCGTTGGTACCGACCTAACTTACGAGGAACAACCCGTGTCTATTTTGGACCGGCGAGAGAAGGTACTCAAGAATCGGACGATAAGCCTTGTCTGTGTTTCTTTGAACCATCACTCTTTGGGAGAGTCAACCTGGGAGCGCGATGACGAGATCAGATCTCGGTATCCGCATTTGTTTGACTAATGAGGTATATTTTTTTTATGCCTTATTGACACGATTCCATGCTTATCTGCACCTGCTTGTTTTGTACTTTGTGATGTATGATAATAACTGCTATGATAGTTAACTTGTATATGATTGTGCCTTGCTTGCCCTGATTTCACTATCCTGTTTTGGCTGGAATTCTGAGGACGGAATTTTTCTAAGAAGGGTAGAGATGTCACTCCCCGAACCTGAAATACGTATTTTAATACGTAAACCGATAAATTGTATTTATACGATATTTATTATGCTGTATTTCTTCATGCATTTCCCAAAAACATTCGACAAAATATTATTTCGTAATTTATTTTCTGTATTTGGGCCTACAGTTTTGGCTCATTTGGGTAACCTATTCTTGGTTCACCAATGGTTCATCATGAACCCTTTGGTTCATCATGAACCCATGGGTTCAAGATTCTATATAATAACTCATCTCATTCTCTCTCCTCTCATTTATTTCCTTTCATTTATTTTCTCCACCAACCAAGGCAAGTGCCAACTTGCTCAAGAGATGGATACATAAATTTTGTTCATATTTTCTTACAAAATTATTTGTCAAAATGTGTTCTTCTCCTCATCCTATACTAGTTTAGAACTTGAAATTTTCCATTTTGAAGCTTTAATTTTTGTAGATATAAGTTTTAACCATTTTCGGATCTTCTTGGTTTTGATCTATCAAACTTCTTTGTTTTCAAGTTTTGATGGTTCCATGTTGTAGAGAATTTTATTCTACCCAATTTTGACCTTTGAAAAGTTGGATTTGGACTTATTTTGACCAAGTTATGGACTTTTGAAGCTTGGGTTCAAACCATGGAGTTCTTGCTGATTTGGAGAAGACAGTGAGCAGTGTGCACGAGCTTTCTAGCTTGCGTCACTAAGCTGCACGCGCTCTTTAGCGCAGCGCAGTCTGACTCATACGCTGCCTTTTGGAAGTGTATGTCTTGCATACGCTGCCTTGAAGAGGAGTCGTATGGACCCCATACGCTGCCTTAAAGATGAGTCGTATGGACCCCATACGCTGCCTTGAAGAGGAGTCGTATGAACCTCATACGCTGCCTTAAAGAGGAGTCGTATGGACCCCATACGCTGCCTTGAAGAGGAGTCGTATGAACCTCATGCACTGCCTTAAAGAGGAGTCGTATGGACCTCATACGCTGCCTTGAGGAGGAGTCGTATGGAGTACATACGCTGACTTGAGCGTAGCTTGACTTGAGCGTAGCTTGACTTGAGCGTAGCCTGACCTGAGCGTAGCTTGACCTGAGCGTAGCCTGACCTGAGCGTAGCCTGGCCTGAGCGTAGCTTGACCTGAGCGTAGCCTGACCTGGACTCCCCTATACCTTATATTTCTATATGTATATATTATATTGCATATATATATATGTAAATGTTTGTGTATGCTATATATCCTTACGCCTTTTGTCCTGAGCATGATATGAGCACTAATGTGACCCCGGTGAACAAAGTGTTCCTACCTGATACTTGTACCTGAATGTCCCAGTTCTTGTTCATGCTCGACAAATGACTCGTAACTCCACGTGGCATATTTGCAATGATGCATTACACTAAGGAGGGTAGAACATGTTGACATACTGATTGACATGCATCCTCTCTTGGGGTACTCGTACTTAAGTACGACTTTTAGGAGGATAATCATGCAGGCCACAGCATGTGAGTCCAAGATTTCACCTAGGGTTAAACTAGGCAACTAAATATACTAGATGCATGGGGAGGGCACAATTCCGAGATCGTGTTACACCAGCCACCTTGAGATATTGTCTTGACGCGCCGGCTGGTCTCCACGGATACTGTGTCATCTGCAACGAGCGGACGACTGTATCCGATTAATTCTTGCTATATATTATATGTCTTGGCAAGGTGGCCTTACGAGGGACCTGTGTTCAATGATATCTGTCTACGCGAACCCCTGGGTTGGCTAGCCTTGCTGGAAAGATACGATCTGAGGATTTTGAAATAACATGACGCGAGGATAACCTCGTCCTACTAGAAACTCGTAGACTTGATTGGCTGTGAAAACGACTTGCTTGTATCCTATTACCTTCCGCGAATAACTGAGGGAAGCGGACTGTTATGATACGTGATCCAACCCATGTTCTTGTTTGATTGTTGGGTTGGTCATCGTACTATGACAGGCTGTGGACCGAAGTTATGAACGGAAGACTTATTCTGGTTGTGAAGTGTTACTTCTGTGAATGACTGAGGAACATGGTCTATCATGGTACATGATCCAACCCATGTTCTTGTTTGATTGTTGGGTTGGTTATTGTGCTACGATAGGCTATCGACCGAAGTCACGATCAGGAGATTTTATTGTTTCTACCTTTTAACTTATGTGAAAGTTATAGAGTACGACACGTCCCGACTCCATGCGGCACCTTTTGTCCTTGTTTGGTTGTAAGGGTGCCATATGGGTTCGAGGATGTTGCGCTACCCTATAATAGTAGCATAAGTATTACTATTATCAATCATTCTATTGACTGGGTTTTTAATCTGAACTCTTGTTCCCCTTTGGCGGTACTTGCTATTCGGGACTGACCCCGCTGGTTTTGTTTGGCCAGATCTCGTAGCAGAGCCAGAGGACACGATCTTCCTCCCTGACATCCATGGTACATACTAGGAGCATGGTGGTTCGGAGACTCGAGTGAGTTTCTTCTCCACCACTCCTGCTTATACTTTGTGCGGCGTTTAGCCACCGGCACCTGTTAGCCGGATTACTTGATATTTTGTGTCAGTACATAATTGTAATTAAACAGACTGCAGCTGTGTATAATTTTGTACTCCTGACTCTCTGAGATAGCTAAATTATAAAGCTAGTCTCTCATGATCATTTTGATGAAGCGTCGGGGACGCCTTACTGCTTTATCTTTAATGTTCATTTAATTGCTGATGTGATTTGATTGATTGAGACATAGAACCCTGTGGAACCATAGGAGACTTGATTGTAGCATGTACCCCCTAGTCTCTCGACAGCCACGATCGCCGTATGACGTTACGTACCTCATATGGAGTAGCTGGCCTAGTCCGTCTCCGTATTTCGGTACTGGGGCGCGACAAGCAATTGGCCTTCAAAATACAAACAATATTATGCAGCAATTGGCCTCCAAAATAGTGAACACAAATTGAACATATAAGCAAACATTGGCCTCCAAAATAGTGATGGGCCACAATTCAAATATAAATAAGCACACAGTTGGTCTGCATTTAGTGCTGCTTCAAAATAATGATACGTCTCTGAGTTTAAGGATTACACAATATAAGCAAGCATGTACTTGGCCTCCAAAAACTGAACATAACAGAGTTTAAGGATTACACAAAAGTAAAGCAAGCATACAGTTAGTGCTGCTTCAAAATAATGAACATTTAATACACTTTCAACATTAAACAAGTGCAATCCTATTGTTGTTGTTGTTGTTGGAGGATTGAAGGATTGTTGCTGTTGCTGCTGCTTGTTCCCATATTTAATCTGACACTATTGTTCCATGGAGGTCTAAACACAGAATTCATTGGCCTCCTCGGTGGCAGAATAGCTGCAATATTAGCCCTGCCATGCACTCCCAGGTTTTGATGAATCCAGTCACTCCCAGATTTGAAGGGAATGGTAGATGAGTGAGGAGGTGGAGGACTTGGATGCATCAAATTAGAAGAATTGGTAGATGAATGAGGAGGTGGAGGACCTGGTTGTTGTTGTGGTGATGAAGGTATTTGTGGTCCTCCTGTACCCATGGAGCTAGCATCCTTCTTCTTTCCCCTTGAAGTCTTTGGCCTCTTGTAAGCAGTGTTAGTCTTTCGTGGTATATTTTGTTTTGGTTCTTTGGGTGGTCTTGTTGGCCTTGGTGCCCTTGGTGTTTTCTGGTTCCCTCCAACTGGTCCTCCTTGACAACTTCTAGCATTATGATCAGATGGCAACTTGCATCTCCCACAAATCCTCTGCTTCTTGGCATGCCTTGGTAACTCATCTGCCTCCCTCCTCCTAACACTCTTTGGTCTTCCAGGTTGCCTTCTTGTAGCAGGTGGACCAACTTCATATGGTGGTTGTAACCAAGTGCAATATGTAGAACACAAATAGGATAAAGAACATTTCCAGTATAAGAAAGTGCAATATATAGAACACAAATAGGATAAAGAATCTTACTGGATCCCATAAGCTTTGCTGAGGCAATGGAAAGATCTTTCCAGCATAAGCCTCCTTGTAGGTATTAGCATGATAGTAGTGGCTTGTGAACCTATACCAAGACAAGTAATTTATGATGTAAGTGTACATATAAACTGCTATGTATCTATATTGCTATGCATATATAAACTGCTATGTATCTATATTGCTATGCATATATAAATTGCTATGTATCTATACTGCTATGGCCACTAACTGCTTTGTATCTATACTTACAGTGTCCATGTGGGCCTAATAGGTAATAGTGCTGCTACAGCATGAACACATGGTATCCCTGTTAAGTCCCATACATGACAGTCACAAGTCTTGGCTCTAATATCAACTGTCCATCTGTTTTCAATAGAGAACACACTTGTGACACAAAATAATCCCTCATCAGCACCATTGACCTGAAACTGGTTGACTTGCTTTGTCCTATGCTCAATGATCTTCTTTGCTTTTGGAGTCAAGTCATTCTCACCCCAGCCTTTAGAAATCATCTTCCTATCATAGATCAATTGCATGACCATCATATGATACATCTCTACAATCATAGTGATGGGCCTCCCTCTGATGTCCCTTATCCAACTGTTGAAGCTCTCAGAGAAGTTATTGGTTATGTGCTCACACTTGGTTGTCTTATCAAAGAATGCTCTACACCATCTTCTCATGTCCTCTTCCATAAGATACTGAAGACCCTCTGGATATTGTTCAGAAAGTGCTTTGATCCATTTAGCTGTGTCAGCCTCTCTGTATGCCCTAGCTGCACCCCAGGTAAGGTGCTTCAACTGTAGGCTACTACTGATTCAAGCCTTAAAATTCTTATAGAAATGTCTGAAACAAAATCTGTGGGGGTGCCCATAAAATTCAATGTCAACAGCACGTTCTAAGCCTTTCTGCCTGTCAGATATAAATGTTATCTTACCTGGATGTTGCAACAACTTGTCTTTAATAATTGAAAGAAAGTAGCCCCATGTTGCTTCACACTCATATGTGCAAAAATAGATGGCAAGAGGGAACAGTCCATTGTTACCATCTAAGGCAGTTGCTGACAAACAAACCCCCCCATGCTTTTCTTTCAAGTGACAGCCATCTAACCCAACTAATGGTCTACAACCTTTAATGAACCCTGTAAAACTTGCATTGTAACTTATGCATAAATAGCCAAATGTGCAACCTGAGGACATTTCCTATAACTTTCATCATAACCACCAAAAAATTTCTCTTTCACTCTCATTAATGCCATATGTGCATTCCAATAGGAAACCTTTACTGTAAACTTGGACCACATCTGCCTCTGAATATCCTTTGCCTTCCATGAGATATGGTGTGCTTTAATATCATCTTCCAACACATCAGATATGAACTTACTGTTGGCCAATTTGTTTGAGAGCTTTGAAGTGTGCTTGCAAGTGTGGGCTCCATTAAGCTGCCTAAGTGTACATGTAGTCCTGTCAGGTGAAATTCTGACCCTACACATCCATGGACATGTCTCTTCTTCACACACACCCCATATCCTATTTGATTCATTCTTAACAAATTTCATTTCAAACCTGTTCTTTATAGCAAAAGTCCTTAAATATCTTCTGCACTCAGTAGGATTCATCCATTGTTGACCTATGACTAGTTCACCCACAACTGGAGCCCTGTATTCCTCCTCACCCATCTCACCCTCACTGTATAAGTCATCAATTTCAGCAGGTCTATGATCACATTCAGAAGCAGATGATGGACAACTATGGTATTCCTCTTCAAGGTCAAGTTCATCAAGGTTAAGTTTCTTTCTTCTCTGAAACTCTTCCCTCTGAAACTCTGTTTCTTCACCCCATTCTTCATTTCTGTCTTCACTGCTTGGTACAAATTCTTCATCCTCCTCCTCTGTTTCTTTAACTTCATCATGAATTTCTTCCTCCTCTGCCTCTGTACCCTCTGCATGTGTGCCAGTCTGCCTCTCCTCATCAACCTGTGTACCATCACCTTGTCTTTCAGCCTCTGCTTGACCATCTTTACCCCCAATATTGAAGACCCTTGATGGCATTTCATCCAACTGCTCCTCTGGGAGGTCCACATCACTATCACTAGGTAGAGGTTCAACAGTATCATGTTGCAATTGAACTGCTGGCTTTCTAGGTGATTTATGTGCTACTCTCTTTATAAGTGTTCTCCTATTTTCAACTGCTGGCTTGCTAGCTGATGCTTGTGTCTCAATAAGTTGTGGCATTTCATCCAACTGCTCCTCTTGACTTGTCTCTTTACCAATCTCTTCTAAGAACAAGTGTATTTCTCCATTCTTGTCTGGCAATTGCTTGCCAATCATACCCAACAACTCAGCATCAGTCAACACCTCCACTCTTTCACCACTTTTTGAGTCATCAATCCAGTGGTACTTGTAACTAGCCTCCAAAGTACTACTCTGAATTATATAGGGTATATCCAACAAACTAACCAAGTCTGGGTCTACTTCAACAGCTGTAGAACTACCATTCATATAGTGGACCCTAAGCACGACCTTCGTACATAATAGTACAAGTATGCACACATAAAATAACATGCTTACAGACTATAGTGGACCTATTCAGAAAGCAAACAATAAACAGACTCAACAATAAATAGAAGAGGAAAGTAAAACTTAGGTTAGGATAGTATAACTTACAGTGGGAGACTGCCTTTCTTCATATAAACTCTCAGAGAAGCTCTGAACGAGAAAGGGGTTTTGGATTGGAGAATTTAGGGCATAGCTAAATCTGGAAAAAAAATAAAAAAAAAATAAAAAAAAAATAAAAGAACATGTCGAAGGTGCTCAGAGGAAATAATTTCGTAACCAATCTTTCATATATTGAAGGAAAAAATTGCAAAAAAATGCAAAATTACCTGACTTGCAGACTTTGCCATGGGGGCTGGACGATCGCGGATGGAATTTTCGGGTTTGGGAAGAGTCGACATCGCGAATGTAGTGTGGGAATTAGGTTGCGGAAGGGAATTTGGGAAAGGAATTTAGGGTTTAGGTTACGGAAGGGAATAAGAATTGGGAATAATTTGGAGAGAAGTTTAGGTTCGACTGAACAGAGGGTTTGGGAGAGAAAGAGTCGGTTAGGAGTTTATTAAACGAGGGTATTTTAGGGATTCCATAAATACTTTATGTTGCCTCCATGTCAACATTTGAGAGAAAGGGTATTTACGTCCTAAAAAGTCGACGAAGGGGGGTTTCTGTTAGTCACCAACGGAAACTGTTAGAAGTGGGGACCGTCGTTTATTAATGCAAAACAGTGGGATGCACCCTTAATATTGACATAAAAAGTGGGAGGTAAATCAAAAATTCTCTTTAATATTTGTACAAGACCTTTAGAATGTCAGCTTCTTTTACTAATGATGCTTGTTTACATGAATAAAATGACTGTTCAAATAAACAAAAGTAGCAGCAGTTGGGAGGCCCATTAGGACGAGTAAGAAAGCAACAAGGGTGCTGAAGCCTGGATGAATTATTGCTCTTAATATTTTGTTCCTACTCATACATACACATTCATACTCGACCCGCTCAATATTTAAACTTACATGCATGTCTGAAATAGTACGATACCATGGCAGCAATCTGTGTTGCAACAAGGCTAAAATATGGAACATAAGTTCAAATCTTCACTAAGCAAAAAATTCCGATTTTAGAACTTTATTACAGAAATATATGCAACTTTCGCTGCTTGTCCATTCGGCTTAGAGCTTTCCATTTTAGACTAGGCTTGAAAAATACGGCTTTCCCACTAAGCCTCCTCTGCGGGATTCTTTATTACCTGCTTGATATGTAAAGAGGCGTCTTCTTCAGGCAAGTTCTTGATTCGCCCCGACTAGAATCTAACACCTTATTAACCACAATATACAAAGCAAAGAGATGTCTCTTAAATGTTTATACAAGTTGTCAATCTACCCCAGCCCCCATCCACTTCTGATTATTGATCTTCCTGCAGCTTTCGGTAGGTCTTCAGCATGTAGTCCGACTCCAAGTTGGATCAAAGACAACTGTCCACAAAGGAGTCATGAAGACATTTCTAAGCTCTTCAGCTCTAAAAGACATTCTTGATTGAAACATAAATAAATTGAATTCCAAAGGAAATCCATGCAGCTCAAAATGGCTTTATAGACCCACAAGTTTCAGAAACAAATAACAGTGCTATCAAGGAAAAAACATAATGCCTTACAGAATGTCTTTGCATTTTGATTGTAAAATTACACTCATTTTCTGCTTTTGGAAAATTAATGCCATTAACTAATATCTTTGTGAAATTATTCACTTATATGCTTTGATGAGCATGCTGCACCCTTAATTTTTATGAGAGGATCATATTCCACATAATTTTGTCGATGCAGGAATAACTAGTATTTAAAACTGATTATGTCAGCTGAAGCTAAAAGATGTAGAAAAATATTACATACAGTTACGGCTTATTTGTCATCATGTTTTCACATAAACTAAATTATAGAAGTTATATTTGATTCATAAATGTGATAGGAGCATAGGAAATTATTTTGAATAGAGTTGGTCCAAATTAAGTTCAGCCTGGAACAGCGAAATCAAAAAGAAAACCGGTATTAAGAGATCAAAGGAAACCACTAAAAGAACCAGAAAGGACTATGTACTTGTTGTACAAATTCCTAACTTAACAGCAAGGTTCAAAGAATCGGAATCGGTATCAGACCATTGCTATGAGTATCGGGATCGGCGGTATCAGCGGTATCAGCAGTATCGGAGGTTTCGGATCGGAGTATCGAATTTTTTGGTATCGGAAAACAAATAATTATTAATAAATTATTAACATTTTAGAAAATATATTTTATACATTTAGGCATAATTTTAATATTTTCAGTGTTGTTTTCTAGTAGTTTTGAAATTGAATCAAATAGTAATCACCCTTACTGATTGATTTACATATGATAGACCAGTTTTCTTCTTTTACATGCTTTCATAACCTTTCTATGCTTTTACACCCTTGTTGATTGGTCTTTTTCGTTCAATTTTCTTTGCCGAATTGACCGAAAAAGATACCCCCAATGTCGGTATCGGTCCGTATCAGGTATCGGTCCGTATCGGATCGGGACTTGCCAAACAGTATCGGTATCGGCCGACACTGCGAACTATGCTTAATAGTGTTGTCTATGTTCATTTCATCCCCGTCAGGTTTCATCCATGGACCACATTTACAATTCAAATCCTGTGAAATATTGTTATAGAAGATTTTTCCATGATGATGGAACTTCATTGCTTCTTGATTTATGCGAATAATGATTAGTTTCAAGTTTAATAGAAAATTGTTGGTCAATTGAATGTTCTTTCCCTTCATGTAAGCATGAAGGAAACTACGATGAAATGGTCTAACAAAGTGAGGCATTTATGAGGAATCTAAGTTGGCACATCGACATCACCTTCAGGTATGAGATGAATCAGCAAGTATCCAGATTAATATTGTGATTGCTTCTATTGACCACAAAGTAAGTCTCAGGCGTTAAACAACTCAAAAGCAAGCAACTAGAAGTGACTTTCAGCGCGGATGTTGAAACTTGCAACTATGTTGATTTTGACCCTTTTAACAGGCCTTGAGCACTATACCATTTTCTAGGTTGCACAGCCACTTCCCTAGATGACTTAACCAGTGTTAAGCACGATATTCTTCAGACACCTGTTAGTCACGGTGGCCTGTCTTGGTTCCAAAGGGCAGGGGGCGGATCCAAAAACTATAGTTGGGATGGGCTACCAAATTTTTGGGTGGGCTGGAAGTAGATAAATCCATACAAAAAAAAAAAATCAAAAAAAAAATTTATATAAAAAAAATATGTAAAAAAAAATTTTGGGGTGGGCTGCAGCCCACCCCAGCTCCCTCTTGGATCCGCCCCTGCCAAAGGGTCTAAAAAACTGGCTAGACACACATTTGCCACTAGCAAACTCAAGAGTACATATCTAGACAAGAAAAAATATTGTTCCGCTTATAGTAAATTCTAGGTCTGGTTTAGAACCTAGTATCTACAATGCATAAAAATATATGAACTTACATATATAGGTATACATCCATGTCCACTGTAACCTTGGTAACTGTTTATCTATAAACAATCCAAGTTTTTAGGAAGCACAATGTAAGAAACTTAAGAATGACAGATATCCATTTATATTTTCTTCTCTCTATCAGACATTAAACAGGTACAACAAATGAAGGTAGGATCTAAATTCAAGCGGATCGAGTTCAAGCAGTTTTATGACAGCAAAATGACTACATCACTTTACTGCAGTAACACTTATCTTGAGCTAAGATTCTGGATAGTTGACCTTATTGACATAAGGGAGTTACGAATGCAAAATCTATGACAAAATGCATGACTTTTTAAGGATATAAAAATTAAAAGCAATAACGTAACTAGGAGAACTTGGAAAGAAATGTAATCAACTTTTAATGAAATTACATACAAGTTCAGATCTTGGCCTGTTGCGAAAGTTGGGAGATCTGCTGGCGTAGTACTCTTCTCATGACTTTATTTGAAGCAGTTCGTGGAAGTAACGGAACAGTCACAACAGATGCAACCTATGTCAATCAATAAAACATATAAATATTAACACTTGGTAGGATTTGAAATAAATATCTGTTGGCCCTGTGTTGCTTATACTTTCCGTCATTAGTTAACTGCCTTCACATTGCACAAACTTTTAATTGGGTAGATTATTCCGCTGCACTCTATTGAACCCCCCCCCCCCCCCCCCCCCCCCCCCCCTCTTCTTTTCTAGAGTTTCCTTACGGTCCTTCAGTATCTACTACTAAGAAAAGGGAGAAAAAAAGAAAATTACCCTGAATAAAGGGTTCAATTTCTTCTGAAGCGACGTATTGAATGCCTTTTTCAGTTGATCTATGTCTTTCCCAGAGACCCTTTGATCTTTGAAGACAACAGCAACAACCAATTGTTCCGGACCACCACCTAATGGTGGAACTCCAACTGCAGCTGTCTCAAGGATAGCATCATCAACACCATTGCATACCCGTTCAATCTCAATAGAACTTACCTGGAGATTAATAAACGAAATCTACCGAGTTAGATTGCTTGGCCATGAGTTTTGACTAAATGGTTTGGTAATGTGTACCTTAATTCCACCCAGATTCATTGTGTCATCAGCACGACCATGTGCTCTGTAGTATCCTCCAGCAGTACGCTCAAATTCATCCCCATGCCTCCGAAGGATCTGCTTGGCCGAACAAGATAAATAGGTCCAGTCTTTCCAAATATCTGAATTCTGAAAGCGAGACTTACTTTTCCATTCCAGATTGGCATGCCTTTAAAGTAGATATCGTAGTGGTTAGCATTTAACAATACAGTTGATGCTCCGAACATGCTGGGGCCTAGTGCCAGCTCTCCAATCCCAACTGTATTATCTGGCTATAAGGAAGAGCAGTTCTTTATATGCATCCAGTAAACATGAAAACAATGTCTGATATCTAAACAAATAAAGCAAGATCTCATTGATACAGTCATGGTTTTCCAATAGAATTGGATCTGGAACTCTATCAAGGCATTATCAAGAGTGGATACATAAGGAAGAATGTTAGACAAGTGACATGAGACCATGGACAACATACATCTAGGCTATAATCTTTTAACTAAAACAAAATGTGAGTCTCTATCCAGCTTGTTAGCTAGTTACTTCATTGGAGACTTTGGGTGCATTCATTTAACATTATAACTATGGGAATATCTGAAAACTATTCAAGCCTCACATGATTGATAGAAAGATTCACTACTTACAAGTATGCTCCCATTGCTGTCAAGGATAAAAAGGGTGCAACCCATTGCTGGTGTACTAAATGCTGCCACTGCTTGAGGTTGCAATAAAGACCCGGAAACAAATCCACCACCAATCTCTGTGCCGCCACAGTATTCAATTACAGGTTTGTAATGAGCCCTTCCCATCAGCCATAGGTATTCATCTACAGTAGAGGCCTCACCAGTGGAGCTAAAACATCTAGATTTGTCAAGAAATAATAACTCAGTATTTTCATGCCAAACTTTAAAAGATAAGTAGTAGAAGATTGCACATCACATAAAGACATCACAGCTTGCATGCTTAAAAGGTGAAATGAAGTAACGGATTAATGCAAAATTATTAGCAAGAACATGACCTCACCGAATGGTAGACCAATTAAGGCCTGCAGTGCAATTTGTATTTTTCCAAGCACGTACAATACTTGGAACCACGCCAAGCATCGTTACCTTAGCATCCTAGACATTTAAGGATTCCAAACTGAGCCAATCTTTAAATTGCAGTATTTATATCTAGATTACAACATAAATAAATAAATACAGATGTCAATTTGGTAACTTCTACAAAATAATTGGAGAAACAAAGCAGATGCTATTCACCAAGTTCACTAAGTATATTTCCCATGCAAGCTAACCATTTGAATAAGTAGCAAATATCATAGGAAAGTAACACTTTTCTCACAACAAAGAAAAGGAGGGAAAAAGTAGCAAATATCATAAGAAAGTTTAAAGACTATTCCCGGAGTCATCCGCTCAACTTGTAGGATCCAAGTAACAGTCCATTCCTGATCAAGCTCAAAATAAGAAGACATAAGACTGAAATATGTGAATAATAATATGCATGCAGATGCACTAACATAGCTGCCACTAGAACAAAGGAACCATTGAACTGTAAAGACAACAATACTTCCCCAAAGAAGTTAGAAGTTATAACTTGTAAAGGGACCACACATCTCCAGAAGACCGCATGACTGACAGTTGCCCAGTATGATATGATGCTTGTGTTAATTCAGAAGCTCACATGTGTGGACATGAGTTTTTGAAGACATAACAGAAGCTAGTACCCTGGAAACTAAATCAGCGGAGACTTCACCTAGGGTTTAGAAAACCCTATGGCTATCCCTGCCTTGAGCATGCATACAGTCCAGGAATTAAGTGACAACTAGGCAATAAAAGGTGGGCAAACCAGACCTAGGATGATAATAAATAATAATGATAATACTAATTACAAATGATAATAACAATCAACAGTGGTAATACTAATGATAACAGTATCGGGGCATATGCAGAAAGTTTCTTGGGGGAGTGAAAATACGTAACTTACAATTTAAGGGGGTCATAATATAGAATGGAGATTGATGATTTTATGGGTAATTGTGACATACTGCAGCTGAACTGAGGTGTAGAAAGCACACAAGAAGCACAAGAACTAGGATTTTGGTTGTCTGAGAGGTGGTAGGAGAGGGAGGACGTGTTTTATTTATTCATTAGTTATATCATACTACTGATCAAAGTAAGAGAGGACATTCATCAGGATCATGCTTATGCATCAGAAAATTTTGCATAGAAATAACCATTAGAAAACTTATTTCACGGGAGATAATGTCAAGGGGAGGTTGTTGATGAACCTGTACAAACTTTGCAAATCCTGAACCAAGGGGCGAGCCATTGTACAGAGCCATAGAAGCCCCATTTAGCAAAGCGGCATATACAAGCCAAGGGCCCATCATCCAACCTAAATTGGTTGGCCATGCGACAACATCACCTTTCTGGATATCCATATGAGACCATGCATCGGCGGCAGCTTTCACAGGAGTAGCATGAGTCCATGGAATAGCCTTAGGTTCCCCTGAATAAAAAGTAACAAGATTGATGAGTAATAAGCATTTTGAGAGAACAAATAAATGGTGTGGCAAGGGAAGATATGCAAAATCATTACAGAAAATTCTAAATCAGGAGGTTTTACTTTAGTCGTTACAGGCTATTACAGTCTGAAATTCTTTCGGTAAGGTCTTGGCAAGTGAGGACATAAGAGTTAACTTGTTACAGTTACAAGGTGCCTACAGATATATCATACATCTTATGCAAATAAAAAATCAATATATAGAAGAAATTAAGATTAAGAATCTTTCACCAAATACAATTTCAGAAGAAGAAAGAAAGGAACGTTTCTCTATTCTTTACTACATTAGCTTCCAAATGATGATAGAGTTTTAAGGGACTTGCGGTTAAAAACTGCTGCTGCTTCAATGTTCTAATTGAAGGTTCATTCATAAATTCCTGTCATTAAATCAATCATTAGTTAGTATAACACTTCACTATAGCAATAAAGTTGTTAAAGTTCATGACACTACACCAAACTCCAAAAGTACGATGAGGATTGAGGGTTAAATATTTATATTATTCCAACACACACACATCAAAGACCCATTCTATGGACTGGGAGCTGGATTCATGCAAAGTTATAACATTTTCACAATATCTGCATGAAATGTGTGGCACATGATACCACATTAAAGTCCATGCCACTACAGCAAAACTTCAGAGTTGTGATGAGGGTTGAGGGTTAAATATTTATACTATTCCATTTCCTGTTCTGGTTATACTGTATAAAATCCCACTCATGCATCTGTGTGCACGCGCATATTTTGAACACACATGCACCAAAAGTCCTGAATAGATGAGTTTCAAGTCTTAGGATCCACTTTCAAATGAAAGTTGATAAACTATTGGAGACACTTTCTCATCATGCTGGAAATTAAATTCCTTTGGAATTGGCTCCCACTTGAGGAAAACTAAATTAATGATTGTTTCATCCATATTTCAGAGAGAATTTTATATTTGATTCCAAACAATACCTATTCAACATAAAATCTTAGATTTTACACTATGTCACTCCTATTGCAGAACGCAATCTTAAAAGAATGCTTTAGAAATTGTAGCTTTATTATAAGAAAAAGAAGTAAAAGCTAAAAGATAAAGAAATTGTTCCTAATTAACTGTTAAATTGAATTCACGGCCAAACTAAAGCAAATGCACACTTTTCTCAAAAAGAAATGATCAGTCAAAGAAAAAAAAAAGGTTCTTGGATAAGCTACATTTAAAGAAATAACAAAGTAAACAAGGCTGTGTGGTGGAAATGGAAAATACGACAACCAAAAGTTCCTGCACCAACGTAAAGAGATTGTTCTGTTAATATGTAAACCAGTAAAACAAAAATATCCAGCTAGCAAAAGAAATCTAGAAGTCGGATTGATTTGGAGAGGCTTTTATTTCTGAAGTTTACCTGTAGTTCCAGACGAGAAGAGAATATTGCTAAATGCCTCAACAGGTTGTTCTACTGCAGTGTATTCATACGCTCTGCAGTATTCAGCATATATCAGAAATTCAGTACTTTCTGAATAGAAACCTCATGACAAAACAGCTTTATCTATATCAGACGTACCCTTTTATCGTGTATATAGTGTGTAAAACTCATTTTCGGTCAATGATAAAAAGGGAGTCCCTGTGTTATGAGGCTCCTTCTAGTGCAGAGCCTACGGATGGTCAAGGTGTCATCCGTAACCCACTTAACACAGGCTATATCCTTGCCAAGTCTTTCTGTTGTGCAAAGAGACACCCTCAACCATTGCTATCAATGTTTAGCACATTTATAAAACCGATAAGTATCCACCTACAGATATATATGGTACTAAGATCTGACTAATCAGTTCAATGCGCAACTTGCTTACATAATCCCATGTGAATGGATTGAATTTATACTTTCAAAAATAAATAGGCAAGACCTCTGGACAGGTTGTAAAGCAAAGATATTGTGTTCATTACCAGATTTCATAAAACAAGCAGATTAACTCACACCAAACGGACATGTAATTCAACATTTTTTGTGTGACAAGTTCTTTCTTGCATAGATCATATATCATCTTACAAAAGTTCGATTAGTAAAATTATTTTTGAAAGAAATTCGATGTTTAAGATTCATTTGTATAATGCAGCACGCCACTGTACTTAGCACAGTGTATGGGTGAATGTAATTCAACTTTGTATTAGACATTAGACGCAAGCGGGGCTCATGTGTTATCCCCAATCCAATAGATGAATGGCTTCCAAGCTTTATTACCAGACTTCAGTTGATGTATAGTTCTCAGTTTATTTACCAGCACAGTTCTTATGTTATAGATATGATCTATCCAATGATTATTAGCTTCTGGAACGTGAAATCAATTACAAAGAAAATGAAGAAAACAATGAAAAGAGGAAGGTTCATACACCCCTTCTATAATCAATTTCCATAGGATGAAAAAATATATATAATAATGACTATTTCAAAAATCAGGGAAAAGTATGAATTGTTGCTTGTTGACAGTGTATTAGTTTCCTTTTCATATCAGAACTAGCATGAAGCTAAAAATAGTTCCTCCAGACTCAGTAACTGATCATTTCCATTGATGGATGATCTCAGTCTTCAAGATTTAATAGCTGATGCACTTATTGCACTTTCTCTCTTTTTTCCTTTAGAAAACTAACAACCTTTGTCTTGTAGCCTCTAATGCTTTCATAGTCTGGACTATAGATATACAGACACAACAATAAGCTACAAAAAAAAATATTCAAGCTACAGTCATCATAAGGGGAGAAATTTGATACATTTATTTATGACAAATACAAAAGAGAGGAGAAAATGCACACAGTTCATACTTAGAATATTCGGCTTTTTCGAGGAAATCATGCCAAGATATATCAACATCACGCAGTTTTCTGCTGAAAGCGGAGCCTCTAGAAGGGATCACAATAGCCGTAGGAGCATGAGCATCAATGACCCTACTGTAAAACCAAAACACTTCACCATGAGAGAGACTTGCATCTCCAAGCCATTTCAACTGGCAATAAGAATTTTGCAGGAGAATGATAAAATCACCTATATAGTGGTAGCTCCTTATCTCCACGGATAATATAATCCTAACAAAACAGATTTTGAAACATGAATACAAGGTACATGGCCAAGCAAACTTTGACAATTATAGAGCAACATGAAGTCAAAATTTTAGTGCCTATAGGAACAACATGTGATAAGAAATATGAAACATGGAAAATGTATTAGTTTTTGTGATCAGAAATATGAAACATGGAAATATAAACAAGGAACATGAAAATTATAGTGTACATATATAGCTTTGTACCTATATGCATGTGTCTGTTTTTGTGATCAGAAATATGAAACATGGAAAATGTAAGCACAGAGCAGTAGAAAAGAACAGTACCTCATATTGTCCAATTTTACAAAATTTCCAAGCACCTATGTGTAGTGGTGGAACAAAAGATCTTGCAGGTATTACCAGCGGCAAGGCAATAACAAGTATCGACATGGATTCATGGTACATAAACAATCAATAACAATTTCCTCCCTCGCACTCACTAACATGCAGCATACAGATGTAAAATGAGGATTCTAAAGATGGTTCTATCTATTCTGCTTTCTCTTACAAATATCTCAAGTGAAGACACCTAATAATAGCATAATAGATTTACCATATCAGACAAGGAAAAAATTATATCTGACAAAGGTTCCATTGTAAGTTTTAACTTGAAAAAACTCATGTCCATCATGCTTTTGACCCTTCCATAACAGTTCGCATGTTTCTTCACAAAATCAAACAGTAAGCTTGTAATGCATTGTTGAAGTATCAACTGAAACTAGTATCCAACAACAAAGAAATCTTCCACTTCCATTTTTGCACTTTGCTCCCATTTTAAGACAGTAAAACTAGAAAGGCAGATCGTCTCACATATACATAATTTCACAATTCCAAAATTAAACTTTGGTTATCACAAGGAAGTCATGTCATTTGTACGGAGTGAGGCTTTGGATGTCATTGCCATGCTATAACATCAACAGCAAAAGCATCAAACATCAAATGTCACATAACACCTTTTATAACCTTATTAGGAGAACATGTTCTAGACTAGTTAAACAAATCAACATTTGGCAGCAGTAGAAACTTATTTAGGAGAGATCTGTGCAGATGTAGAATGTTCAGGTTCTCATTAAACCAGGTCACAGGTTAATACTAGAAGAGCACCGGCAAGAAATTAAAGGATACCATACAAGGGGAATATATTTATTTTGTATCAGCTTTATTCTTCATAAATGCAAACCATGCAGCTAAAAAATCATGTAGGAGATTGTATTTTCATTACATCCTGCAGCTGACCAAAGATATGTTGTTGTTCAAGTTGACCAACAAGCATCTTAGGGGTGAGAGCAAGAAGATAAAGTATATCCGCTACGGGTTGTTCGATATTCTGCAGAAAGTGGAAGACAATATTTACTGGCTCGACATACCACCGTACATGTAGTTGTATTCGGTGGTGAATGCGGAATACTTGAAGCTATTCGAGTCGTCGATGCCTGACAGGATTGATACTGTTGACACAATGCTACCAACATTAGAAGATAATCTTTGTGGAGAATGAGAAGCCACTTTAGGGGGATTATCTCTTGGAGAGGAAGTGTCACGACGTCCGACACGAACAGATCATTTCTTATCGCATAGGACGGCGAATGTCAAAAAAAAGTGGTACTGACAATCTGAGGGAGAAGAAGCTCTTCCACAACCTAGAGTTATGCACTCGCAGGACGCTCCTCTAAATTGGGGGTATTTATCCAAGAGGATCTCCTAGGATATTTAAGATTAAAGGATCTCCTATAACTTCTAGGATTACTATTCCTTCTCTCTCATTTCCTTTTAGGAATGCGTTAGGGAATTCTGACTTAATCCTTAGGGTATTAGTTGCTCCTAATTCTAGTAGATATTGGAGATTGCCTATGGGTATAAAAAGTGAGCCAAAGCCTCCTTTGTACTTGAATTATATTGCAATTAGTTTTGTGTTCTCTTTCATTGGGTTCTTCATTTCTTGCTCTCTAACTCAAGAAGAGGAGACTGATAGTTAATAAAACTAATTTATGGTGATTTCCATCACCATCATCTCTTTTGTCCTTTACAAATGAAAACCCTCTCTATGATTCAGACTTTTCCAAGTTAGGGAAACTATAAACCCTAATTTGATCACTTCAGATCAGTTAGGATCATCAAGTTCCAAAGCATAATGAAAACATTCATCCCAAGTGAAGACTGAGGCCATAGAGTAGCAGCAGGAATGTAGCAGATATGCCATGACTATGGATATTAGATGCAAAATATCCAATACTAAAAAACACAAACCTGTGTAAATATAGCTTTTGCATTTGATATTTTGAGCCTAGTTGATATTTCAGTTGGAGCAAAGCTGTCTGCAATAGACACAACCACATAACCTGCTAAGACAATAGCAAGGTAGATAATTACAGCAGTCACGGTCATTGGCATATCTATAGCAACAGAAGATCCTTTCGCCAATCCCAGCATATCGAGTGCATTTGCGACAAGACTGCAAAATAAGATGATCATGTAACGGGGTGCCAAAAGTATGTAATCATGTCAAATTGCACAAAAACCTCTGTGCTTAGTCTGCAGCAGTAAGGAAAAGCTAATTGCATATCATGTGATATTTATTTATGACCAATGAAGTTTCATTTATTCAGGTCGTTCATTCTTCTATTACTTACAAGGAAGACATCATTAATCTTTGTCAATAACTGACAGGAGAAAAATAATGACAAAGAAAGTTTCAAGATACACAGAATATTTTGCAAGGCATTCCTGCAAAACAAAGATTTGAGAGCTAGCATATCTTATAATGATTGAAACAGCGGAATGCTGGAACTTGTACATGAGGAAAGGAAAATAAGAAACATCTTAAGACTAGATTTGAACTCAGAAATATAATCCTGGGTTCCTGGTATTGCTACCAACTTAGATTAGGAAGCATGGAAACCTGTAATCAAGTACCATACAAGATCTCGTTCATCACTTGCTAGAAAGCATACACTACTTGTCAGAGGTGTGTCCAACACAGTCTGGTTTTATTTGTTTTGGGTTCATACAGATCCACCTTGGACTTGCCTTATGAATCAATCGAGCAAACCAGATTAGAGAGACATGATCGGATCATGTGCACAATAGAAAGGGATGACATGAAAATATGGGATAGAAAGAGAGAAACAAGTTTTGAGCTGAGGAAGCCAATGACAACTCCAAAGAAGATATTGGCCTCCATGAAGCTGACAGCAACTATCTAAGTTATCAAAATATTTTCGACGATTATATGTGTTCTATTTTTTGTAATTCTCTTTTTTCTTTTCTTTCGTCATTTTATGACCCTTCTCACATTTTTCTAGGTGGGGACAATTCACATTATCAGGGAACTCGCTAGTCAAGGGCCTCAAACCAACTCTGATCGTAAGCGTTTACTGAACCTGGGACCATGAGTTAATAAGACGTATCTTAATCTTTTTCCCCGTGGAGTTCATAGATCAATAATAAACAGTTGCACAAGAACTTGGTGAATCATAACATGTGTAGTTTCTGCAGGCTATATTTTACTCATGGTACACTGTTTGTAGGAGAATGATGAGCATTGTATCAAAAATTAACTAAGAGCAGAAGAAATATTTGAAATGTTACCCTCAAGTGCAGGCAAATCTGAAAGATGGGAATTGGTAAATGGAAAACAAAGGCATACCACACTTGTTCTTTCAGCTCCTTCAAAGTCATCTGATTCACAGGCAATGAATCACTTCCTTCATCTCTCCATACAACCACCACACTATCAGGACCTCTTTTATCACTTAAACTCAAACAATTGCCAGCAGAATTCATATAAGCCCCTGGTAACCATTGGCCTCCAGGAAAAGAACTATCTTCACGTAATATACACGATGGAGGAACAGAGAATGATATACACATCTCCTCGAAAACCATTTTCCAATAAGCCTGTGAAGGAGAAGGTGCATAATTTGTGAATGTAGATTCCAGAATAATCGAACTTAAAAGATTTATGATGGTAATTCTACTACCTCAGGGTTTGACACAGAGAATTTTTGAAGGTCAGAGAAATTTGAGATTGGATCCTGATATTTCGAGCCAAGCAATTCTTTTCCCCGCCGCTCTAATACCTGGCCGATGTTTGTTAGACCCGCACTATCTCTGTGGTTTACACATATTAACTACTAATTATGTTTCAAGAAAAACATTTATGCATCAGAAACATATAGTAAAATGTCAAGGACTATTTTCTTTATAATGAAACAATACAATATATGCCAAGATTTGCGACACGGCATGGAACATATTTGAAGTAGCTGATTTAGCAAAAACTTTCTGATTACCCTTTCTACGTTACGAATCTAAACTACACATTCGCTTGGTTTTGTACAGCTCATGAAAGCTTTCTTTTATTATTTTTTGAAAATCTGGGTGTACTTATTTTTGAAAAGTCATTTTGTTTTATGGGCTGCTATCGAGAGCAGGGAGGGGGTTGTTTTGAAAAGCTGCTTCAGTTTATCATGTTCTTTTTACAAAATATTTCTTAGCTTCTCCTAGAATTTCATCTTATACCTTTACTCCTTTTATTAATCTTGTGTAATTTGGTTCGAACATACAAAAACAAGTTCTTACCAAACGCCTTATTGCTTTTGAGAGCACCTTTCAGGATGTAGCAACCAAACTGGTTCAGTGTAAGAAGCTTATGACAGCAACTTACAAAAGTAGCTTATTACACCAACTTCTGATATTCTTCAGCAATACCAAACTCACCCTTAATTATACATGAAATCTACTTATTGTCACAAGTCTAGAATCTACTCCAAATATTTAGAGTTTGCAAGATGGTTGAAACTTAAATGTTTCTCGCAAACTACAATATTTCGCTGGACTAAGGGGATACCACCAAAATATCCACTACCAAACCCCAGCTCCGATACCAAGTTAGAAATAAGTAAATCAAGGAATAGTTTGCATACAGATCAAGGCCAACTATATATATCTGTGGGACTGAAGAGAGAAATTGTACAATTGTCCAATGACTCTTAATAAGGAAATAACATCTACGAATTGGTAACTCAGACGTATTATAGACAAATGTGATGAACTTCATGAAAGTGGAACAAGCTTTTCTCTGTAGCAAATACCGGACACATGGAATTACAGTAGGTAGATAAGTGGATTCATGCCGCCATTCTAATTTTCTTTTGAATCCGTTTAAAAAGTATGGCAAGACAAGACATGAACTTGGTTGGCTCTGATATCTGCTTGCTACTACACCAAAACTCCATATTTGTGGTGATAGTTGAGGGGTAAATATTTATATTATTTCAACATGTCCTAGTACTTCAAATGTCCATTTGGGGCCAAATGGCTAAATTCGCACAACGGTATAACTTGTTTTATAAAACCCGCTTAAAGTTGCACAATGGACTATAGAGTTGAACCTCCAAAAGTAGAAGTGTCCAACATAGGTTGGGTTTGGGATCACTTATCATGACTATCTCTACTGGATATGAGCCAATGGCTCTTATTGTAAAATGAGTCATGTCATGTTGGACCAATAGGAGAAAAAAATTCACATGATCCAACATGACAATGGTTCATTCCATAATATAAGTCACACACACACACACACACACACACACACACACACACACACACATATATATATATATATATATATATATATATGTTTTCGTATTGGTACTTCCATCAATGCATTTATCAATGCACCTTTTACTTAAAATTTGCTTATGAGAGTACTAATACAAAATGCACATTTATAAATGTGTAAACATGTGCCCTTAGGGCATGTTAACAAAACCCATATATATATAGTAATTGGAAAGCCAGTTCAACTTCACGCAGCTTCTGAAGCAGTTTGGAGGCTGCTGTCAAAAGCTGCTTCTGCTGCCGCCCTTTTTGTAAAAACAGCAGCAATCCCAAACTAAGCCATACTAGACCACTATTTTGGCGTGTCTGACACCGTGTCCGTGCTTCCTAGTTCCTAGCCAGCATATGACAGCTTGCCAAACTAAAAGAGAGCAAATATTGGATCCTTACTTGTCCAGTATTATAGGCCCCTTCATCGTCGTGTTATAGTGTATTATGGAGCCTGAGTCCTAGTGAAATTACCGAGTGTCCGTGTCCTGTCTCGGCGCTGCGTAGGATTAAGCAACAAACTGAAAAGAGAGCAAAGATGGGATCTTTACTCGTCGGGGAACCAGGCGGGAGGCGGAGGAGCTCCGGAGGGGCGGTCCCTGTAGCATCCGTAGTACATCATCTGGTGGAAAGCGAAGGGGAGGTCGGGGTTGAGCAGCTCCCTCGAGATGCTCCTCCATGCGTCCGGACCACCGCCGCGGCTCCCGTGCAGCTCCCGGAGCACGCGGCGGAGGCCGGCATGGAGCGCCTCCGCCTCGCCGGACGGGATCCCGGCGGCGACGGAGATCTTCTCCGGTGTGATCTCATCGAGAGAGACGTGGGCCATATTGATTGCAGGGTGGTTGGAAGGAGGAGGAAGAAGAAGAAAAAGGTCTATGATATTTTTATCCTTTTTATGGGGTTAGTTTATCCATGAAATAAATGCCTTTTTTTCAGTTTTGTACTTTTGTACTTTTATATATATATACATATATATTAGGTGGAAAGCATGGAAGACAAAAAAGGAAAGAGTTCTTTTTTTTAAAGGAAAAATTATACGATAAATAATAAATTTTTAATTTATTGTATAGAAGGAACTAAGTTTCTCAAAATTACATAAATAGTATCATCACGCACTAAAATAGGGCGTATACGTCCTTTATTTAGAGGTTAGAAATAAAACAAGTAGGTTAGAGAATGCAGAATTGGATTAGAGAATGAAGCATAATTGGATTAGAGAAATAAACTCATGGGCATGGATTAGAGAAATAAACAAATAGGTATGTAAAATGAGCGCCCATAACAAGGGCGTCATTTTTGTTTTGGCGCCCATTTAAGGGGCGTCATTTTTGTTTTGGCGTCCATTTAAGGTGCATTTGTTTTATTTTTTTTGGTTTTTTTTTACCGTACTGTCAACGGCTAGATTTATTTTTACAACGTATATAATTTTTACAACCGCTAAAATCCAAAAATTTTATTCAATTCAGTCAAACAAAATTAGATGGGAGAGTCACGGGAGCAGCCACGCGGCAGCTGCGTAAGAAGAGGTGGCAGCAGGTGGGAAAAAATTACGCCCTTCAAAAGGACGCCAAATTTTATTATAAAAAAAATATACGCGCCAAATGTTTTTCTTATTTTTTTTTTTTTTTGTTTATGACACATTTAGTAAAATGTTTAAGTTGTTTATGACACATTTAGTAAAACGGGTAGAGGGGGGTAAACCGGTTGACGTTTTTCACCCCCTAATTTAGGGCGTTTAATTTTTTACGTCCTATTTTAGGGCGTGACGATGTTATTTTTACAATTTTTTCGAACTTAGTTCCTTTTACACAAATTATTCAAATTATTATGCTTCTGATGAAATTTTCTGTTTTTTAAATCATCAAAGAGACTATTTTTATTCATCCACCAAATCTAACTAAAGTGGATGTTCATCCTTCCACTCAAAAGTTATCACATATCAAATTTGTATGGATGTTCACAAAACAACTTTCAAATTAATTTTATGTTGGTTAATAATGACATGTACATGCTTAAACCGCTGAGGTTTACGGACAAGTTACAAGCATCGGATGATAGCTCAAGAGGTATTTGATAGGAGGTTGTTGATCATCAGGAACTTGCTAGGAAGGGTCTTCAAGAATTTTTGAGGAGTCCAAGTGATTCGGTTCGTCGGAATTTAACGAGAATGGAGGTATGTCAAATCTTTAGGGTCATATTGTTGGTCCCATGATAGGTAGTTAGCCCTTATTATTGTACGTCTCTGGATCCCAACAAGATGATCAGGACAGGCCCTGAGTTCATGGGAGCCCTAAACAAACTTTTAAAATGGGGCCATATATAATATATATAAAAAAATTGAATTAAAAGTAAAATTTAAAAAATAAGTGAACCTAGGACATCTTGTGTACAAATTTAACATACTAACACTAAATCACAATTGTTTTGTGATAAAGAATGGTCATGTTACATATTAGTTCTATGTTCGATACAATATTATATATATATATATATATATATATATATATATATATATATATATAATAAAAAAAAATAAAATATATATATATATATATATATATATATATATATATATATATATATATATTAAAAAAAAAATGGACCCTCAAATTTGATGATCCCTTGAGCGGTCGTCCTGGGCCAGGGCGGCCCTGAAGATGATTAAACATCATTTTCTTCTTAATGTATATGGATAACTATTGAAACTCTATCTAAAACTTCCGTAACATTTATCTTATCCTCAAACCTTTTGACTATTTCTTTTTCATGTCAAGAGACCCAATAGTTTCCTTAAAGTCTTATTCATAAGTGGAGTAAATTTATATTCAATGAACGAAAATGTCCTTGTAATACAAATTTGTATGAGTAGGAATCAAAACCCTTAATTCTCTTATATCTCCCAAATTTTGTTTTGTGTACTATCAGGAAACCTCCACTTTCAAAGAAGATGAAGGATTTTTCATATTTTTTGTTTTTATGTACATTCATTTTCGATTTAACTATGTAATTCTCCTTAGAGTATATGGCGCCTATATATTTTATTTTTGTTATTGTTTTCTTTTTTTTTTTGAGATGCCCGGCCATATGCACGGGACTTTGTGCACGATGTCGTACATGTCTGTTAGGCCCACTTCTCTCAACTCCCACCAAATAAAATATAAGAAATAATACGTCCTCGTGGTTCGATCAACTAATCTTCCGCCACCCAACCGTGATCTTATACCTCTCCTTGGTAACCACAATAGCCACTCGAGTTCGGTATTTTTGCTAGAGGATATCAATAATTGAGTATTGGTTGTCAAAAATTGGATATGGAAGAGAAGGGGGTAGAATAATAGATTTTCTCTTTCTTTAAGTAACTCATTGCTAGAGGAAATGAAAGCATTATTTGTTATCTTCAATCTTTTTTATGCACCGTTAGTGTGTGTATTTGTTAGATTATAAGATAATATTTGCAATGTAAATATGGCCCATACCCATAAGCCCAAATGTAGACACTATATATATTGTAACAAATCCTAGCAATGAGAACAAGGCATTATTATTTTCTACATGGTATCAGAGCCTCCCGGAAAAAGAAAAAAAAAACCCTAGCCACCATCTCCCGAAAAATCCTAGCCTGCTCCCGCGCTGACTGCACCCGCGCCGACCGCGCCCAGTACATATCCGATCCGGCGCCGACCGGAAGTGAAGAGATCTCTTTGTCAGCCGAAGTCAACAAACTCATGTTGATTTCTCAAAAGAAATCAGCCGAGCCTTGATCCCTAGCAAGCAGATTTCTTCCAATCAACTTTAAGTGAAAGCAAGCAAGCAGCCGTGCCTTGATCCCAAGCAAGCATTGATCCCAAGCAAACGCTTGCTTCCTCCTGTGCATTGATCCCAAGCAAGCAAGCAAGCAGATTTTTTTTTTTCGGTTTTATTGCTTCTGTGAAGACATCAAAATATATATATATATATATATATATATATATATATATATATATATATATATATATATATAATCTCTTTCGCAGATTCGTCGGAGTTGTACAAATTTTTGTACACCCGACATCGCCCCTACGCGCCAGATCCGGCGCCCCTGATCGTGGCCGATCCCGCGCCGATCCCGTCCATTAGCGACCGATTCGTCGGAGTTGTACAAAATTTTTGTACACCCGACATCCGCGATGGCAGATGATGCTGCGTCCAGCTACTCCGTCGCGACTGGCGGTGGCAGTGCACATAACCCAAATTATCCTAATCCGAAGGATCCATATTTTCTGAGTTCTGCTGATCAACCAGGAAATATCATTACTCCTATTGTTTTCCGTGGACCAAACTATGCTGAGTGGTCTCGGTCGATACGTCTCTCCCTGATCTCTAGACGAAAGATCACTTTTCTGGAGGGTACTGAAGTCAAACATGTTCATGATGCTAGCAAATTGCTTGATTGGAGATGCGTGCAAGCGCTATTGGTTCAATGGATTCTTAATACCATTGATCCGTCTCTGAAGAAATCTTTGCCGTACTTTGAGGAGGTTTATCCATTGTGGAACTTGTTGGCGAAAAGATTTGTTGTTAGCAACGGCACTCGGAAGCAACAAATTAAGGTGGCTTTAGCCGAGTGCAAACAAACGACGTCGATGTCTGTGGAAACTTATTTTGGAAATTTACAGTCTTTGTGGGATGAACAAGCTGCTTATTTTTCCTTGCCTACTTGTACCTGTGGTGAACTTGCTGCCAAGCTACAGGCTATGAGGGATGAAGACCACTTTCAGGACTTTATGTATGGGTTGAATGCTGAGTTGTATGGTCATACCCGATCTAATCTTCTGGCTCAGGATCCTCAGCCAAGTTTAGATCGGACATACCAGGCAGTCCGTGAGGAGGAGGATATGCGAAACTCTCATATCCAATCCGCTACTGAGGAGGTGATGGCGCTGGCTATCAAGTCTTCACCTCGTATTTCTACTACTTCTAATAGTAGAACATCAGATTCCAGGGACAAATCAGGTATGGTCTGTAATCATTGCAAGAAAATAGGTCATGATGTTGCAACTTGTAGTGCCCCGAAATTTGTGATACGTATTTTATACGTGTTTGTATTTCTGACCCGTATTTCTCTTTTTCTTTGATCAGTTAGTTGTGGTTTATTTCATATTTAGCATTGTGGTTTAATTGTCATTTATCGTTCATGGATTAAATCTGATTAGTGGAGCTTGGTTTTATTTGGATAGGAGGAGGATTGGGTTGGCTTGGTTCGGTTTGGGATTGCTCTTGGTTCATCATGAACCAAGGGGTGAACCCCCTACCTACCACCACCACTCATATTTATTACCTATTCTTCTTCTCTCTCTTCATTAATCTCTTCTTCCTTCTCCATTAAACCCACCACCAACCAAGAACACCCCTTAGGCAAGTGCATCTTGCTTCATGAAGGGACCCGAATTTTATTGTTCCATTCTTTTCTTTGCAACATTTTAACTTACTTTAGTACTTGACATTTTCTCTTTTCATGACTAGATTCTTGTAGATCTAAGTTTAAATTATTTTTGAAAATCTTGGGTTTTGATCTACTAAACCTTATTATTTTCGAGTTTTGATGGTTCCATGTTGTTGAGAATTTTATTCTACCCAATTTTGACCTTTGAAAAGTTGGATTTGGACTTGTTTTGACCAAGTTATGAACTTTTGAAGCTTTGGGTTCAAACCATGGAGTTCTTGCTGATTTGGAGAAGACAGTGAGCAGTGCGCGCGAGCTTTTTAGCTTGCGCCACTGAGCTACGCGCGCTCTTTAGCGCAGCGCAGTCTGACTTATACGCTGCCTTTTGGAGGCGTATGTCTTGCATACGCTGCCTTGACAAGGAGTCGTATGGACCTCATACGCTGCCTTGACAAGGAGTCGTATGGACCTCATACGCTGCCTTGACAAGGAGTCGTATGGACCTCATACGCTGCCTTGATGAGGAGTCGTATGGACCTCATACGCTGCCTTGACAAGGAGTCATATGGACCTCATACGCTGCCTTGATGAGGAGTCGTATGGACCTCATACGCTGCCTTGACAAGGAGTCGTATGGACCTCATACGCTGTAGTGCCCCGTCCCGCAAAGTCAATCGGAGGAATCAAAACGCCGACGGCGTTCGGCCTTAGCCTTGCAACGGCTTGCTCGGAGACATCGCTCAGGTGGGGTAGTTTCGGTGAACTCTCCTCATCTTTGCCTTCACATAATAAATCGTGTTTTCAACTTGCACAAGTTAGGCTTGATAAATAAAAGCTACGCATCCACATAGCTAAGGGAATAATCCCGACGGTTTGAATCGAGTTAGAACATGGAAAACGTTCCACGGTCGGCTTAGAGTTGGTGTACGGCGTACTTTGAAAATGACACTCGGTCCTTCGTCCCGTGGCTTGGGAGAAGGAAAGTTGGTCTTCGGTGCAAAAGCTGAGAGTTAGCCTAAGTCATAGGCGTCGCCCGCACAAATGCTTGCTAAAGCATGCACGGTCCTGTCCCGCAAGGCTTGGCATAGCCTTTGCTCGTCCCTTGGGTTATGTTGTAGGTTTGAGTGAGTAAGACAAAGTTATGCCGGTCGACCTAAGTTATTCTACGTGCTGTCCCGCTCATTCTGCGGTTGTCAAGATAAATAGTCCCACGACCCCAAGGCCCATCATATGAAGTATGACTCGGGCGATAGCGTTGCGTAGAACACGATGTCGGTTTAGAGGCACGAGCCACGATTGGTTCAGTGGAAAGTTATCCACGGTCGGTCGATACTTAAGGAAACACGTTATGTTCAAGTTAAGTTGGAAGGCTAGGCAGTAGCTGTTCCCTGAGTTCAAAGAACGTTAAGTCTAAGCGATGGTTAATCGCCGAGAGAAAATATGTCGGGACTGTGGTTCAGTCGCCGAGGCATCCCTGGTTTGGGGCTCTGCAAAAGAAGTATGAAAAGAGGAAAGAGTAAAGCAAAGGAACTAAGTGATGATGATGAGACCATGCATTACGTTAAGTCTAGAAGTTAGCGTAGGCGCGTGGTCATGGACAACTTGTCGACAAGGGTGATGGTTCTTCGAGCGGCAGCCCTGGGCCATGGGCACCGACTCGGCCTAGGAAGAACAGATTATAGCCGAGCTGGGTATGAAGCAACCGGTAGGTCGGGAACTTGCATCGAGGATCGCAACCGGCGGTACAAGGGTCCCGAATGCCAGGCTATGTCCACTATGGCTAGTCAATGCCAGTGACCTTTCATATAGATGTGTCGGCACGGGCGGCAATCCGCGTAGGTGCCTTTGGATTGAGTTGAATATGTATGAGTTAAAAAGACACAATGTCTGAGCCTAAGATTTGGCTACAGCGAGAAGGCGGCGTGCTTCGGCACTAGATGTGGCGTCGAGTGTTAAGTTGATGGCATAGAGTTGCATGAGTTAGGCTTGAGCTGTTGCGAGTTAAGTCAAAAAGGGCCGTAGGGCAAGTTGTGTGAAGTTACGTTGAGTTATTGGGTACGGCCTCGAAATATGATGCACGGCCGCGTTATCACAACACAAGTATAGGCAAGACTAAACAAGGAGGCACTGCCTCGGAGATATCGAGGCACGAATCGAGTTCATGGCACGACCGAGTCGTTAAGTCCCAGAGTTTGGCACAAAAGACAAGTATAAGTCGGTGCGTCGACAATGCAAGCACGAGAAAGGTCTAGAGGCAAGGAAATGGAGTCCTTCATGTAGTTGCATCTCTGATTATGGCCGTAAGGCAAACACGACCTGATAGGTTAACGTTGTTGGCACGAGGAGTGGTCTAGAGACAAAGTATGAGCTAACGTTGACATTGCAAGCACGGGATGGTCCCGATACACAAGTTGCGCTAAGGCGCCGGTCCTAAAACTGATCCTAAGGCAAGAATAGAAAGACAATCATAAAAGGGTTTATATTGCACAAAGTAAATGAAACGTGTAGGTTTTGTATGGGTGGACGAGGAGCTCACTCCACCAGTACAGTGGTACTGACACCCACATAGTGTTTCATGTGCAGGCACAGGTAGAAGCTCGTGGTGCGGAGCTCGCTTGGATGCGTCGAGGCACGGAGTTCCTTGGCGAGTCGAAGCGTACAGCTGCGTGATCTGAAGACTTATACAGGACATAATGTATGGACATCGCCTTCCGAAGCTTCCGCTGGATTCAAGTATTGTATCGAGAGATGAGAGAGAGCAGAGTGACTTGTAAATGAGAGAAAAGTGAGCACGAGAGACATTGTAATTTGGCCTTGTGCCCACAAATGTAATCTTGTATTCAATATCAATAAAGAGCTTCTTTTGAATGACTTGTGTTCATGTGTTACTTGTTCTTAAATTCCGCTGTATGTTTCAATATTTCTGCATGGGACTTCTGTGCGACGACCCCGTCGCCGATGATGTAATCGGCCGTTATGGAATTGCCTTGCACGAGCGCAATCTAGGCTCGTGCGGCATCACGCCTTAGCGAGGACGATCGCTCCTACGGGAGCGGGGCGTGACATACGCTAACCTGAGCGTAGCTGACCTGAGCGTAGCCTGACCTGAGCGTAGGCTGACCTGAGCGTAGCCTAACCTGAGCGTAGCTTGACCTGAGCGTAGCCTGACCTGAGCGTAGGCTGACCTGAGCGTAGCCTAACCTGAGCGTAGCTGACCTGAGCGTAGGCTGACCTGAGCGTAGCCTAACCTGAGCGTAGCTGACCTGAGCGTAGCCTAACCTGAGCGTAGCTTGACCTGAGCGTAGCCTGACCTGAGCGTAGGCTGACCTGAGCGTAGCTGACCTGAGCGTAGCCTGACCTGAGCGTAGGCTGACCTGAGCGTAGCCTAACCTGAGCGTAACTTGACCTGAGCGTAGCCTGACCTGAGCGTAGGCTGACCTGAGCGTAGCCTGACCTGAGCGTAGCCTAACCTGAGCGTAGGCTGACCTGAGCATAGCTTGACCTGAGCGTAGCTTGACTTGAGCGTAGCCTGACTTGAGCGCAATCTGACTCAGGCGCAACCTGATGTTTAGGCGCAACTGGACCTGACCCTACTTACCCTGGATTTTTTCTATAGCCCTGTATATTGATATTTTATTAGATATTTAACGTCCATTTTATATCCTTACGCCTTTTTTTATGAACTTGATAATCCCGAATTTATTTATTATGTTTGGAATGATAATTGAACATGGCTTGATAGTGGCCCGCCGTGGTGCACTCCTGACTTGATAACTTGACCTGCTAATTCATGACACGACAATGACCCGTAGTTGTGCACTTTTGACAAGTACCCTGACATGCTTGATAGTGGCCCGTCGTGGCGCACTCTTGATAAGTAATAATAATAATGATAGTGGCCCGTCGTGGCGTACTCTTGACTAATTAATTCATTGGCTTGGACACCGTGGATGATTGTGCTTGTATAAACTACTAGTCCGGTTGTGTCTTGCATCATGTCTAGGGCATGATCCCTGAGTACCACGGTCAGGGATTCATACTGAATCTTGCTAGGTTAATGACTAGATTGATCAAATAGTTTATGGAGAATTTCCCAGTTACCTGTTGCCCCTTTGGTCCCGGCCTTATATATATATACATGGAATTTGTTGCTATCCGTCGAGATGAGCGCACTTCCAGCCCGCCGTCGAGTGTGGTACCTTAGGACATATGTATCTTACTACAGTGTGTCTGCTATATCCTGCTATCTTTTCCTTTTCTTGCTGGGATCACTCAGGTAGTAACAAACAGGTAACCGGACTTGAAATTCTCATTGCATCTTGCTAGTAACTAGGCATGTGATAACCCTAGTTAGTTAAAGTAGCAAGTCGTACTTATTGCTTGGCCGTGAATGTTGGATGGGGTTCAATCAGTCTAGTCTCGTCTTGATCTTGTACAAGATTGTTACCTGACCAGATTTCTTATCTTTATCTTGCCGATAAATGGTGGGAGAAACCAAGTTCCGTTCAGACGAAGGGTTACAACCCCGGTCCTTGTTTGGTTTACGGGTTGTAACCTGGTTATCTGAATAGTCCCATGGTTATCTCATCGTATATCATCTTGTCATGCTTTTCCTTATGTTCTGTCTTTTATTGATTATGTACAAGATTATCTTTTATATTCACCTGTCATGCTTTTCTTAAATTACTGTCTCTTATTAAGTAATTATATTATTATGCTAATTTGCTAGTTTTAGTTCTTAAGTGAAGCCTCCTTTGTGGCACTTGCTCTTTCTGGGGTCTGACCCAGCTGATTTTGTATGGCCAGGTACCGGAGCAGCAGCAAAGGATCTACCTGCCTTCCAGCCACATGGTGACCACTAGAGTGAATCCTGGCAACGAGTGGGTTTCTTTTGTTCTCCCACTGTAATTGTACATTATTCTTTTGAGACGTTTAGCCGCCGAGCAAGTGTTAGCTCGTGTATATTTTACTTACTGTCTGCCTACGGGCTGTAACATGATTGGCAACTCGAGGTTGATCATGTATGACTTAACTCTTGCTAGTCCTTACATTTTGTACGACTAGCTTCATGATCATCTGGATATGTAATGTTTGGGACGCCTTACAATTGTATATTTGGTGATCTGATATCTTGTAACTATTACTAGTTGGTTGAGATTGAGACAATAGGATAATTTATGACCTTAAGAGACTGATGGCTTGTAGATAAATCCTCACATATCTAGACAGCCGTGACCGTATGGTGAGATGGATCCCATTTCATTATACGTAGCTGGCTATGTCTGTTCCCGCTCTCCAGTATTCTGGTTCTGGGGCGTGACACAACTTGCTTTGCCAAGATTGGCTATCCAGAGTGGTGGGAGACTCGTCCTCGGCGTGAGGGCGGACGTGGTGGTGGTGGTGGCAGAGGCCCGGCACCACCACAGAGACGTGATGGGGGACGTGGTGCTAGTGGCGCAGGGGTTGTTCATCATGTCGCCGTTGCTGGTCATGGTGTCCCTGCTGGTCTTGCTGGGAGTTCAGTGGATATGATGCATGGAGGGTATCCTTCACCACTCTCAAGTGAACAATGGCAGAAACTGATGAGCTTGCTGGGTAACGACGATTCTTCCAACCCTGGTTCTTCAAACTCTGATCGTCTGATGGGTAAGAATTCTTCTGTCCCTTGGATATTCGATACTGGGGCTACTCTTCATGCGACAGGCTCTCATGACTGTTTAGTTGATTGTTTTGAGGGCCCTGTCTGTCCTGTGATTTTGCCTGATGGAAGCACTATTGAGGCTGTTCTGAGAGGCAAAGTATTTTTGACTGCTTCGTTGGTGTTGACGGATGTTCTTTATGTTCCGACATTGACTTACAATTTGATCTGTCTCCCAATTGATTGGTGCCAGAAATTGTGATATGTTATTTACTCCTGATTTGTGTTTTGTTCAGGACCGAAGTACGAGGATGGTGATTGGAACAGGTGAACAAAAGGGTGGACTTTACTTCTTGGGGGAGGTTTCAGCTTCTTTGGCTTCGGTGATCTTGGCATGCAAAGAGAATGATTCCGAGGTTTGGCATAGTAGACTGGGGCATCCCTCAGATAAAGTAATGCAGACTTTACCTTCTCTCTCTGGTAGTAGTGTGTTTTCTCATAAGGCTTGTGATATTTGTCATCAAGCTAAACAGACTCGTGATGCCTTTCCTGATAGTAGTAGTCGTGCTTTGAGATGCTTTGAACTTATACACTGTGATCTGTGGGGACCATATCGTGTTCCGTCATCTAATGGGGCACGATATTTTTTGACTTTGGTGGATGATTTTTCTAGAGCTGTTTGGGTTATTTTGTTGACGGATAAGTCTGCAGTTTATTCTATGTTTCTTAAATTCATTGCTATGGTGAAGCGTCAGTTTGGGGCTGATATACGTCGTGTGCGGAGTGACAATGGCACTGAGTTTAATTGTTTACGAGATTATTTTTCATCTCAAGGTATATTGTTCCAAACATCATGTGTTGGAACACCTCAACAGAATAGAAGGGTGGAAAGAAAACATCGACATATTTTAAATGTAGCCAGGGCATTGCGATTTCAGGGTTCTCTTTCCGTAGATTTTTGGGGGGAATGTGTTCTGGCTGCATGTTATTTGATAAATAGAACCCCTTCTAGTATCTTGCATTTTAAGTCTCCTTATGAAGTTTTATATGGCTCGGCTCCTTCGTATGCTCATCTACGTATTTTTGGTTGTCTGTGCTATGCGTATGATTTGAAATCCCGACATGATAAATTTGCTAGCAGGAGCAGAAAATGTATCTTTATTGGGTATCCACTTGATAAAAAGGGATGAAAACTGTATGATTTGGAGACTGGTGAATTTTTTGTGTCCCGTGATGTTACTTTTTATGAAAAAGAATTTCCTGGGTGTGACTCTGCTAGTGAGATGTCTTCTGCGACACGTCATACATCTGTCGAAGTGCTAGGAGACGATATAGAGGCTTTTGGGATGGTGCCGGCTACGGTTGCTGAGGCCGGAGTGGTTGCTGGTGGCTCGGCACCGAGTAGCCAGGATGCACAGGTAGATGCAGAAGTATTGACAGAAGAGTCCGCTGGGGGTGATGCGGATACTACTAATAATACAGGGGATACAGTGTTTCCAGAGGTGCCCGACGAGGTAGTATTGGGAAGAGGAATGCGAAAGAAATCACAGCCAGTGCGATTACAGGATTTTGTGACAAATGCCGTTCGAAGTAAAAGTCCCCCCTTCACCACAGTTCATCTGTTCCCGTCACTTCCTCAGGTACTTCGTATCCTCTAACACAATTTCTAAGTTATGGCATATTTACTGCTGGACACAGAGATTTTCTTGCAGCTATCACTGCAGGTGTTGAGCCTACTTCATATCGCCAGGCCTCGCGAGATTCGGGCTGGCGCGCGGCTATGCAAACTGAAATACAGGCTCTAGAAAATAATGGGACATGGAGTCTTGTCGATTTGCCTCCTGGGAAGAAAGCATTGGAAAGTAGATGGGTGTACAAAATAAAGTACAAATCTGACGGAAGTGTTGAGCGCTTAAAGGCACGGCTGGTTGTGTTCGGTAATCATCAGGTTGAGGGGATCGATTATTCAGAGACATTTGCCCCAGTAGCTAAGATGCCTACAGTTCGGGCGTTCTTGGCTGTTGCAGCTGTGAGAGGCTGGACTTTGCACCAGATGGATGTGCACAATGCTTTTCTTCGTGGAGATCTGACAGAAGAAGTGTATATGAAGTTGCCGCCAGGTTTTTCGCATAGTGAACCCAACAAAGTGTGTCGCCTGCGTAAGTCTCTATATGGATTGAAACAGGCACCGCGTTGTTGGTTCGCTAAGCTTACTGCTTCTCTGATATCCTATGGATTTATTCAATCACATTCCGATTATTCCCTTTTCTCTTTTTTAAGGGGAAGGTAGAGTTGCATGTTTTGATCTATGTGGATGATATGATTGTGTCTGGTAATGACACAGGTGCTTTAGATGCTTTCAAAAAGTACCTTAATTCTTGCTTTCACATGAAGGACCTTGGTGTGTTGAAGTACTTTCTTGGCATAGAGGTGCCTCGGAGTGCGGAAGGAATTTCCTTGTGTCAAAGGAAGTATGCTTTGGACATCATTTCAGAATGCGGTTTGATGGGGTCTCGTCCTGCCGGTTTTTCCATGGAGCCCAATCACAAGCTGGCAGAATCGACTAGTCCAAGGATGGCGGATGCAGAGACTTATAGGAGGCTGGTTGGGAGGTTGATTTATCTAACATTTACTCGCCCTGACTTGGCCTATGCTGTGCATATCTTGTCTCAATTCTTACAAGAGCCTCGACAAGATCATTGGCATGCTGCTTTGAGAGTTGTCAGATATCTCAAAAATGTACCAGGACAGGGTATTCTTTTGAAAGCTGATTGTGATCTCCGTCTTTCTGGTTGGTGTGATTCCGACTGGGCCAGTTGTCCTTTGACTCGCCGCTCTGTTACAGGCTGGTTGGTGTTTCTGGGGGGGTCACAATACACTGACATAGCAGACTCCTGGTGAACGCCCAAACACACCAATAGCAATCAACTGTTTCTCGATCTTTCGCTGAAGCTGAATACCGATCTCTTGCTGCGCTCGTTTGTGAGTTGAAATGGTTGAAGGAGTTATTGGTGTGTTTGGGCGTTCACCAGGAGTCTGCTATGTCAGTGTATTGTGACAGTCAGTCAGCCCTGCACCTGGCTCAGAATTCGGTATTTCATGAGCGCAGTAAGCATATTGAGGTGGATTTGCATTTTGTTCGCGATGCTATGAGAGATGGCACCGTAATAGCCTCGCATGTTCCTACTTCTTCTCAACTGGCTGACATCTTTACCAAGCCCCTTGGAAAGCAAGTGTTCGATTCTTTTCTTCCCAAGTTGGACATTTGTGACTTACATGCTCCAACTTGAGGGGGGGTGTTAGATTATAAGAGAATATTTGCAATGTAAATATGGCCCATACCCATAAGCCCAAATGTAGACACTATATATATTGTAACAAACCCTAGCAATGAGAACAAGGCATTATTATTTCCTACAGTATTTTTTTTAGATACCCGACGTTATATATGAAACTTTGTACACGTTGTATTGCATTCTTTTTGGGTCCACTATCTCCAACTCTTATCATTTTTATAAATGAAAAAAATAATAGTTACTCGGGTTCGGCTAGTCAATGGGTTGTGGGTTGGCTTGTATTGCTCATCAATTCCTCTCAAACCAAGTTTTGAATATTGTAATTTTATCATCTTCATCAATAAATATGTATTGGTGTTCGAACATAGAGATATTGATATTTATTGAATATGTGGGCCAAGTCTCCTCAGTGTCAATGCGAGGGTTTAACGTTAAAGTGTGTTATCATATCTTTTGAATCTGTTTCTCATATTAGTTGTACCATAGATTATAGGTATTTAGTTTTATTCGTGATTTTATAAAAAGTCAATATTTTACAATCCTTCCCCTCTTTTTTTTCTTGCTCAACAAAAGAGAAACAAATTTTGTGTTAATTTTATATGGTACCAAGCCTACAAGTCAACCAAATCAGCTTCCATCAACAAGAGCGATTTACCTCCTATCACTAGCCAACCATTGGCCTCCCTATCACAGGACCCTACCCTTTTAAAATTCGGACAAGAGAGCCAATGGAATGCCGCCAGTCACAATCTACGGGCAACATAGAAGCGTCCTTTCAATAATCTGTACTTCTTCTTTCTCCATCTTTATCTAGGGATAATTATGGGAGATGGAGTCGAGGATTCACAATGGCGCTTCGAGCAAAAAATAAAGTTGATTTTGTCGATGGTTCTATTTCAAAACCAACGGCAGATCTCTGCGACTAGCAACGTTACTAAAGAATTCAAGAGAGAAACTAGTATTGGAAAATTATGGCCTTTATGTACAAATATATTTATCAGTTACAACGACATGGCAGGTAGTTGCCACACATCCTAAGAGCAGCCAGCAACTCGGTCATCCTTAGCCCACGGCATCAATCTGTTCAATTTATCAGACTTAACAGTCATCAGCAAAAGACTCTGAGAAAGATGATGGAGAGAACAAATGGTTAATAGTGACATAGTGTAGCAACTGGGACTAAGCATAAAAGACCTTTTGACACAAATAATGTTGAGAAAGGGAAAAAAAAAACTTGTGACATTGACTCGTTAAGCAAAACTGAAGGTCTCAGAAAAAAAATCTTACAAGAAAATAATCCACCAACCATCAGTCGATCACTATACTACGTATTCAAGTCAAGAACATATGTTGCATAGATACGGGCACCACTACTTAAGGACACAGATAAACGGATACGTGGGTCCTAGTGTATTTTTCGAGTGTCTGTGGAGCGTCCAATACGTGTCCAGCACAACATGGTCCAAAATTTTGAAGTACCGGTGCTTCCTAGGCTGACAGAGTCACTATAAAACCAAAGGCACTGATAAATTAAGCATAGTGTATGTGTAGAAATCCAGCTGCTATGTTTATCAACCGAGAAATCTGAGAAATCTCTCGATAGTGTTTACACATCCTTGCAGGCTGGATTACCTCATCTCGACATCCTCGATTGCAAATTTTACAGCCTGTGAGGACGGTCTAGTGGACGATTTCGACATGTTACCGTAATATTGTGACTAAAAATGGATGCAGATTAATTGCTATGAGAAGCGCTAGCGTAATGTAGCTATATACACATAGGGGTTGAATAAACACACATTTCATATTTGGATAACTAAGACCTGTAACTTCATAGTTTTGTCATCACATCTGCAGACTGATGCATTGAAGCATATCTTAGAAATATACAATGCCTATTTGAGTCAGAATGATAATATTAAGAAGAAATAAGAAAGTGACCTTCTAAGTAGGGGATTCTACTACAGACTATGCTACCGAAGCTCAAGAGCAGACAGGGCATCGAACACGACCTTTAGATTCACATTTGCTGCAAGGTGTCAAGCTCGTTGGCACGTTTCCGTCGTCAAGTGGCTGAAAAAAATCATCAAACATGCTGAAACCACCAAGAGCTGCTCCTTGCCTGACTGAGCCCACTCCTTTGCATTGTGAGCATGCTATCATCCTAAGGCCACCACATCTCTTGCACATACCCAAAGAGCTGCATTGAGTTATACAAAGATAAAAGACATAATAAACATGCTAGAAATTGACTGTATATTGACACTTAATATCCATTAGCTATCGGCTACACATCCAAGTTGAGCCCTCAGGTATGGCTCACAATTTTGCAGAATGTAATAAGTGTATGAAGCATGCATAGATATGGCACAGTGCCAAAATGGGAACACACGAAATCATATATAAAACTAGGATACAACCATAAAATTGTCATCATCATCCAAGCCTTCTCAGAATGGGATATGTTACGGAACATAAAAAAATCCAGAAAAGAATTGACAATTTTTTTATAATTAGCTGTCGATGTGCATCAACCCTCTCTCTATATTGGTGTCAAATTTGTGGTCTGGGTAACTATGAGCATGAAATGCTTATGCCATAAAACCTAGACTGCAAGTTGGCGGGTAGGTAGAGTATCTTTTGGATATGCAATTTAGGCGCATTCAACCGAGGAGCATCCTCCAAGCTCCCCTAGACTACAAAAAATCTAGACAAAATGCAATATTATAAGTTTGTTATAGTGAATTGCATTCATCTTTATGACACATTAAGCCAAAGATTTGGGATACGGTAGTTGTAATAAATCATAGGGTATGAACACTACATATATAGAATTAGATAGTAAATACTCATGTTTCGGTCTTTTGTAGGTCTGTTAGGAAAAGCAAGGTTTCAACACGGTTTAATCTTCTAGTTAGGGTCGGACCTAAAACATGATCTGAGGTTTAGTATGATATAGCTTTTTAAAAGCTGGACCTAAAACATGGTCTTAGGTTAAGTATGATATAGCATTTAAAAAACATTTAAATACTTAGGTCACATTTGGTTTGCGGAATAAGGAAAGTCATTTTCTTCATGTGTTTGGATGCTAAAGAAATGAGCAAGAAAGGAAAATAGTATCCAAAGTAAAGAAAGATACGGGGAAATGCCGATGGTCCCCCCCCCCCCCCCCCCCCCCCCCCCCCCCTCCAAATTCACTTTCCCTCCCAATTACCTACATTTATTACAAAATAGGACTAAACTATCCATGCTCAAAGATGTATTCTGACTATATTCTTGGTCTTTCCAAACACGGAAAAGAAAAATTGATGGAAATTATAATTTTCCATGTTCATGGAAAGAGTACAGAATTGATTTCTTTTCTTTTTTTTCTTTCCGCGAACCAAACGAGGCCTTAGTGTATTAGCCCCTCCCAAACTCTTACATAGATATATGTGTTTTAAATCGTAGGGTCCCCTTGTAACTGAATTCTAGTTTAGTCCCTGTTGTTTAGATCCATGAGATATTATGTTGAACTGGGTCTGGGCCTGGGTCCATTTGACTTAGAAAGATAAATCATTTTATAACATTACCAAATTTGAATGCTCAACCGACCAAAATTTCATAGTTAGGACGCTTGTGATAAAATTCGGGACGACGAAAGTATGAGTATAAATTGGCGCAGTGCAAGTAAAATACATTGAAAAAACGGGTCAAATATTCGTCAAATGGAAATATCGAGGTTAGAAAGTTCACATGCTTAAATAAGTTGTCAAATTTACTTAATTAAACAGGTTCTACAACATTTTTTGGGCTAATTTTTTCAACAATTCATACGAAACGTTTGAAACTTCACGTGCTTAAATTTCACATACTGATTCGAATCTTTTAAAAGTACGCAAGTATTATACATTTCTGAAAGATACAGAAAAATTTGCGTATAATAATAGTTTTATTCGGGTGATTGCTAACAAGTAGCAACCAAAAGATAAGTAGCAGCTAGGAAAATGTTAACTTTCCAGACAGCAGGAGTACTACTATTGTTAATGACACAAAAGTTGGAGTCATTATCAAGATGGCATGAAAATTGTAGCACAAGAAAGCCAAATTTTGAAGCTAGAGAGGAGCACCTCCTCTGGGAAGCAGAGATGAAGGCGTCCACTTTTGGGGCAGCAATGGTTGCACACAGGAGCAAGGTACCAACCCCAAATCCCGCTATCTCACTTGCTGTGATGTTGTCACGACCGTCCCAAATAATCTGGGTCTAGTCGGATCATGTCCAGCCTGCACCGTTGTGCGGCAGTAAGCTGTATCAAGTAGTGAAACACAAACATGCAGAAGATCTAACGGAATAAAACATTTTATTGAATTGAAAGTGAGTCTGAAAATAACCACCATTAATAACAACATTTAAAAAAAATTATTTATTACATTGTTTAAAAAGGGAAAGTAAAGGGAAAGTGTTATTCCAACAGCTAAAGTTCTGGGGTTCCTGATTCAGCCTCTGCGGGACCCGAGTCTGTCCCGTAGAAAGTACAGTAGGACAGCTCCTCTTCGTCACAGTCACCTAAAAATGTTGGGTCTCCAGTCAGGAGGGAGCAAGTTACTTCATCCACAACTAGTATTTCTAAGATAATAACTAAATGGAAAAAATGCGAGACATTTATGAAACATTATAATTTTGTATTTAAAAATAGTAAAGTGAGACTAGCAAGTGTGAAGAAGATCAATGTCATGCATGATGTAATACTAGGCTAGTGTTTGAATATATAACAGAGCCTGTGATCGGCTGGGATAGAGGCAATATGTATACTAACGTTTTGGCCGAAACGAATAGTATACGGTACGGCTCAACCCCATGTGTGGTAGGGGTTAGCGCGAGGCAATAAACGATCAATATTTGGCTTTGGTCACAGACGTTATACTACTCCCCCAAGCAATCCCCAAGTCAATGAGTCAATAATCAATAATCAATAACTAACATGTTAAGATAGCCATCCAGCAATCCATCAACCTATGTGGAGTCCGAGAGGGATCCACAGTGAATCAGTGTAACTATACTACATGTAACTAACTGATGCATACAATTAATTATCAAATTAAAACGCAGACATAGAATAGATATGAAACTTGCCTCAGAGTATTTTTCTGACTTGACAGCAACCAGAATGTAACCGCTAGGATTTTACCAATCAGAACCTACAAGATCGTAATGCCAGTTTTAGTAACCAGAATTACGCCATAAATTCTAAGGTACAAGCTAGGTCAAGTCTATAGGTGGGTATTCCTAACCGAAGTCATATGTACAAAAATAGGTTTAATTATAAATCTAACATTAACGTAAAACCGTTTTGAAACAACATAGGTTTTCGTCATAAGTAATAATTATTAGGAAAATATTTTAAAGCGAATTTTCCGAAATTAGTAAGTTTCATAAGAAAATAGTTTTTATTTAAAATAATATTTTAAAATATGATTTATTTGTTAAAGTAAATATTTAATCGGAAATGATTTTCGTAAAATATATATTTTTAGTCATTTTCACAGATTGCCTAGAATCGTCTTTAAATATTAAAAATAATATTTAATGCGCAAAACTATATTTTTTTTTCCAAAATATTGGTTCAAGGTTAATGTAAAGGTTTTCGGATTTTATTATTAAATACCACTACCAAAATTAACCTTTTTTACACAGCATTAGTTTTTATTACAATAATCACTTTATAAACCTTTTTGACTAGAAAATTGTTTTAAAAGAGGAATATACATAGTTTATAGTACCATTTTCTAACAAAACTTTTATTTAATAACAATAACTTTTAAATGAATAAATATTTAACCACTATAAATGAAATAACTCAATCATTTATTTGGTTTAGAAATTCTACAACATAACATTACAATTTAAGAGATAATCCTAACTTTAATTTAAACCAATTAAATCATTTAAACCATATTTTAAATTATTAAGGTTAATCCATAAATCAATTAATACCAAATAAACATGTATAAAGTTTCCTAATATGTATATTATTACCACATTGCTAATTACAACACAGAAAGCTAAAATATTAAACCACAGAACCTAATAAAACAATTCTACAGAACCAAAATAATAATCTACAGGATAGACTCTACGGCCAGAATGACAAATAGGTTTCTATGAAGAAAATGACAGAGAGAAATGGGAAGAGTTTACCCAAACTTGCACGAAGGAGTACCGAGGGGAGGCCTCGGACTCGGAACGACGCCGGGACAACGAGCACGGGCACGTGCGCGCACACGACGACGGGAACGCGCACGGAGGCACGCGAAAAGCGGAGAAACGCCGGGCGGAGGGTGCGGCGAGCGCGGCAGCGGGAGGGGCGCAGGAACGGCGGCCGACGGGTACGGGAAAGGTGGAGGAGTGGGGTGTTGTTACGACAGGAACGTCGAGGGGAGTCCGACGGTGGTCGCGGCTTGGGAAACGGTGGAGTAGGGAGGAAATGGTGAAGGTTTGAAGAAGGTGGAAGAAAGAAATATAGGATGCTGTGATGGTGGAGAAGTTTCTGTTCTGGGGTTACGTAGAGATGGTAGAGAAGAGAGTGGGCGCACAATTAGGATCGGGGAGTGAGACTCGGTGAGTGGGGAAAGGAATGGGTTTGGGTTGGGTTTAAGTTATAGGCTAAACTCATGGGCTTGGGTTAGGGGCCAACAAACAATATTAAATAAATAAATGAACACAACAAAACATGGGTCTTACAACCTTCCCTCCTTAGAAAATTTCGTCCTCGAAATTTCAACCAAAATAATACAAGAGGAAAGGGAAAACACATACCTAGAATATATGAGGATACTTCTCCCTCATCTCATCATCTCGCTCCCAGGTAGCTTCCCTGGGAGAATGGTGACGCCAAGCTATCTTCACTAGAGGGATTACTGCACGCCGCAATCTCTTCTCCATGCGGTCGATGATCTCCACCGGTTGCTCTGGCACTGTAAGGTTGGGTCCAATCTCTAACTCTGAATGATCAACAACGTGGCTCAGGTCCGATACGTAACGCCTCAGCTGCGATACGTGGAAGACGTTGTGCACGCCCTCGAGACTGGAAGGTAGATCCACCTTGTATGCTACCTCTCCGATTCTGCTCAAACTTCAAAAGGGCCGATGTAGCGGGGACTCAACTTTCCAGCTTGGCCAAATCTGATTGTGCCCCTGGTAGGTGATATTCTAACAAATACCTGATCTTCGGCCTCAAATTCTAAGGTTCGACGCCTGCTGTCCGCCCAATGCTTCTGGCGGTCCTGTGTAATCCTTAGTGCCTCCCTGATCATCTTCACCTTCTCGGCCGCATCTGCAATCATCTCTGGCCCCAACAAGACTCGATCTCCAACATCGTCTCATACTAGAGGGGTGCGGCATCGACGTCCATATAAAGCTTCAAAAGGTGTCATCTAAATGCTGGCCTGGTAGCTGTTGTTGTATGAGAACTCTACCAGGTGTAGGTGATCTTTCCAAGATCCACCGAACTGCAGGACGCATGATCTCAACATGTCCTCCAGCGTCTGAATGGTCCGCTCTGACTGGCCGTCTGTCTGAGGGTGGTACGCCGTGCTAAACTTCAGCTGCGTGCCCAAGCTCTCCTGCAAGCTCTTCCAGTAATACGAGGTGAATCGGGTATCCCTGTCAGATACGATGCTGACTGGGACTCCATGCAACCTGTAAATGTTCCGCATGTAAAGAACTGCAAACCTTTTTGTGGATAAACCAACCTTAAAAGGAATGAAATAGACAGACTTGGTCAGTCTGTCAACTATCACCCATATAGCATCCTTTCCTCATTGGGATCTGGGTAATCCTGTCACAAAATCCATAGTAATATGTTTCCATTTTCACTCCGGAATGGGAAGAGATTGTAACAAACCTGCTGGTCTCTGGCGGTCTGCCTTCACCTGCTGGCAGATCAAACATCTGGAGACGAATTCTGCCACGTCTCGCTTCATTACCAAACATGAGTCCTCATCTCTTTGTACATCTTGTTAGCTTCGGGATGTATAGAATGCTGCGACTGGTGCGCCTCCTTCATCAGTTCATTCCTCAGTTCGCCAATAGGCACGCAAAGTCTCGTGCCATGCCTCAGAGCTCCATCTCCAGCTATAGAGAATCCTTCAAGTGTTCCAGCTAACACTTTGTCCCTTAGATTGCACAGTATCTCATCCTGGAATTGAGTCTCCTTGACTCTGCTGATCAAACTGGACTCCACGTGTAGCTGCATCATAGGCGAGTCTACGCTTGGTACAACTGCTGCCTTTCCAAGCTTCGACATAATCTCTTTGGGTAGCACGATCTCCAATCCAAGCTTCTCCAAATCTTCCAGCAAATGACGGTTCTTTGTCAAGAACATAGCCATCGGGTACCTGCTAAGTGCATCAGTGACCACATTAGCCTTACCCGGGTGGTACTGCAGGTTGATGTCGAAATCTTTCATCAGCTCCAGCCATCGCCTCTGGCGCATGTTGAGCTCCTTCTGAGTGAAGACATATTTGAAACTCTTGTGGTCTGTGTATATTTCCACCTTTTTGCCATAGAGATAATGCTTCCACAATTTCAAGGCGAAGATGACTGCTGTCAGCTCCAAGTCGTGCGTCGGATAGTTCTTCTCATGATTCCGTAATTGCCGGGAAGCATAGGCAATTACTTTACCATGCTGCTGTAGTACACATCCCAATCCTTTACCCGAGACATCAGTGTAGATGGAAAATCTGCCTGATCCAGATGGTAGCGTCAAGATCAGCGCTGTTGTCAGCCTTCTCTTCAGCTCCTCGAATGATGCCTGGCACTCTTCAGTCCAAATAAACTCTTTATTCTTTCGGGTCAGCTTCGTCATAGGCTCCGCAATCCTCGCGAAGTCCTTCACAAACTTCCGGTAGTATCCAGCTAGACCCAAAAAGCTCCTGATCTCTGCAACTGAGCTGGGGGCTGTCCAAGATTCAACTGCTGCTAACTTCTTAGGGTCCACAGATACACCTTCTCCTGTGATAACATGACCAAGAAATTCCACCTTATCCAGGAAAATTTACACTTGGACAACTTATCGTAGAGCTTCTCCTTCCTCAGAGTCTCCAAGACAATTCGCAGATGCTTCTCGTGCTCCTCCTGGGTCTTTGAGAAAATCAGAATGTCATCGATGAAGACGACGATAAACTGGTCCAAGAACTCATGGAAGACCTTGTTCATGAGATTCATGAACACAGCTGGGGCATTGGTGAGACCGAAGGGCATGACCAAGAATTCATACTGACCATACTTGGTGTTGAATGCCGTCTTCGGGATATCCTCCTCTCGAACCTTAACCTGATGGTATCCTGATCTGAGGTCAATATTTGAGAACACCCTTGCTCCACTTAGCTGATCGAACAGATCATCGATCCTGGGCAAAGGGTACTTGTTCTTGATGGTGATGTTGTTCAGCGCCCGGTAATCAATGCACATCCGCACGGTTCCATCCTTCTTGGGCACGAACAAAACTGGTGCTCCCCTAGGTGAAGCTCCATTTCTGATAAATCCCTGGGCCTTCAGCTCATCAATCTGATACTTCATCTTCTTGGCCTCCTTGGGGTTGACTCTTTAGCATCCTCAAAAAATGGGAAAAGAGCCGGGAACTAGGTCAATGGTAAACTCCACACCTCGATCCGAGGGTAAATCTGGAAGATTGTCGAGAAAGACGTCCAGGTATTCTGCTATCAAGGGATGAGGTGGTCCAGAATCTACTGTGATGGAAGTGTAGGAAACACATCCCATACTCTCAGGTGCTCGAGCTATCTCAAACTCTGGTACTCCAGGTGGACTAAAGATAACACAGCCCCGACGACAATCTATCAGGGCGTATTGCTTGCTCAGCCAATCCATACCCAAAGCTATATCATAGTTAGGGAAGGGCATAACAAGTAAGGGTGCTAGAAAGGTATGACCAAAAATGGTGATGGGACAGGTTTAAGTCTCTGTGATAGGGATATGTCCCCCTCCAGTCATAACTCTACAAATTATCTTACTACACCCTACGTCTATATGATATGCAGCAACAAAATCTGAAGATATAAAGTTGTGCGATGCTCCAGAATCAAATAGACATAAAGCTGGGTGTGAGTGTAATAAGATGGCACCTGCAATGACATCTCCTTCTGGCTCTGGTTCTGCCTCAGGCTCCTCAACGGCCAAGGCAAAAGCTTGCCCAGCCCTGTGCTGGTTTAACCGCTGCTGCTGGGAAGGAAGTGGACCTTTCTGCTGTCCAGGTCCAGCTCTGTGGAAAGCTGTGGGGCAGTCTCTGATCTGGTGGGTAGCAGACTCACAAATAAGGTATTGGCCCAGTCTCTTCTTGCAGATATCTGATGAGTGTCTGGGCCTCTTACAGTAGGTGCAAGAGACGGTCTTCGGCTGATTTTACTGGGGTACCCTGTGGTGCTGCTGAGAGGGCTTGATGCTGGTGTTGGGCCTCTTGGAACTTCCTTGGTGGTGGCTGCTGGATCCAGGGTGCTCTCTCTTGGTACGGCCGGTTGAGCTGGCCTCTACATCTTGGGCCACCTTAAGCATCTTGTCGAACGTCTTAGCTCCGTTCGCAGCAACATAAGTACGGATCTCCTCCCGCAATCCATGTCGGAACTTCTGAACACGTTCTTCAGGGTCTGCAACCAGGCGGGGTGCAAACCTGCTAAGCCGATTGAACTCAGATACGTACTCCTCCAGAGTATGGTCCCCTTGCTTCAGGTCATGGAATTGCCTTCCCATGGCTTGCAGAGTAGCTTCTGGGAAGAACTTCCTCTTGAACTGCTTCTTGAAGGAACGCTAGGATGTTCCTCCAGTCATAAATCTGGGCTCGCTCCGATACCATATGCTAGCAACATCTCGAAGCTGTAGAGCCACAGCCTCTACCATAAGTCCAGGTGGGATGCGAGCAACGCTGAGGAGTCGCTCCATGTCATCCAGCCACTCGTCCGCGTAGGTTAGACCTTCAGTCCCTTTGAAAGGCCGCGGACTCAAGTTCTTGAAACTCTCGATGTCCCCAACTTTCTCCTGAATTAAAGGACCGATACATCAACATCAATATTTCTCCAATGAAACATAAATTATCAATTCACTTTTCTCACCTTGGCAGGCCTCTTCTCTGTCTGCGATGTTTGCAACGCTGCCATGGCGACATTGTGGGCATTCTCCATGTCCTCCTTCATAATCGCGGTTTGCTTGCGATTCACTTCTGCTTGAGCCCTCTGGCCCTCAAGTACACCCCATAGTAGACTTACAAGGTCAGCGTTGTCCACTGGTGCTGGTGGAGCAGCTGGAGAAACCGCTTCAACAGGTGGAGTTGCGGTCCTCGGAGAGATCGGCGCTGCTGCATGCACTGTGGTAGTGTAAGCAGTACGCGGAGGCCGTGCAGCGTGAGGGCGATCAGTAAGCTGCAACAGTGAGGGGTCTGATTGAGCCTGAGTTGGAGTATGCTCAGAGGATGAATCCTCCTCAACAGCAGGCCCAGAACAAGTATCTGTACCCTTCGCCATCTGCGAACAGGTTTGGGTACAAACATAAGCAAGGAAGCCTAATCAACTTTAAGCAAGCAAAAAAATAGTTATTAAAGTATATACTTTCGGTCCTATAATGTAACAGGGTAAATGTTCTCTAGGTGTTCTATGTTGTTTCTAAGTCTGTTTTCCTAATGTCTCAACTAAACCTAGGTCAAGTCACATAACTGCGTGATGGTCTAGACTAAGTTGACTAGACCAGCTTACAGAACTGACCTGCATGGGCCACTGTCACGCCTCGCTCCCGTAGGAGCGATCGTCCTCGCTAAGGCGTGATGCCGCACGAGCCTAGATTACGCTCGTGCAAGGCAGGTTCCATAACGACCGATTACAACGGCCACGATGGGGTCGTCGCACAGAAGTTCCAAGCAAAAACATTGAACATGCAGCAAAAATTTAGAATCAAAACATAAGTTATTCAAACGATCTCTTTATTGATATTGAACAATCAGATTACAATAGGGCACAAGGCCTTGATTACAAGTCTCTCATGCTCACTTTTTTTTCATTATACAAGTCACTATGCTCTCTCTCATCTCTCGATACAATGCTTGAGCCAGCGGAAGCTTCGGAAGGCGATGTCCATACATTATGTCCCGTATAAGTGTTGAGTTCATGCAGCCGCACGCTTCGACTCGCCAAGGAACTCCGTGCCTCGACGCATCCAAGCGGACTCTGCGCCACGAGCTTCTGCCTGTGCCTGCACATGAAAATTGTGTGGGTGTCTGTAACACCCACTTTTCTAAAAAGAGGGTAATTTTGAACTTTTGTAAAAGTTTATTATTTAATAATAGAATTTATGATTTATGAATTTTTTTAATTAATTTAATACTATTTAAAATTGGTGAATTATAATTTTGATGTGTTAGCTAGTGAACTCTAGAACTGTTGAGCCTAGAGACTAACCATGACCATGGGGACCTAATCATGTGATTAGAATGACTATTTACAACTTTTTAGGCTAAAGGTATTTTGGTCATTTTGTGACTTTTGAATTATTTAGGATTTTAATTAATTGATGAATTTTAAATTATTTTAATAATATTTAAATTGATGTATTATGATTTTAGTTATTTTTCATATTTTAATATTTTGGGAAAATTTTATATTTTTAATATTGTTTTTATTGGATTTGTTTAGTCGGGTTTGAGTTTCGTCTCGTTCCGACTTGTATTGTGATCCGGATAGCTTAAACTCTAGATTGGACCCAATATTAAGTTAAGCATGGCTCACAAAACCCAACATTTAAGTTAGTTAATTAAACTAATTTTTATCATGTTAGAATGGTTAAGTTAGAGACTCAAAACTAGATCATTTTGACCCCAAACTTGAACCTAGTCTAGACTTAACCATATGAGACTAGAGAGGGGCAATTAGGACATTTCCCATTAGCCCTAATGGACTCTTTATGGCAGTCACCTTTAGGAGAGAATGATTCATATCATTTATTACAATCTTGCCTCTTTTATTTTCCTTTTGTTCTTCCCTAATTTTAGAGAGCATTCCCATTGATTTGATCTCCAAATCAAATCATTCCTTCACCAAACCTTCCCTCAATCATTCCCATTCTCCAAGGGAAGGGTGCTACCAAGGATTGGAAGAGGAGCGCAAGAAGGAGTGTCCACTTTGAGGGATCTTCGTATCGGAGCCGTGTCCTAAAGGATTTCATTGGGATTCCACCCCCAATAGGTAAAACCCATCATCTAAATCGATTTTCTTTGCATATAAATTAGTTTTGAATCCGTAGGATCCATTCTCATGCATGTGTCCCATTTAGATTCAAATTTGAGGCCATTTGGAGCTCTCTTGAGGATTTTAGATATGTGTCTTGTGTCCTACTTGATAGATCCCAAATTAGGACACCCCATGTGTATGTATGTATGATAATAGTTTAAATAGATATTTAAATTTAGTTTTAGAATGGTTAGAGAGTGGATTGATCTTAGTTAGGATGGTTAGAATGAGTTTCATTTGGATACCTATGTTTGTATCCAAGTATCTTGGTCTATATGTGTTCTTTTGTCCAAAACAACTCAAATTCGTCATAATATTCATCCACGTTTTTATTAACCAAAGCAACTTAGAAATGTCATAACTTTTAGCTTAGAACTCCGATTTATCTTCTATTTTTTTTAAAAGAACCGTATCGAAGTTAGCTTTCCAAATATATATTTTATTAAGCCAAATTCTTTCTGTAACTTTCTGTAGAATTATTTGAGTGTCAGCTGTACGAAAGACGAACGTGTTTCGGTATTTTTGCGATTTCGGGAGCTTCCGGACACAAAAATGCGATCCGTTTAAAGTTTCGGAAAGCTAACACGAAGGGCTACAACATACTTTAATCCTAGAATTTAGTAGAGGCCCAATTGGTACAGTATTGGTTTTAAGTAGAAGAGTGACTATACGATATATGCATTTTGTGTAACCTATGAGCCTATGTAGTATGGATATTAAATAAATATAGAGTATGTAATACAAGATATATTAGATGAATGAAATGATATATATATGATATATATCCTCTTTACATTAATGGATATATATGGTTGAATGCAAGCATGTAGGAATGCAATTAATATAATGTATGTAAGCAATGCATAAATGCATGAATGAAAGAATGATATACAATGTAGGCATGAAAGTATATAATGAATGCTAGATATGAATGCAAGGTATACATGTAATGATAGATACGAATGCATAATATATAAATAATATAATGCAATATATAATGATAGCATGTATGGTAATGTAGAATATATGATGCAAGCATGTATATGTCCACTGTTTTTCCTTTTTCTTACATTTTCCTTCCCTTCCCTTTCCATTTCAGTTTTTTCTCCCTTTTTTCTTCTTCTATTTTTACATGTTGTATACAATGTATATAATGTATAGATGCATGTAAGTATGTAATATGCATGAATGACATGTATGTAATAAAAATAAGTATATGTATACAACTTAATGATATGTGAATGGATATAATGCCTGAACTAAAATATGCATGCATATGGGATATGAATGAATGTCATATATGAATGAATGAATCAATCAAAGGTATAAGTAAAATATAATGCATTGTAATGAATGTTAACATATATAATGTATAAAAGTATGTATGTAAATGTGCATGAATGTATATATCTATGTAACTATGTAAATATGCATGATGTAACATATGCCTATATATATATATATATATATATATATATATATATATATATATATATATATATATATATATATATATATATATATATGTAATGTAGATATGCATGTATGTATGAAGGTATGTATTTATATATATTATCTATTTTATATTATGCATTGTTATGGTTCACATTGTCTTGTGATTGTGTGAATGTTAGCCTAGGCTTGGTTAGGCCTAGTGAGACTTGTTAGACTTGTTTGGGCTAGGACTTGACCTAGTTGACCTAATTTGACTAGTGTGGTCGACTAGAGTTGACCAAGTGTTGACTTTAGTCTAGTTTGACCTAGACAGCATGCAGATGCATTGTACATTTTATTTATCATCTCTCGTATACATTTTGACCTGTGTTGCTCTAAATAGGACTCTGTGGCTTCAGTTTGGACCTCTATACCTATCAGCTATTCAGGTTATCAGGCGAGTACATTCTCTGATCATTTTATATCTTGTTTAGGATTATATTTCCTGCTTTAGATTATTCTACTTGATGCTGACACGTTGGTAACACGGATTAGTACTATATGGATCCCTTCATGAGATGTTATCCCTCTCGGGAGCATCAGATACTCTTGTCTCGTGTGTTTTACTTACATCACGTATCTCATGCTTCTATTATCATGAATCTTTGGGAATCAGCTAGTGACTCATGTACTCTCATGATCACCGAGCCTTCACGAATCAATTCATGAATCACCCTTTATGGGCAATGTAGTATAATCATGAATCTTAACGTAACTTGACTGGATCCTTGTGTATTGATTGGGGATGGGGGAGTATAAATGAACATGTGGATAATTCCAAGTAGTGTAATCATGAATCAATTCCGTAGTGTAATTATGAATCAGTTCCTAGCCATTCACATGTTTATCCTGTACTCTGAATCACTAGCACTGTCTCTCTTTATATATCTTAGATATTTACTTACAGTCTCTCTTTTATATTATGCTATTCTTCAGTTTTCTGTATTTTATTCTCCAGCATGATTATATTTCCTTTCCTGCTATGACTTGTTGAGATGTATTGTGCTCGCTCCTGTCCTGACTGGACCTGTTGAAATATTACAGAGGATGAGGACGAGGCGTGTTGTCCCACTTATTATGGGCCTACCCTAGATGACAGTACAGACTTGGACCAGCAGCAAGATCCTTTAGCTGTGGACGACACTCCACTAGACTAGGATGTTTTCCTTATGTTTTTATTCTGGATGATTGTATTATGATATTTGGATTCTGTGGATTTGTTATATCTTTTAGACACTTAGACTCTCTGGTTGTAGTTATGTGGATTCCTTTTCGTTTCAGCAATATCTATCTATCTTCTATTTTATCATTCTGCCTTAGATGTGATTGAGACTGTATCTGCTATGTCACCTCCATTCGGAGAGTATATATTGTACATGTACCTTTTATTGTTAGATGTTGACCTAGGACAGCGTTCTACCGCCGACACTGCGGCGTAGGCTGGACGTACCCACGTCTCGTGCCCTTACTCTAGGGTGCGGGTCGTGACAGTGTCAGTACTCAACTGTACTGGTGGAGTGAGCTCCTCGTCCACCCCACTACTAAAATCTGTCAAATCAGCGACGCCTCAAGACGTCGCTAAATAGGGAAAATACGTCGCTAATTTCGATTAGCGACGTATTTAGCGACGTTTGCACGTAGTCGCGATTAACCTAGTCGTTAAACAAGAAAACGTCACAATACGTCACTATTGCGACGAGTCTTAGCGACGCGGACACGTCGCTAATTCAGCGACTACCAGCGACGTAAAACGTCATCATTTACCGACGTATCCTAGCGACGTTGAGCGACTTTACATGCATCGATGCTGACCTGGCTTGAGAGCCATATGGCGACGTTCTGCAACTTTTCTACGTCGCTACAGTACCGACATATAGCGACGTCTAGCGACGTCTTTCGTATCGACGTTTAGTGACGATCAGCGACGGTATTCATCACAGTTAGCGACGTTGGGGTACTTACTTAGCGACGTTATTTTCATCGCTGAACGTCGCTGAGAGTCGCTGAACGTCGCTAATATTGAAAAAAAAAAAAAATACAGCATTTGCAGCATCCCCTGCAGCATTTGCAGCATCCCCTACACCATTTGTTACAACAACAACGGTGTGTATCACGAACACAATATCAAACAACACAGATACACACAATAACGAACACGTTTGAAACACAATCTCATCAATTAACACAGATATATGAAAATTTGTAACAACAATGTCAAACATAATGGTCCACAACTTAATTGCCAAGTATGAAAATGAATGGCTCAGAACACAACCTAAAATTCATTCTAGCATACATTAGTGTGAATCATCTATGTTATGTACATATGGTGTAGTATATGTTCTTATCGTATCTAGTATCTGAAAAATGTAACAGAATCAAGATGAACTCACATAATGTAATACTAAGACATCATCTACTACTATATAAGATATAGTGATAGGTTGTCGTATCATCATTACCGAGGGATGAGGCTCGGAGGACAGTCAACTTTATCTACGGCTACATAGTTTCTGTCTCGCCAGTCGAATGGCTGCAGGGACTATGTCCTGATCACCATGTCGTACCGTAGATTAATGCAAATGGAGCTGGAGCCAAAATACAGAAACCAAAATATGATATCCACCTCAAGTGTAGAGTCGGGGGAGAAGAACTTTTCCACCCTCTCCCTCTCTCACGCTATCAACGTCACAACTTTTCCACCTCAAGTTCTGATCAAGCATCTTCCTTCTCCTCTCCTCCACCATGGCTCTGGACCCATCTGCTCCTCCCTACTTTCCTTCTTCTTATTTGACTCTCTCAGGCACATATGATATCCACCTCAAGTGTAGAGTCGGGGGAGAGGAAGTGGGCAGAAAGAGGAGGGGGAAGCAGCACAGCCGGCGACATGACCCGGAGGAAGTACAGAGGTTTTCTTCAACATCCGTAGGAGAACTATAAAGATATATCTTTTCACAACATATCACCTTGTCAAAGACCCTTAATGTGACAACCATGTTACCGCGGTGTCGGAAGACTAACATATCATAATTTTCTAAGCCGTGTATTTTGACATAATCCTCCAAACTCTTTCCTGCTACGTAGTAATGCAAGATTACTACATAGGAGGAAAGAGTTGGGAGGATTATGTCAAAACACACGGCTTAGAAAATTATGACATGTTAGTCTTCTGACACCGCGGTAACATGGTTGTCACATTAAGGGTCTTTGACAAGATGACATGTTGTGAAAAAATATATCCTTATAGTTCTCCTACGGATTTGAAGAAAACATCCGTACTTCCTCCGGGTCATGCCGCCGGCTGTGCTGCTTCCCCCTCCTCTTCCTGCCCACTTCTTCTCCCTCGACTCTACACTTGAGGTGGATATCATATGTGCCTGAGAGAGTCAAATAAGAAGAAGGAAAGTAGGGAGGAGCAGATGGGTCCAGAGCCATGGTGGAGGAGAGGAGAAGGAAGATGCTTGATCAGAACGGATGGCTCAGAACACAATCCAAAATTCATTCTAGCATACATTAGTGTGAATCATCTATGTTCTGTACATATGGTGTAGTATATGTTCTTATCGAATCTAGTATGTAGTATCTGAAGAATGTAACAAAATCAAGATGAACTCACATAATGTAATACTAAAACGTCATCTACTACTATATAAGATATAGTGATAGGTTGTCGTATCATCATTGCCGAGGAGGAGCCACTTCTCCCTGCTCTACAGAATCAATGCCATCCAAGGAAGGCAAAACTGAATCAGCATTGTCTTCCGGATCGTCCTCATCAAGGCATAACGGGCTGCTCAGCGTGCCCAGCTTCTTCAACTTCTCGCTGGCTGCAGAGTCGAAATGGGAACGGGTCCTCTTTGCCGGCCCGGAGCTCTGACTCGCACTCGTCGCCTCGCTACCGGTTTTCTCTCCTCCTCTGACGCGGGTCATAAGAAAAGAAATTTCGTACCTCTTCTTCACATAAACATCAATGCCGCCTTATACTCGAGCCTCCTCATCTGTGACGCTATCCAACTTCTCGGTGCCTACATTGTCACTCGAATCTCCCTTTCGACTCGTATCGTCCTCTTATTCGCCTGTCTTTTCGCTCCCTGTCTTGCAATCATCTGCTATCACCGCCGACTCATTCGACTCCTTCTTCGAGTCTTCTTTCTCCTCCTCGGAGTCATCGGAGAAGGAGTCGAATGAGACGGCGGTGATAGCAGATAATTGCAAGACAGGAAGCGAAAAGACAGGCGAAGAAGAGGACGATACGATTCGAAGGGGAAATTCGAGTGACAATGTAGGCACCGAGAAGTTGGATAGCATCACAGACGAGGAGGCTCGAGTACAAGGCGGCAATGATGTTTATGTGAAGAAGAGGTACGAAATTTCTTTTCTTATGACCCGCGTCAGAGGAGGAGAGAAAACTGGTAGTGATGCGACGAGTGCGAGTCAGAGCTCCGGGCCGGCAAAGAGGACCTGTTCCTATTTCGACTCTGCAGCCAGCGAGAAGTTGAAGAAGCTGGGCACGCTGAGCAGCCCATTATGCCTTGATGAGGACGATCCGGAAGACAATGCTGATTCAGTTTTGCCTTCCTTGGATGGTATTGATTCTGTAGATCCGTGTATAAAAGAGGAAGAGATTGGGAGTAGAGTGGACCCGGAGGGAAATGAGAGATTGAAAGCTGGGTCAATATCCAAGAAGCGAAAGAGAGTCGAGGATTCTGATTTTGATGGCATAGAGGAAGAGATTCGCGACATAACGAGAGGGACATGGAAGGGGGCAGATGAAAGATGGCTCAGAACACAACCCAAAATTCATTCTAGCATACATTAGTGTGAATCATCTATGTTCTATACATATGGTGTAGTATATGTTCTTATCGTATCTAGTATCTGAAGGATATAACAGAATCAAGATGAACTCACATAATGTAATACTAAAACATCATCTACTACTATATAAGATATAGTGATAGGTTGTCGTATCATCATTGCCGAGGGATGAGGGTCGGAGGACAGTCAACTTTATCTATGGCTACATAGTTTCTGCCTCGCCAGTCGAATGGCTGCAGGGACCATGTCGTACCGTAGATTAATGCAAATGGAGCTGGAGCCAAAATACAGAAACCAAAATACAAAATACAGAATCAAATCCCTGGGTTCGCCGAAAATACAAAACACAGTTCTAATTCATATGTATTTTAAGTGTAAGAACGGATGGCTCAGAACACAACCCAACCGGAGAGGATACTCTGAGAGATCCATCTGAGTAGGACGTATACTCTGAGAGATCACCTTTACAAGAATGATATCAGTATTGGGATTGAGTGTGTACGTCCTACTCAGATGGGTCTCTCACCGTTACTATTTTTTTGACAGCATGGTGGATGTGCTCCGTCAACAGATTCTTGCTCCGAGCCAAAAATTTGCCCCGGAGCTCAAGTGGACATCCTTCGTGTAGAGCTCGAGTGAGAGGTTCCTGACAGCATGGTGGTCTCCTTTGTTAAAGTATCCGTGCTCGTCCCACAACCAATGTGTGATGAGCACGGATACTTTGACAAAGGAGACCACCATGCTGTCAGGAACCTCTCACTCGAGCTCTACACGAAGGATGTCCACTTGAGCTCCGGGGCAAAGTTTTGGCTCGGAGCAAGAATCTGTTGACGGAGCAGATCCACCATGCTGTCAGAAAAAAATAGTAACGGTGAGAGACCCATCTGAGTAGACGTACACACTCAATCCTACTACTGATATCATACTTGTAAAGGTGATCTCTCAGAGTATACGTCCTACTCAGATGGATCTCTCAGAGTATCCTCTCTGGTTGGTTGTTGTATCATCATTGCCGAGGGATGAGGGTCGTAGTACCAATACAATCCAGAGATTGACACAGTACTAATTCATATATGTAGTCCAATACAAATAGTCTAATATAAAAAACAACCCAATACAAATAGTCCAATACAAATAAGTACTAATAGCTAATGAGAAACACGCAGCTCACGCAAACGCTCAGTGATACGATCACGCAACCACCTCGAAAAAGCAAAATCTTTGGCGTGAGGAGAGATGTCGTCCCTTACAAGTATTGCATGAATAGAACTCCCGGTCTCACTAGCTACCAGTGCTGGATGAATAGAACTTCCAGTCTCACTAGCAACCGGTGCCACTTCCTCATTAACTGTAGGAGGAGCCACCTCAGCATTCACTGTTTTCCTCAAACGACGTGCCGCTCCTCGGGTCATGGGTGCCATCTGGTAAGATCGATATTCACAAATAATATAATTGTAACATAAGCAAGCTAACTAATGGAACCATCATATAATTTGAGTACATTTTCGAAAGCAGATAAAGTACAAAAAATTCGATTTTTTGCCAAGTGTGAGAACGGATGGCTCAGAACACAACCCAAGATTCATTCTAGCATACATTAGTGTAAATCATCTATGTTCTGTACATATGGTGTAGTATATGTTCTTATCATATCTAGTATCTGAAGAATGTACCAGAATCAAGATGAACTCACATAATGTAATACTAAGACATCATCTACTACTATATAAGATATAGTGATAGGTTGTCGTATCATCATTGCCGAGAGATGAGGGTCGGAGGACAGTCAACTTTATCTACGGCAACATAGTTTCTGCCACGCCAGTCGAATGGCTGCAGGGACTATGTCCTGATCACGATGTCGTACCGAAGATTTAGGATTTAAAATATGGTATTCAGGTCAACTTAATTCAGTCAAAGGGTACTGAACAGAAAGTCTAAGTAAGACTTTCAACTAAGCAGGCAGCCTGGACTGCTGTTCAGAACTTGGCAGGCAAAATCCCATACCATCTGATGACAAACCTATACACACCCTTGCCCAAACCATTTATTTCAGTAGGTAAAACATTCCAGGTTACTCAAGTAACTTGTCGTGCAACATTTGGTGTCAACAGTATTCTTTGTTAATTGTAACATGCATACTATCATATCCCAACTCTGCCAAAACCTGACCAACATACCCTACACTAATCATTCATTATTTCAGTAATGTCAGTGAGCTAAATCATACTCAACTGTCGAGAATACTTAGGAGAAAACTCATTCACAGGATTAGTATCCATCCTTCGTGACATAGCTGAAATTTTATAGGGCTCGATAATAATTATTAGTCAATTTATTCATCATTTCAAAACCCTAAAAATGCCCAAAAAAACTCCCAGTATCAGTAAATAGGGCTCGAACCCTAAATTAGAATTCGAATCCAAGCAAAACATCAAATTGACAGTTGATATGCCCAAAAAAAATCCCAGTATCAGTATATAGGTGTCACACTATGAGTCTCGTGTCCACACAGTGGGACACAACGTGTCCAAACCAACAAAATATGTGTCACACGAACTAGAAGCGAGTCCACGCTCTCGTGTCCCCCGCAGCGAGTCCACTGTCTGTCTCGTGTCCCCCGCAGCGAGTCCACGCTCTCGTGGACACGAACTAGAAGCGAGAGAGAGAGCTAGAAGACAAGAAGAAACTGGGGAGGAGCTACCTGAGGAAGGAGGAGGAGGAGAAGGAGGAGCTACCTGAGGAAGGAGAAGAAGGAGAAGGAGGAGGCCGAAGGAGGGAGATCGCCGGAGGAGCGCCGCGGAGGAGGAGGCCGGAGAAGGGAAATCGCCGGAGGAGCGTCGCAGAGGAGGAGCGCACAAAAAATTAGGAGGAAAAATTTGTGAATGATCGAAAAGGAAACCCTCGCTGGCTATATGAAACGATTAGCGACGTCCTAGACGTCGCTAAACGTCGCTGATATTTAATAAACGATGACGCTTCTTAAAATGCGTCGCTACATGTCGCTATATCAGCGACGGGTACCGACGAACTTGCGATGCAGGTTCCCATTTAACAAATTGTAGCCGCTAGACGTCGCTATTAGTCGCTGTTGGCGACAAACAACGACGTCTTATATAAACGTCGCTAAACCCCCAAAAATTAGCGACGTACTTTCTTGGAGTCGCTAAATACGTCACTGATATGACTTATTTTGGTAGTGCCCATACATAACCGACACATTCATTTAGTTTGTGCAGCTTAATCCCTTTACGATTGTCTTTCTAATCTTGCCTTAGGATCGATTTTAGGACAAAGACGTCTCGGCCTATACTTGGCAACGCAACGACAGGGTCGTGCTATACTCTATTCGTGACTTCAATGTAAACGAGACAGTGCTTCGTCGAGGAGCAACTTATGCGAACTCGGCCGTGCCAAGACTTTCACTTAAACTCCAGTGCCTCTAGACCAATTCTTGTGCCAATGACGTCAAGGGGACGACTCGTGCTGGTCGTGCCTCTAGACCTTGCTTAGACTTGTTCGTGCATCAAGATTGAGGCCGTGCCTCGCAACTTATCAAGACTTATCCATGCTACCGCCTTGCGGTCTTCCTGCTCGACTCATAAACCAACTTAGACAAGACTTGTCAAACCTAGTGTCGATTTCATGAACATACTGATTCCAAGTATCGTGCCAAGCACGGTGCCTATGCTGCAGCCCAATCTTGGGCCCAGACATTGTGTTACCGACTGGACATACATTCAATTCTAGACTCAATCCAAAGGCATACACGTGGTGTGCCGCTATTCTGTCGACCCATCTAAATGAGTGGTCACTAGCAATGTCAAGCTATCTTGGACCCGGCTCAGGGAATTCGGTCCGCCCTTCCATGGGTAGCTAGCCCCGGAAGCGTCGAATCTCCCATGCGGTTATCCAGCATCCTGCTTTGAGCCGTCTCGCTTCTCCTGGGTCGACATAATCTCGGTGCCCCGGCGATCATTCGAAAAGACTACACCTTGTCGACAAGTTGTCCAATGACCATGCAGACTCAACTCGATCTATCAAGTCCTTCCTTATCATGACCATGCTTTCCCTCTTTCTATCGAGACTCCCAAGTAGCGGGACCGATCTCGTGAACTTCTTTATCGAGACTTATCGAGGCTCCCAAGTAGCGGGACCGATCTCGTGTGCAAGGCTTATCGAGACTTAGCGAGACTCCCAAGTAGCGGAACTGATCTCGTGTGCGAGACTTATTGAGACTTAGCGAGACTCCCAAGTAGCGGGACCGATCTCGCATGCGAGACTTATCGAGACTCCCAAGTAGCGGACCGATCTCGGCGACAACCAGTCGCATGGACTTCTATCCTTTGAACCCAGGGAACGACTACTAAGTAGTCTTCTAGCCTAACTTGAACATAACGTGTTCCTTGTCCGTGGCATATTTATCTTTTAACAATCTGTGGCTCGTGCCTTAAACAGGCCTGGTTCTCTAGGCGACGCTATCGCTCAAGTCATATACTTTATACGATGAGCCTTGTTCTCGAGGGACTACGCAACCTAACAACCGCAGATAGAGCGGGACAGTGCTAGAAATGGTTTAGACCGACCGGCATAACTTTGCCTAACTTATTTGTGCAACGACTTGACGAGCAAAGGCTACGCCAAGCTTCGCATCGAGGGAACGTGTCATGCACGCGTTCGACTTGAACAACCAAGTTCTCGGGTGCCTAGACTTAAGCCAAAAGTCGTACAATACGACTTAACCCACGGGACGTGCGAAGGCTATGCCAAGCCTTGGATGACGGGACCGTGCACGCTTTATCAAGCATTCACGTGGGCGACGCCTATGACTTAGGCTAATTCGAGCGTTGGGGCAAAACGACGGGACCGTGCATGCTTTATCAAGCATTCAAGCGGACGACGCCTATGACTTAGGCCACGTTTATAACTTCTTGGCAACTTAGACCAACTCTCATTCTTCTAAGCCACGGGAACGAAGGATTCGAGTGTCACTTTGAAAGCACGCTGAACACACTTCTAAGACGGCCGTGGGACCTTTTTCAAGTTCTAGCATATATCGACCCGTCGAAATTATTCCCTTAGCTATGTGCGTTCGTAGCTTTTATATTAGCCTACTTGTGGAAGTTAAAAACATGCGATTTATTATGTGAAGGCTAAGATGAGGCAAGTTCACCGAAACTATCCCACCTGAGCGAGGAGTCGCCTCGACCGAGCGAGTCTTCGAGCAGCCGTTGCAAGGCTAAGTCCGAACGCCGTCGGCGTTTCGATTCCTCCGATTGACTTTGTGAGACGGGGCACTACAGCCACCACTAAAAATATGTCACGACCCGATCCCAATGTAGTGGATCTAGTCGGATCATGCCCAGCCTGTACCCTTGTGAGACGGCGACAGTAAGCTGTATCAAGCAGTGAAACACAACATGCAGAAACATCTAATGGAAATAAAATATTTTATTCAACTGGAAAAAGTCTGAAAATGAAACAAACAACAACAATATTCATTTTATTACAAATGATTCTGAAAAGGAAAGTGAAGGAAAGTGCTAAGCCAACATTCTAGGATTCAGGGGTTCCTGGTTCAGCCTCTGCGGGACCCAAGTCTGTCCCGTAGAAAGTGCAGTAAGGCATCTCATCTTCGTCGCAGTCACCTAAAAATGTTGGGTCTCCAGTCAGGAGGGAGCAAGAACACATTTCATCCACATCTAGCAATTCTAAATTAATAATAAATGTAAAGTGCGAAACAGTTTAAGAAACAATATATTTTTGTATTTAATAGTAAAAAGACCAACAAGCGAGATGATGTCAATGTTCAGAATGATGCAATGCTAAGCTAATGTTTGAGTATATAACAGAGTCTGTGACGGACTGGGATAGAGGCAATATGTATACTAACGTTTCGGCCGAAACGAATAGTATACGGTACGGCTCAACCCCCTGTGTGGTAGGGGTTAGCGCGAGGCAATAAACGATCAATATTTGGCTTTGGTCACAGACGTTATACTACTCCCCCAAGCAATCCCCAAGTCAGTGAGTCAATAATCAATAATCAATAACTAACATGTCAAGATAGCCATCCAGCAATCCATCAACCTATGTGGAGTCCGAGAGGGATCCACGGTGAATCAGTGTAACTATACTACATGTAACTAACTGATGCATACATTTAATTATCAAATTAAAACGCAGACATGGAATAGATATGAAACTTGCCTCAGAGTATTTTTCTGACTTGACAGCAACCAGAATGTAACCGCTAGGGTTTTACCAATCAGAACCTACAAGATCGTAATGCCAGTTTTAGTAACCAGAATTACGCCCTAAATTCTAAGGTACAAGCTAGGTCAAGTCTATAGGTGGGTGTTCCTAACCGAAGTCATATGTACAAAAATAGGTTTAATTACAAATCTAACATTAACGTAAAACCATTTTGAAACAACATAGGTTTTCGTCATAAGTAATAATTATTAGGAAAATATTTTAAAGCGAATTTCCCGAAATTAGTAAGTTTCGTAAGTAAATAGTTTTTATTTAAAATAACATTTTAAAATAGGATTTATTTGTTAAAGTAAATATTTAATCGGAAATAATTTTCGTAAAATATATATTTTTAGTCATTTTCACAGATTGCCTAGAATCGTCTTTAAATATTTAAAATAATATTTAATGCGCAAAACTACATTTTTTCCAAAATATTGGTTCAAGGTTAATATAAAGGTTTTCGGATTTTATTATTAAATACCGCTACCAAAATTAACCTTTTTACACAACATTAGTTTTTATTACAATAATCACTTTATAAACCTTTTTGACTAGAAAATTGTTTTAAAAGAGGAATATACATAGTTTATAGTACCATTTTCTAACAAAACTTTTATTTAATAACAATAACTTTTAAATGAATAAATATTTAACCACTATAAATGAAATAACTCAATCATTTATTTGGTTTAGAAATTCTACAACATAACATTACAATTTAAGGGATAATCCTAACTTTAATTTAAACCAATTAAATCATTTAAACCATATTTTAAATTATTAAGGTTAATCCATAAATCAATTAATACCAAATAAACATATATAAAGTTTCCTAATATGTATATTATTACCACATTGCTAATTACAACACAGAAAGCTAAAATATTAAACCACAGAACCTAATAAAACAATTCTACAAAACCAAAATAATAATCTACAGGATAGATTCTACGGCCAGAATGACAAATGGGTTTCTGTGAAGAAAATGACAGAGAGAAATGGGAAGAGTTTACCCAAACTTGCACGAAGGAGTACCGAGGGGAGGCCTCGGACTCGGAACGACGCCGGGACGACGAGCACGGGCACGTGCGCGCACACGACGACGGAAACGCGCACGGAGGCACGCAGAAAGCGAAGAAACGCCGGGCGGAGGGTGCGCGCGGGGGGTCCGGCAGGGCTGCGCCGGGGTCGAGCGGCGCTGGCGGCAGGGTCCGGCGAGCGCGGCAGTGGGCGAGGCACAGGAACGACGGCCGGCGAGTACGGAAAAGGTGGGGGAGTGGGGTGTTGTTACAACGAGAACGTCGAGGGGAGTCCGATGGTGGTCGCGGCTTGGGAAACGGTGGAGTAGGGAGAAAATGGTGAAGGTTTGAAAAAGGTGGAAGAAAGAAATGGGATGCCGTGATGGTGGAGAAGTTTCTGTTATGGGGTTACGTAGAGATGGTGGAGAAGGGAGTGGGCGCACAATTAGGATCGTGGAGTGAGACTCGGTGAGTGGGAAAAGGAATGGGTTTGGGTTGGGTTTAAGTTATGGGCTAAACTCATGGGCTTGGATTAAGGGCCAACAAACAATATTAAATAAATAAATGAACACAACAAAACATGGGTCTTACAGATGTTATCCATCCTCCCTCACTCACTCAATCCCTTCCTTCTTTTTTCCTCTCCTCAAGTCTCATCTGCTTCCACCTTAGTCTGCTCAGCTAAGCAGGATAAGTATGGAGTGGATTGGTAGGGTTCAGATATGAGTCCATTTTTGTTCTCCCACCAAATGTTCTTATTCCACTCAATGTTTGCCGCATGTCAAATTATTGGTCAAAACTAATAAAAATATTTAATGCTAAAGCCATCTCCAATGGGGGTCGTTATCCCTCATATTTCTATGATAGAAATCTTCTTTAAGAAAAAACACCTCCGGATGTAGATTTATACACTATTTTTTATCCTATGTGGCGGTAATGTAGGATGTAATGTTTCTACGTATAGAAACTCTCATAGAAATTTTTTTATTTCTCGTACCAATTAATATTGGATCTCACGTCATTAAATTGATCATTTCATTTGTTGTCGCGTAGGATAGAAATGGAGAACCATTGGATATAGTATTTTTTGTGTCTGCAATTTCTATATAGAAACTCTACCAATTATGATGAAATTTTCTTAAAATGACAAGTAGGTTAGAAACTCAATTTTAGAAATTCCATTGGAGATGGACTAAGGTCATTGGAATCTCCAATGGGGATTTCTATTTCCCCTATTTCTATTTGGAAAAAAAAACTCCTCCCAATTGTGGTTTCTAGATGGTGTTGATGTAGGATGGAGAATTTCTACGAGGGCTTCTACATGTAGAAACTCTCATAGAAATTCTCCATCTCTCATGGCAATTATTATTGGACCCTACACCTTAAATTGATCATTTTATTTGTGGCACATAGGATAAAAATGGAGAACAATGGTAGAGTATTTGTGTGTGTGTGTGCAATTTCTATGTAAAAACTCTACCAACAAGGATATAAATTTACAATGCCAAGTAGGACAGAAATTTAATTTTAGAATTTCTCATACCAAATGGGTTACAACTCATTTACAACTACCAATATGATAGTTGACAATTGGCTATCAAAATTCCCCCCTTCCTATGTTCGACAAAATGGTTTTGCTCCGGCCTCGACATAATCTTTTCTTTTCTCCTTTCTTTCAGGAATAAAAAATGTTCATATTGTATATAGCATTCGTATAATTATATGTCAAGTATACAAATGATATATGCTCTAAAATTCAAGTGATAAGAATTCTAAACTTACTATGACAAAAAAATGCCCAAGCGCATGTTTAAATTGTAATTTACATCCCTTTACTTTTCATCCAGATCTCTGTTTGGTACAAAAGGTAAGATACGAACCAAATGACTTCCATCATAGATGGACATTTTTTCAAATATGCATTCATTTTGAGGCTCAAATGAACGTTTTTGAAATGCTAGCCCAAGGAACATCCAAAAAATGGTCTTTTGAGCAAAATGGAGCTATAATCCAACAATAATCAAACTTCTGACAGTGGCACAGTGGGGCATCTACAATGAGTTCTTCCTTAGGTAAATACTGTTTCCATCTCAATCATTCCTTGCAGAAAAGGACTTACATTTGGTAACTCATCAAGTTCAGTTTTGAATTACATGAAAATCTCAAGCACTATAATTTCTCATATAGTGGAAATATCATTTTTCCTTGAAACATGTCACACAAACAATTCAAATATGATCAATGAATGAATGAACAAATGCATTGCTTATGTCTGCTCCAACGAAATCTCAGACAGTCGATCGCGCCTTTGACGTTTGGATTGAGGCAATGCTTTCTCCAACATGGTCGTCCCCTCAAACATGAGTATCCAGTGTTCTAAAGCAAACTTTTCGACCTGCATATAGAGAACTGAAATTAACAAGCATTCAGAAAGAAAGAACAGGAGCCAGATTATAATAGAGGAGTCTTCACAAACAAAGCCGGTTAACTGACTTACCCGCTCCTTTGCCATTTTTACAAATCCAAACTTATTTATCCACATTGATTGTGAGCCTTCATCCACCGGGGCTACGAGATACTTAACGCCGCACTGAATCAGAATCATCTCGATTATTCCAAGAAGAGCTTGAAAGTAACCCTGCAATAAAGCAATCTCCTCCTGATGAGAACCTTATAGTTCATCAGTTTCATAAAATGACAATGGGACATGACCACCAGAAGGGTTATCAGTAAAAAAGTAGCAGACCGTCTCTTGAAGATACATTTCAGTGAATGTACTATAAATTTTTTTTAAAAAAAAACTAGAAAGATTGCAACCGTATACAATCTGAATCATCTCTTATTTGAAAAGTATACTCGGAGTGGTTAGAATTGTCATTGCATGGCATGCATGTCTCACCTTTCCTCGGTATTCTTCAGCTGTTGCAACCAATGGTAGTTCTGCAACATCCTGACCACATACCCTGACAAGTCCAGCTGATACAACGTCGGAGCTGAAAGTCACCAACACATGGAATGTTAAGGATGGTCATTAGTGACTTTTGTCCGATTCATGGTATTTCAAAGCTAAAACATCCAAATACACGAAATATGTACTCAAAGGTCCAGCACTGTTCAAGGATAGAGTCGAGGTTGCTTACTTTATGGTTATAATGGCGCAATATATTCCACCGAAATACTCTTTAGCTGCTTGTTGCCTGTAAAACATCCAAATAAAGTATAATTACATCATATGCATCTAAAATGAAATCCGCAAAGCAGTCAAAGCTGCACTGGAAAAATAAATTGTAGTAACAATAAAATAAAATAAAAAGAGTGACAATTTACCCATAAACCATAGCAGGTAGCATATCACAATCTTCTTTGAGTATAGGGTCATATACATCCTATAGATAACAAATAAAGTTAAAAAAAATTGCTGAATTGGAAGAAAATGGACAATTCTCATATTCTAGAAACTGATAGGATTTATTATAACATTTTGAATTATGAAGAAGATGTCACGTCACTAAAAAAATGTAGAAAATTGTTTAGTGACATGACAGGAAATACGTAAATCAATATTATAAACGATTTTCTTACAATAAACAAGGCCTAGCAAACTATAGGATAATCTAAATGAGAGAGATGAAAGAAGATCATTGAATACTACTGTCTCATGGTCAGTTTGTAAAGAACATATTTTACCAGAAAGTGACAAAAAATAATTTGAAACCGGCAATTCAAAGCATATAAGTTGTATTACACACAATACATATCATATAATACGAATCGGAGGGGCGTATCCATGGTGTCAAATTACAGATGATACAGTTTTCCTATTTGTACGATACAAGACATCATATAGGATACAATGATACATATTAAGCAGTCCAAACCCAAAAGGAAACAGGCTTGACCCGGAACTTTCTGATGTTTAGTAGGTTTAACCTACTTAGTGGACAAATTTGTTCTTTAAACCCCACTCGTACTTATTAAAAACCCAATCTGTGATCCAGCTGGGGTTTTGTTTTATGTTGACACCGACTCCATACTCAATTTATAAATGTTATGAAGTTATGATGATTATGTAACTTCTGTTGTTTAATTTTCACTTATTGTTTGGCAATGTCCGTCTCCCACTCTCCCTTGACGTTTAATGATACTATTTACTGTTGCATAATACATTCAAATCCATATATGTATTTTGTCTTAATTATCAATCTATTTGCCTATGCTATAATGTTTTTATGATAACACAATAAACACTATGATAATCAAGCAGACTGATAGAATATACGTATTGCAATTTGACAACATGGCATTTTAAGGATAAAAGGGTAGGATCTTTTGTAGTACAAGTATTTGTCACATTGTCTTTAGGTAGAACTTTAAGCAGGAAGCTCAATACCATTAATCCTAATAAATCTAGTTTATCAATGTATGGTTTCTTAAATGAACTCTTTTCTATTTTTCACTTTAAAATTATGTATGAAAGGGAAGAAACAATCAGCCCCAAAAACTCAGCCCCAAGGTTTCTTACCGAGCACTTACTTGATTTTGACAACACCACCACCATTAAGTGAGTGTGAGACTAATGTGTAGTCTCTGTTTGTGGATTTCAATGTATCAAGGAAATCTATTTGCGGTGTTATTCATAGACATCAAGATGTAATGTTATACAACAAAAACGACAATAACAAGTCTTTATCCTAATTTTTGGGGTTGGCTGTTCGAATAGGGCCATGTCCTATGTAACAGTGACAAAACTCATAATCCTTTTTTAAAATCTCAACCCATGTTTATTTAGGCCTATCTCTAGTCCTAGTGGCTCATTTAACTACCATATTATCACTCCTCCTTACTAGAGCGTCTATTGGTTTACATTGCACATGTCCAAACCACCTTAGGTGATTTTCTCTCAACTTGCTTAATTGGAGCCACCTCTAACTTCCCATGGATATGGTCATTTCTTATCATATCTTTTAATGTATTACCGCTCATCCATCTTAGGATTCTCATTTCTGCTATACTAATTGATGGACATGTTTCTTAATTGTCCAACGATCTGATCCATAAAGCATGATCGGTCTTATAACCGTCTTATATAATTTTCCTTTGAACTTCAAAGATATCTTCCCATCACAAAGTAGTCCAGAAGCACTGAAGCATTTCAACCATCATGTTTTAACTATGTTTAATATACTTAGCTACAATGATATGATTACCTATCTTCAAATAAAGTGACAACATGAGAGGTCCACAAATTGATGTTTGCTTAACACAAGCATAATTGGAGCACGAAATGAAAGATGAAGACAAGTTACTGCAACATACAATAGTGTCTTTTATAGGTGCTTTAGTGAAGATTGATACAAAATGCTATTGTGGGTGTGTCTAAGGCACGAGTATAAATATAGTAAGAAGTTAAAAATCCGAAGTTTTCTCAGTCGGCTACTAGTCAGAGGAAGCAACTGTAGTCGAGGCCTAGGTCATCAACGCCAAAGACATGTGATTTTCATAGAGAAATCCTAAGTAGGGTGCTTAGATAGTGAGATTTAGGATAATGATAACCATATGTGTTTGCCTAAATACTCCATTTCCTCTCTTACTCTTTTATACTTCACTACATTTGTGATTTCATTTTAAAGCAATTTCTTTCAATACTAACATTACCTTGTTTCTTCTAGCAGTAGCTAGGATTTGCAGAAACCCTATTTACACCCCCATCCCCCTCTCTAGGATTGGCGACTAGGGTGACAGAATGACAGAAAGTAGCTCATTTTGCAACTATTTTCAATTTCTCGTCCCATCAATATTCCTTGATGTTGCTTAAACAATCAAAAGTCAAAGGTGAAGATAAAGAATATCATCTGGTCCATCTATTAACTTCACTTCCACTCTACTTGATAAACTATTGAGAAAAGGTAATCATGCAAATTGATTCAGGCATGTTTCAGCCAATAAGGATATAAGTAATAATCAGGGATTCAGCTCCAACTTTTTGTACCAAAACAAAAACAGCAAAAAATACTCTGAAGATCTGCAATATTGTTAATTTCCCTCATAAAAAAATTTGTCAAACCTAGTCTACCAAGAATTTATGTTTGTTGAACATTATTTATGTTGAGATCCAGTTCCCGTTGTCGAACTCAAACTACTAAGATCATAGTAAGATGGTGTTGATTCATGTGTCATGCATAGACATACGTACAAGCACATTGAGTAGTCCTTTCAGCAACAAATTAAAAACAGTGATGAAGTTCCACCACCAATTCAATTACGAAAGGATTTTAACCATCAGAGATAAATCAAATGTATAATTCATAAATTTTGCACAAAATGGTCAGTAACAAAAAATTTCTAATGCATCTAAAAAAATCTCAGTGAACTTAAGTATCAATAATAAGATTTGACTACTTGAGAAAATCTAACCTTAAAAAGTGCAGTTGCTTTCTGGAAGAATGACTCATTTTGACATGTCCTATGTCTTCTTCCACCTAATAGTTGCCATTGCACATTAGTTCCACCTCCACACTTTATATCTGTCTCTCCAGTCTCTCTCTTTAACACACTAATCAGCCATTCAGGAACAGGTATGGGTCCTCTTTGGACTTCATGTTGTAAGTAACCAGAGATTTTAGTACACTCTGCAGAGCAAAACCAATTATACCATGGCCGGCAACGTTCCTGTTTCAAAAGACAGCTAAGTAATACTCTGGCAGATTCAACAGAGAATTACAAAAAAGGAAAATAAAAACATAGCTAATGAATTTTCCACATAGAATGCGGTATTATATATCAGAGATCTTGCATGCTACCTTTAAACTGCATATTCCATTAGCTTCCAAGCAACCAACATGATACATCTTCTCACACTGAACAACATGGCAAGAAATCATCATCATCATGAGTTTTAAGTTTTAACTACTAAGGAGATAAAATAAACTTTCCATAAAAGCGAGTTACTAAGCATACCTGTCCACAGAATACAATTGCATCAGGACGGAGGAAATCAATTACAAACTCGTCATCTCTGTATACCATATAACATGTAAAGTATAGAAAATGGAAACACAGAATAGAGTTATTATGTAGAGAATGATGAAAATACTTACTGTTCAAGGATAGCTAGCTCTGTTTGGTTGGCAGAATATGACTTTAAAAAAAAAAAAACTTACTTGCAAAGGGCACAACAACCCTCTGTTAGTTGTATAATTACACGTCTCAACCGCAAAGCAGCTGGTTTGCCAGCATCAGGCACTACTTTGGAGACTGTTCCAAGTTCATCTCTGCAAGATGAACAATACCATTCAACACTAGCATCAGTGGTACATGGTGAACCCAAGCAAACTGCATTGAAGATAAGACATAATTAGCACGTTGAAAAGTTTAATAAAGAAGGGCACACAAAAGCTGTTGACAGCTAACATATTGACAACTAACAAAACTCCGACTTTAGATTCTTGAATATTGCCATGTAACCCGCCTAACATTTAGATAATTGTGCGTCATATGATTCGGGAAGCACCAATTTTCATGGACAGGTACACAGAGTAATAGAGTCATATTCTCTCATAAACAAAGATAAAAAAACATTTGGAAAATAGCAAACAACAAATAGGAAAGGCAATTACAGAAATCAGCAACTCTTAGATGAATCACAAACAATAGCTTTCCATTATAGAAGACAAATATAAGTTTTGTAGTGATCTATATTCTTTATTTTGTCGGAAGGCACTATCATAGAGATCCATACCTTTTTGTAAATGTCATTCTTTTGCGCCATTTGGCTCGTGTCATAGAGAAGAATATTTTGCTATAGCAAGTTATATCAAATCTCCTTCTCATACACTCTTTTCTAGTCTAGAAGAGTTGTGTTAGCTTCAACTTCATAACAAAAAGTAGGTTTACGTACCTACCTATCAAATGTCTTTCTAAGTTTTATGGCAAGAGTCTTCCCTTGCCCATAGCTACCCTGTCTAAGAATTTGGCACTACCCGAAAGGGTTGAAGTGAAGTTGACAGATGGTCATAAAAACATGTCAATTTGTTTGTGGAGCTCTTGTTTTCCGTAGCTGACACTGTACTGATTGGAGAATGCTTGGATGATGATGATATAATTGAAAGACAAAAAGATGAATTGGATGTATGAATCAATATTCTAAATAAGTAGCACATTGTATCATAACGGAAAAAAAATGAGAATCAAAAATCAATTTTAGAACAAGTGATGCCTTCCAAAAATTTTGATATCTTTGCTAGCCAACTACACTCTTCTAAAAGGAGAACAATTAGTAGTGTAGGCACAATTTATATGTTCTTCTGAAAACTTGAACATGTTTGCTTAACTAAAGAAGTTAACAAGTGCAGTCTGCAAAGGATAAAGATAACTGTTACGAATTCCCGCTATAAGGTAACGTCTTGGATAGACAAGACTAGGGTTGAATGGCTTGTGGAATTCATAATGGCACAATTCTTTCCGTCGACTTGAATTAGGAATGAGTGGTGATATTGGGAAATCCAAAAGAAAAATGGCACTTGGATTAAGCACATCACCTGTATGAAAGGACTTTCTGCATTTGCCACAAGAAATCATCTCTCCTTCACCTCCACAAATTGTACAAACAGAAGTCAATTTCTTATGATTTGACAAAGAGGTTAATTCATGTAATGAAATGCCCTCGGAAGTGTATATGTTCCGATAGCTGCAAAAGGACAGGTAATCATCAGAATTATGGAAACTATAACTTAAAATTCTTTATTTAATATATCAAACAAACAAAAACACCAATGATGCCTACGGTTGGCGCCTTGACGAAAACCCAGCATGAGCCTCGAACATTGAAGGGCTAACCTGATTATAAGATAAGAAAACATATTAAGTTCTGGGTTTTCGGGCATATGCTTGAATATACATGGTCTAAGTTTCAAAACACTTACCACTCGATCACAGTGGTTACAAAGGATACCATGTTCATGTTTAGAACCATCCAGTACCGTCTGCATAGAAATTGACACTAATCAGCTGAAAGATGTAATTTACTAGTGGAAGATAATCACTAGAGAAAGTATAATAACAATCCAGCGACCTCTCCGTTTGAACGATAAAACAATTTAGCTCCAATTTGGATATCATCGAAAATTGTTCGGTGCAAATCACCGGACCTGGACAAAAAGTAGCAGAAACACTATACTTAGCACGGGAATCCTTAAAATAAATACAAGGTGATAATAGATTAAGAGCCTCTCTGTGGCACAGGATAAACAAAGGGTTCTTGTAAATCTGGTGAAGTTGGCAACCTAAGAATAATATCAAATAGATAAAGGGAACCCAGCTGACATGCTAACCAAGGATATCCCGGTGGAGAAGTTCAAGGCGGCCTTGAATTCTGTCAAAGTACTTCGGTTGGAAGAAAGTTTGCGGTCTCGATAGAAGGTTGTAGCATAGAAGATCGTGGCAGTTTCGCGGTTATTGGGCGAACTCGTAGCAATACTATTTTCTCGGTTTCTGGTTCAAGACCGTGCTAGAGGACGTACTTCAGTTTTGGACAAGATTGAATCGGTGGAAGTTTCTTAGTTCTAGACAAAAACCATGAAATAGGGAGAAATAGGTTTCATAGCTAAAGTTAAGGAGCCTAGAGCATCACAACCGTCACTAAGGTTGCTAAAGGAACATCTTGTCAAGGAGGAGATTGTTAGATTGGGCTAGTTTTCATTCAAAGTGCTACGAGCGCCTACTGAGAACTTGATGAAGCTCGTGTGTCGAAACCATCAGAAACATCAAGTATCAACAGAACGGCATACCGACGGTGCATACTTGAAGGCGAACAAATCGTCCATCAAGTTTTGAGACAAATTGGATTTCACAAACGGCATACCAGTATCATGCCGACCCGACATACCACTATCATGCCGACTCAGCATACCGTCGTCGGGTCGAGATATGCTCATTTTAATGAGCATATCAGATTTAAAGGTTGGGTTTCGACGGTCCAGATTGCACCTAGGCCTAGGTTAAGTTATGGGGGGTTATTTAATACTTTAATACCTCCACTAGTCCACTTTGTTGGCGGAGAAGTACTTGAGGCTATTGATTGCTAAAAGCTAGGGTTTTTTGGGTTTTGCTAGGGACTATTAAAGGAGTCCTTCAGATAGGTTGAAGGAGAGCTCGTTGGAGATTTCGGTAAGGAGAGGGTTGTGGTTTCAGTTTGCTTTTGTAATCCTTTTGTAAGGTTGTCGCGTTGATTCAATAAAAATTCTCCTATTGCCCCTTGGAGTAGGTCGACCTTGACCGAACAACGTAAATCATTGTGTGTTTTGTGTTTATTGTTCGGTTATTATTATACTTTGCTATTCTCGTCATTATAAGAATATTGTCGTGTTCTCGCTTCCACGTGTTACAGAACACAAACTGCATGTTTATGTCGAATCATGTTCTCGACCATGTCTCACTCTCACCCATCAGTCTTGTCTTTTCAAACCCAAAGGTGTTTTATGTTCCGACTCATGTCTTCCATTATATTGCTCTATCCAAACTCATGGGTCTGACAGTAACAAATTAGATTCATGAGCAATTAAGTGCGTTTCTAGGTTGTACTTGGTTATCAAAAGGGTAATTTCCTATACTTCTTATACTAAGAAAATGTTAACTTCAGCAAATTTCTCATTTTTTAAAAGAAATCTTTTTTTAGGTCAAAATTTTTGTATAATCAAATTCTTTCCAATTGACCAAGAGCTGTAGAGGGCTTGGATTTTCCACCAGAGACCACTATATGTTTATTTATAGAAACAAAAAGGTAAAATCAAACAAACTATCCAAGAGACTGTTCATGTTGTTCCAAGGGGCACATCACCTCCCTTGATTGATAATATTCCTAACATAGTCGATATTCTTATTGGTTTTCATAGACAAGAACGAATTTGCACTCATTATCCTATTGCACAGTTTGTTACCTCATATAAACTGAACAACTTACCTCCTCATCGAATTCCATTCTTACTCGTCAAAATTATCATGAAGTAACCAAGCATCTTATTTGGAAAGTAGGCATGGAAGATGAGATGCAAACATACCAGGGCAGTTAGTTAATCTATCACTAAGTGGTAAACAATTAGTTGTCATTAGGTATTGGCAATATCATATAATTAAATGGTATGGTAAAGTGCCTCAAATTTTTGCCTAGTAGCCAAAGGCTATACTCGGGGATATGGGGTTGAATACACTGAGACATTCTCCCAAATGCCAAGCTCACCTACATTAGGGTACTAATCTCTCTTGCATCTAGGGTTGTCCATAGTAACAGATAACCAGTCCGGTTATTATACAATTATAGAGTATGTATTCCAAAAGTAAACCCTTAAATCCTTAGCTTAACCTTAATGGTTAGTATTTGGAAATAGCTTCAACCGAACCCCAAAACTCAATAAGAAACTCCAAACTGATTTACATAGAACAAATATGAAGTTTATCGCATATATTTGATTGAAAAGTTTGAATGCCCTATCAAGTTCAGATAAAACAAGACTCGGGAATATATAAAGTATGTATTACAAGTGAAAATCATATAATTGTCATCAAAGACATAAAAATCAACAAATATTTTGAAGAAAATAATAGTTTAAACACCTAATGTAAAATCCAAAACCTGACCTGAATTTGACCAGAACCTGCATCCGAAAAGCTTATAGGGTTTTAGGTCGGATCTTACATAAACCCGGCCTGAACCCAGGTCCATTAACAGTACTGTTTCCATCTAGTTAATCGCAACCACTTCACGAGCTGGATGTCAAGAATGCCCTTTTGGATGGAGACCTGAACAAGATAGTATATATACAACAACCACCTGGTTTTGAGCGTCAAGGGGAGAAGCTAGTGTGTTAACTCAAAGAGTCCCTCTATGGATTTAAGCAGTCTCCTTGGACCTGGTTTGAGAGTTTGAAGGAGTACTTTGCTCCTACGGTTTTTCTATAAGCAAGGGCAAACCATTCTTTTATTTTACAAAACTGGGCATTGTGATCCTACTGGTCTATGTTAATGACATCACCATAACCAGTATTGACTCATAGGATATCATAGAGGTTAATCGATAGTTTGACGAGTCTTTTCATACAAAGAATCATGGTCATCGTTGTTACTTTCATGGCATTGAAGTTGTCTGCACTAAGAACAATATCTTCCTCACAAAGAAATATGTACTTGATATTCTTATTGAGACCTAGACATTTGCACTTGGGCATTGTGATTACATTCTGACATCTAGGATTCCATCCACAATATTGAGAATCCAATATTTCATGAGCTTACCAAACACTTGGAAATTGTGTGTGTGGTGAGTGGATAAAGAAGACAATTTCCTTCTCTCATATTTGTTCTTTGAGCAACTTGGTGATATCCTCACAAGGGCTAATCATCTGGAACTCTTCCATACATTCATGGGCAAGCTTGGCTTTACACAATATCTATACTCGAGCTTGATGGGGAGCTTCAAAAGTAAATCCGGATTCAAAGATTATTCTCATATTCAAAAGATTTGGAGATAATATGGTGTTGATTGGCTACCTTATTTGCCCATCTCATATTAGGTAGCACTAGCACATTAGTACGGTTACCTTAGGTGGTTGATACTATGGTTACAGGGTGTCCAGATTCATTCTATCTGCCTCCTATTGTAATTATAAATAAGGCTTTTTCCTTCTTTCTAATCAATTCCTCTCTAATTCCACAAAGTCGGAGATCACTGAATCCAGTAGTTGAGAACATAAGTTCTTAAATAAATGAAGGTGCAACAACCTGTCTTCTGCAGCTGGAAAAGTAAATCTGCATGAAAACTATTATCAGGGTTACTCTTTAAAAAATTTGCTACTGATTATCTATGAGTAATATGTTGTTATTTTAAGAAAAATCCAGGAAGAATGTAGCTACAAATGTCGAAATAGTGTCCTTGATAAATGCATATTGTAAATAATGTTCTTGATAAATCATGTGTAGAACGAATGAGAAGTAAAAATTCAATATCTACTGTCAACAATTATCTAAGATGATTATGACTCAGGTACACTCAAATTTTAGCTAGAAAGGATTTGAGGGATACTAAAATGAGAGTATATTTTTGCTAACCTTTTCTTCCTATCTGATTTGCTTTCTACCGGACTCTTCTCTTTGATAGGTGAATTATCTCGCAAAATATCCAAACCTGGCTTATCACTCTCTTTTGTGGCATACCCTGGAAGTATACAATAGCCAGCTGGAGTTGAATTTACATTGCCTTCCATGGCTGTCCCTGTGGATTTGACATTAATGCATGAGGGTGCATTACAATGTCCTTTAACTTGCACAGAGGAACTGCATTGTAAAATACAAGAACAGCTCAGAAGATTATAAGCATGTTTTTGTTTCAATATAGAGACAAATCAAATAAAATGGTCACATATAAAAAAACTTTTTACATTACTTTGGCATCTATACTGCTAAAATTTGTGAGCAAATGATCTCAATAGACCTGATAGCTGAGACAAGAAATTGTTAAAGTTCTAGGTGTACTGAATATTATTCCTTAATGTTAGCAGGTCCTAACACGGCAACACCCCAAACTTCCGTTTACGAATTCCAGTATTAACTCAAATAAAGAGAGATTATTTTAATACTTCTCTTGCTCCTTCCCCTACAGTTGTCCTACAAATTCTCTTCTCCACCCATGCAGGACTTCCCACAAATGATAGATAACAGAGGGAGTGTTGAGTACTGTAATGTGTCCTCTATGACATGGTTCTACCTGCAAATCAGAAAATACGTTCCTGCCAATCCTTCTAGACTTTCCAAATTAATCATTTAGCAGCATCTAGCTTACGCTCTTAAAACATCCTAGAATAATTTGCAACCTATGTGCCTGGAAACTAACACAAGATACAGCTACAATGACTCGGAAATAGCACCAGTCTTTAGAATGTACGGTATTTTTTGGTGTATCGATTCCTTTTCTGATACATGATCAACAGACACGACATGAACACTGCAGAAATTCTGAAGTGTGTGCTTCCTAGTAGGCAAACCTATATATAATTGAGCGAATTTCTTGTCTTTGCAATTTAGCATGGAGGCTCCAACAAAATATTCATATATCATGATACTTTTTTTTTGTAATCCGAACAAGTTATCATACATTATACTTCATCCAAGTTGATCCAAAGTAATCATATATTATACTTCATCTAAGTTGACTATCATGCAAACTTCTTGCCACTAGTCATTCTAAAGGCAGACACCATGCAACCACATTGGATGCCAACTAATGTAAAAGACTAGAAGTGTGTGTGTGTGTGTGTATATATATATATATATTTTGGAACAAGGGTAAATTTTATTCCACGCAAATCGCGGTAAAGGTATTACAATACACTATTCTCACATCTCCCTCCCCAGTTAAGGGGCCATTACAGTTACATCGAATTCTATATTATGTAGAATTCCTACTGGCGGAGTAACCAGTCCCTCAAAGATACGCCTGTTGCGCTCCCTCCAGACATGCCAAACTGATGCTGCAAGTCTAACTCCTAGCCATCTTGGCCCAACCAGGATCCATGTCTCGGCGGTCGCTGATCCAGCTGAGGATCCCCCGGATATCTCTAGCACTACCAACTCCACCCATCGATCGTATACACTGCTCTGCCCAGATGTGCCAAGTCAACGGACACTCAAAGAAGAGGTGGCCCATAGATTCCGCTTCGTCCATACAAAGTACACACTTCGGGTCTGAAATCTGCATCCCAAACCTGATAAGTCTGTCCCGCGTCATCAACCTGCCCAGAAGGAGTCTGTATGAACAGAGTTGCATTTTGCGGGCAATCCCCTTCGCCCAGATAAAGTCATACTCCGCAATCCTGTCATGAGGAGGCCGAACCAGAGTATAGCAACTTTTAAAATTGAATGTCCCGGACCCTCCAACCGAACCAGGAGCAACCCAACTCCAGGAGTCCGCAGGCTGGCTAGTATCGATAAGGATCCGACGAATCGCCTCTCCAACCTGAGCCGTGAATGGGTACTCCTCGGGCCTCCAGCTTCCATCCCTGATGATCCGACTGCATTTCACCCCCCGGCTCGCCTCTCTGTCCCACTGAGTACCCAAGATCTCCAGAAGGGAGCCATTTTCCATCCACGGGTCCAGCCAGAGATCAGTATTCGCCCCATCCTTCATAATCCTGCAAATAGCGGACTGTAGAACCGGTCTGCACCTAAGGATAGCCTTAAATGAGACCGAAAAATTGTTATCAATCCTGCATTACCAAAAATTCATCCGTCGCACATATCTGCTAGCCAGCCACTCTGCCCAAAGGGAACCTCCCGTGATGAACCGCCACGCCATCCGCACCCCAGATGCCTCCCTAACCGTCCGAAGAGGCCGCAACCCCACTCCTCCTTCCTTCCGGGTCCGGCAGAGTTGTTCCCAAGCAATCGCATGCATATCTCCTCTCCAGATGAAATTAGCACAAATAGACTCCACCTTCCTTATGGTAGCTACCGGAATCTGAATCGACTGCAACCAGAACATAGCGATGCCAGAGATAACATAGCTCACCAGCTCAATACGGCCACCAAAAGACAGTCCAGCTGCCTGCCAGCCTTCCACTCTCCTTTGGGCAAAATCTACCAGGCTGAGACAATCCTGATCCCTGGCATAATTGACCGTCAACGGAACCCCCAGATACTTCACCGGTAACTCTCCTTTCTCCACTCCCAGAACAAGGGCTCGTTCCTCCTTGAGGGTGCACTGAGAGCTGAAATAGACCCTGCTCTTCTCCCTATTCAGCTGCAGACCGGACAGCCTCCCAAACTCCTCCATAATATCTGAAAGCGCCCTCATCCCCCTCATAGATGGATGTAAAAATACCAAGAGATCGTCAGCATATATCAAGTGAGACACCACCGACTTGACCTGCCTGAAAAGAGGAACAATCTTCCTACTATGCACAGCCAGGTCCATCAAACAAGTGAAGTACTCCATCACCAAAGTGAACAGGTACGGAGAGAGAAGATCCCCCTGCTTCAGTCCCCTGTTGCTCGAGAAGCAACCATATGGAGTACCCTGAATGAGGACCGAAAATGTGGGGGAGCATATGCACTCCCTCACCCTTGCCACTCATCTCTCATCAAACCCCATAGCAAGCATAAGATGGCAAAGGAAGTCCATGTTAACCGTGTCATAGACTTTCCGCAAATCCAGCTTCACACAAGCCTTCATCCCCCCCGGCTTGTTGAAATCTCTCACCATCTCATGTGCAAGAAGGCTGTGCTCAGCAATCAAGCGCCCCTTGATGAAAGCTGCTTGATTCCGAGACACCAAGCCCTGCATAATCCCCTCCATACGCCGACACATGAGGTGAGTAATTATCTTGTAGAGATAATTACAACACGCAATAGGCCTGAAGTCGGCGAGGGAGGTCGCACCCTCCTTCGGAACCAAGGTCAAGAATGTGTGATTCAGCTCCTTCAACAACTTCCCTTCCAAGAAGAACTCCTGCACCGCCTCCAGGACTGAGAACTTAAGCTCACCCCAGTGACGCCTAAAAAAGCCGCAAGAGAAGCCGTCCGATCCCGGAGCCTTATTTGGATCTGCCTGCATCACAATAGCCTCCACCTCCTCCAATCTCACTGGGACTAGCAGCAAACTATTCCCATGGTGCGTTACCAGCCGCTTCGTGACAAGCCCTGGAAACGTGATGGGATAATCTGACTGTTGGTATAAGTCCGAGTAGAACCTGACTGCCTCCTCCTGGCTCTCCACTGGGTCTCCAACAAGCCTGCCCTCGCCATTAAGCAGCCTGGGGATACTGTTCCGGTGTTGTCTGGCCCGGATTACATCATAGAAGAACTTGGTACAGCGATCACCATCCTTGAGCCAAGAACACTTGGCCCTCTGGGCCGCACTAATCTCCTGCTGAAGTCTCATGATGTTGACCTCCGCAATCAGGTCCCTCTCCCTAGCCGCCAACTCTCCGCTCAGCATGTCAGACTGCAGAGCCTCCTGGACCTCTCGAAGCTCGGCCTCCTTTTCCTCCAGGGAAGACCGCGGCATCTTCTTCACCCAATTCCGGATAGCTCTCTTGACCTGTTTGAGTTTGTACACCATGCGGAACTGAGCCGTGCCCTCCCTAGTATGCTGCAGCCCTCCCATAACAACCTCCTCGTATCCCGCAGAAAGGTAGCAGCCATTGTTGTACCGGAATGGCCGAGTCTTCCAAGTGGGCCTCTCAGAGAGACCTACCCGGATAGGAGAGTGATCGCTGGTCCCCGCCGCTAGCCCTTCCGCCCTGGAATTCGGGAAGTAGCGAAACCATTCGCTATTTCCCAAAGCCCGATCAAGCTGACAGGCGATCATGTTATGAACCGCCTTATTGTGCCAGGTCCCAGATGTGTCCATCCCTCTCCAGTCCCCTCAGCCCAGACAAGAGGAGACACCTCTGGAAGTCGTATAGGATCGGATCCGGCACCGGACGGCCTCCCACCTTCTCATGCCGATGAAGCATGGCATTGAAGTCTCCCATAAGCAGCAGGGGGAGATGCAGGAGCTCTGCCATCCGTCCAACGCGAACAATGTCCTCCCAGCAGGTATCACGAAGCCGCCTGTCGTTGTGCCCATAAACTGCGCCAAAAATGAAGCGGAATCCTCCTTTGTTTATAAAGGAGATGCCAATAAGCTGCTCCGACATCAGCACCTGATCCCCCTCCCAACTATCCCTGTTCCATCGAACCCAGATCCTAGCCACATCGCAGAGATCCAGGTTGTGAGCTTGCCCCCAGTTCCCCGGCGTCCTGCGAGATAGCATAGTCGCCCCTCTAATCTTCGTCTCAAGCAGAATAAAAATGTCGCACTTCTCCCTCTTCAGAACACTACTAATCTCCCTCCATCTCCCAATGGAACACCCTCCACGAATGTTCCAGGCAAGGACCGACATTAATTAATTAATGTGGGATCCCCCTGAACTCCATCCGGACTGACACCCGAGGGAAGTGTCTCGTCCGTCAAATCTATATCCTCCCCCATCTGCGTCCCCGAGGAGGGAGCAAGATGTGCCTGAATCCTGGAAAGAGCCAAGGTCCAGTCTGGGTTGGCCACGGTTTGATCATCTAGCTCCCCTGGCCGGAGCTCATCTTCCCGTGGGGACGGGGCATGTCTTTTTCTGCTATAGACCTTTTCCACCATGGAAGTCTCCATCCCATCCTGTCTGCTAATCAGGGAACTCATACCCCTGGTCACCATCATCCTCTGGGGCCTGAACGGGACCATCGTGCCCTGGGAACCCTCCTGTCTCGGCGGGGTGTCAGCCTCTAACCTCCTGGCCACCTCCATCAAGGAGTCCTCCGTCGGCCTGACTGTCGCCGCCACTCTGGTAATGGGACTGGGCGCCACCTTTGGCTCAGCTACCTCCATCTGCGCAGCCGATGACCTAGCTGTCTCCGTCCCGCTCGTCAGGCAAGCACTAGAAGAGTGCCCAAAGCACGCACAGAGGGAACACATTGGGGGGGCCCAATCATACTCCACGGCCTGCGTCAGAACCTCCCCGGACGCCACCTGATACTCGAGCATACTCGGAAGCTCCGTCCCAGCCTTATTCTCCACAAAAACCCTGGCGTACATCAGCCTGGTACGGAAAGCCGTAGCCTCATCCGCCTTGATCGACTTACCGACCAAGCTAGCTAATCTCATAAGCAGAGGGATACTCCAGTATTTCACCGAGAACTCAGAAAATCGAATCCAGACGGGAATCGCATTCAGCACTTCCTTCTCACATCTTAACTCTGGTGTCCATTCCTTCAGTATAATGAGCCGTCCGTCAAAGGACCAGGGCCCTCCTTGAGTAATCCTGGACACATCCTCCTCCAAGCCGAATTTCACGAAGTAAAATCCATTCTCACGGGAGAAGAATTCCATGCTCCCCTTGGGACGCCATATCCTCTCTGCATATCCCCGAATCTGCCCGTAGAACGGTTTACTTCCCAACACATACATCACGAGCGTGTTCTTCCAGAAGTCCGTGACCTCCGCAATCTCCTCTGCTGGAAAATAAGCTCGGAGGCCTCCTCCGACCTGCATCGGTGGCACGTACTCTATCGACACCGGGCTCTTGTTCCCACCAGACATACAAACATCCTTCCAGGATTTGGGACCAGGCCCGGTGGCAGACGGGGTCCTCTGACTTCCGACATCCCCAACAATACCCTTTCCTTTCTCCGCCGCCGTCGCCCTAGGCCGCCATCCAGTCGCAGGGCGCCCCGGACCTCCTCCCTGTCGACGAGTGCCACCTAGGCCAATAGAAGACCTATTCCCGTTCCTCCCCGGGCCCGGCTGACTCGTAACTTGATTTTGAACCCCTCTTCCACTACCCGAACGCCGTCTCACCACCGTCGTCCAACCATCATCATCTCTCCGACCATCGCGAGCCCCGGAACCCGATCCAAATTCGAACATAGGGGCAACTGACCCGTTGATCGCCGGAGAACCCACCGACACCCGGGCCACCCCACCCCCCGCCACCGCCTGGGGGGGGCGCCCAGCCCCCCCCCCCCCCCCCCCCCCCCTTCGAAACTGCCGCCAGCCCCTTTGGGGGTCCGCCCGACCCCCCGAACCCTCCGCCAGCCCCCCCCCCCCCCCCGCGCCTAGGGGGCCGCCGACTCCGGCCAGAGGGGGCCGCCCGCCCCCTCCCTTCCTCCCAGGTCGCCTCCTCCCCTCCGCGAGAGGGTCCGGCGGACGGGGAGGGGGCGTTAGATGAACCCTAGAAATCGTCTCCTGAGCGCCTTGAAGAAGGTTTGAGTACATACCTTCAAGATTTAAAGCATTAATGCTTAATCCTTGGAGCCTTATTCTTACCTCCTAGTAAAATCACCCACATGGTTCCCTCCTTAGGGTCACCACCCCATGTGCATATATATATATATAAAATGTAAAAGACTATATATATATATATATATATATATATATATATATATATATATATATATATATATATATATATAAAAGTGCTCTAGCAGCCTGTGCTGAACCACGAAGCACATTGAAACAAATGATACAATACGAAATGGGTGCCAGTTACACAATTATTTGAAAAGAAAATACTGCAGTCTTTGCAGTACATCTTCAAATACCAGGATCATGTAGGTAGAAATGTTGGTCAGGCACTTGTTTTTTTTCGCCCAAAGGCCTACCAAAGACATAAGAGAAAGGTCAAGGAAGAGAGATAAACAAAGAAATAACAGGGGGGGTCTTGCAAGTGGGACATGCTGCTTGATTGATTGTTCCATGAGATTCGAACTTGGTAATAGAATAATTTGAATAAATGAGATACATAATCTTGGATGGGATGTTCTTGATCCCAACCTTTTCTCCCAAAAAAATTGTCAAATTAACTGAAATTTTTCATTACGGAGATGCACAAATAGATTGCAGATTATTCATTGAACTTTTGGTAGTAAATCCATTAAAACAAAAAATAGTTTATATGATTATTCCAGAATAAACAAACCAAAAGGTATGGTATAAATAGAAAGCTATTGCCTGAGGTATACCCAATATAAATAGCAAGGGTAGAATATATACGAACTTCATGAACTGCTACACAATAATCCCTGTTGTTTCTAGTAAGTCTAGGTTCCTTCTCCCATGATCCAAGTTCGGAAAAGAGAGAAGTAAGGAGGAGCCTATAACAGAAGTGCATAATGAGCCAACAACAACATCAAATTTCTGATCGTCATGCATAAAAATAGTAGATTATCTAAGGATTCCAAAACCATTATAGACCGCTTTTTCATCATCTACTCCAATTCCTGATTATTGTGTGATGACCTAACATCCCATATTTAGAATCTCAAAAAACAACTTACCATTCAGAAATCCATTACAAAGTATTGCTTTCTATTCAAATGGTTTTGTTGTTCTTGTTGTCATCCATTTCACCCATAACTAGATTGTAAAGATGATTCAGAAGTGTTTAACATGGTATATAGTGGGACACAGGAAAGAAAACTCTGCAAGCATGTCTAGGTTAGCATGCGTGCTTCTCCTTCATATGTCAGAGAAAGCAATGTCGCTTCAACACAATAATATTACCAAAAAGTTCAACCTCACATGAGATTTGATATAGTTCTCCAATAGTAACTACCTGTAGGTAATGCATGTCAAACACATAGCTGGCCTATTTAACTTGCAGGTCAGTGGTGTTTGAGATGTGACTCGTGTTGGAATATTTAATATGTTGGATGTCATATTTAGTAGATTGGAATATCCTATGACATATTTGGTATGCCAGAATATGCCACAGGATATCCACAGTATATTCCATCATTGTAATAATAATTGTAAGGCTATATAAAGCCAAGAAGACTATCGATAACATATCAAGAAATTACAACATGGTATTAGAGCCAAAATTCCACAAATCCTAACCCTAGCCGCCACCAACCGACCCCCTTCCAAACCCTAACCCTAGCCGCTACACCCCCCCCCCCTTCTCTCTCTTCCCGCCCCTATCCCGCGCACGCGGCCAGAGAACCCCGCGGCTGCTGCTGCTGCGGTGTTGTTGCACGCGCGCCGGGCGCCTCCCACTTCCAAGGCGCGCACGGCTCCTACGACTGTTGCCGACACTGAAGCACGCAACGGCACTCGTGTCACTGTTGTTCGACTTGTTCCGAAAGTTGACACCAAAGGCCTAGATCTGATGGAAATACATGTTCGAATATAGAAGCGGACGAAGTGGACAAGCGTAACGTGATCATCGAAGAGGAGAATCAATGGAGACGATCATCAAGAAGCTGGATCATGCAGAGGTTGCGACGTTGATAAATTTGATGAAGATGTCGGCCGGTGAGAGCACGACACGAACGTCGACAAAGCTGGAGCTTCCCTCCATCGATCTGAAGCTGGATGGACCATCTACCTATCTGAGTTGGTCACAGCGGGTAAGGCGAACCCTCGCATGAAAGAACCTGGAGGGGTTCCTGTCGGACTAGAAGACGGAACCGGACGAGGGCTCGGCGGAACATGACGAGTGAAAGTCCACTCATATGGTGATCTACATCTGGCTTCTCAACTCCTTAGTCCAGTCTATTGCCATCACAGTCGACGGCATTGAGATGGTGAAAGATGTGTGGAAGAAGTTGAGACGGACCTATGATGGTGTGAAAAACAACTTACGGGTCTTCCAAATCAAGGGGGAGATCGACGACACCGCACAGGAAGAGAGGACGGTGCAGGAGTATGCCACAGAGTTGGAGCGTTTGTGGCTGGATTACGACCACACCTCAAATCGGACAAGCTGTGGGGATCCAAAATGTAAAGAAAGACAGGTATGTCTACAGGAGAGGACGATAAAATTCCTCAAAGGGATGACTGTAGCATTTGCTCAGAGGACGGCCCTACTTCTCACCCAACCGAAGATTCCCACTCTTGAGGAGGCTATCTCGGCCATGATTCAGGAGGAGACACGCATCAAACTACAGACAGGAACATGTGGTCCTTCCGAAGCAAAGTCAGAACTGACGGCCATCAGCTTGGACGACACAGGACCTAAGGGAGAGGCATGGCAGCACAACCGGCAGTGCTACAACTACGGAAAGATGGGCCACCATCGGTATGCTTGCACCAAAGTACCTAAGGAGAGAGATTCAGGTGGTGGACGGGAACAATTCGGTGGACGATAACATTTTGGAGGACGTGGCCGTGGTCGTGGGGGTCGACGAGACGGTCGAGGAGGCTATCGGGCAAACCTGCTAGTAGCAGAAGGAGATGGAGGAGCTGACAGCACCTTTATCGAGGAGGATCAGGCACTGGTGGACAAGCTGGAGGTGCTCAGGAGGAAGCAGCGAACGTCCAATGATGGAGACAGGAGGAGAGCAACGAAGGAGGCGTCCACCTCATTTTTCGCTGGAGGCAACGTCGCCATGTATGTCCATCCATCAGAAGGTACTGACGACTCACTTGTTCTTGCATCCATTGCTTTCCCTAAATCGTCAGATTGGATTATCGACTCGGGGGCATCTCGGCATGTGACGAAAAATGCTAGTGAATTCTCCTTGTACACTCACCTAGCATCAGCAGACAGCATTCAGACAGCTGATGGCACTTTCCAGCCAGTGGTCGGTAAGGGTACTGTTAATTGTACAGGTTCAATGAAATTATCCAATATTTTATATGCTCCATCCTTTCCAGTCAGTCTCTTGTCCATTAGTTCTATAATCCTTCAACTTAAATGCATTATTTTTTTTGATATTCCTAAGGTGATCTTCCAGGAGAAAGAGACGGGACGAAGACTTGGGACTGGCACTTGGCATAAGAGACTGTGGTACCTGGATCGAGAAGGACTGGACTCAGCAATAATGTTTATGGCAGAGAAGGCTGGTATGGGAGGACTGCAGATGACGGCCGAGAATACTTTGTTACTCCATCATAGGAGGTTGGAACATTCCTCCTTTGACACTTTAAGTAAATTGTTTTCCGATATTTATGAAAAAGTGTCAAATAAAGATAAACTAATATGTGATACATGTGAGTTAGGCAAACTTACTAGGAGCTCCTATATTGGTACGGGTCATAGAAGCTCTTCTGTTTTTGATGCAGTACATCTGATGTTTGGGGTCCATGTACTACTAATACTATAAATGATTATAAGTACTTTGTTTCCTTCATTGATTGTGCTTCTCGTGTCACCTGGTTGTACTTGGTGAAAAATAAGAGTGATGTACCTACTTATTTTCGAGATTTTCACAAACATGTCCAGACTCAGTATGGGGCAATTGTGAAGGTACTGAGGTCTGACAATGGAACGGAGTATATGCAGCAGCCGCTGCTACCTCCGCCGGCCACGTCTCCAGCACCACCATCTCCTCCAATTTCCACATCCTCCTCCTCTTTTAATTCTAGGTATCACTATTTTTTTTCTCCAAATTCTCTTACAATTTTCTAGGTCAGAATTCAACACTTATATATATTTGATTAATTTCTAAAATTAGGTTAGAAATTAGAGATATTTAGGAAATTGAAGACATCGGTTTCGAATTCAAAAGCAATATACCAAGGCAAGCCCTCTTCCTTTCTATCTCAAATTGTCTATACTTTCAATTTTGTTCTTTAATAATACAAATTTTTAGTATATAAATTGATTAGGAATTTAAGTTTAATAATGATATATATATGGACACGTAAGAATTGAGATTTATAAGGATTTTGGATAATATGAAAGTTTGTGTTAATCTAAGAAAATTTATATGTTAATTGATTTAGAATAGTCGTACTCTATGAATTTTCAATTTATGAATTTAACATATACGTTCATAAATCATAACTTTAAGTTTGTATTATATAGATACCTAGTGTGGCTTTCCTTAATATTTGAAAAACACTAAAAAGAGTATTTTATTTTAAATAAAATTTTATATGTATTAAATCTGTCCATATTTATTTTATAGGCAAATTAGCTCGTTTTTGTCTCAACTTGTAGTCATAGTAAGTATTCTCAAGTGCCCATACATTTTGGGGTAACTTACTATCAATCAAATTAAGGTACACAATGAAGTAAATAAATAACTAAATTTGATTTAGACATAATTCAAAGATTGCTTAAATAGAATCAATTTCAAGATTTGTATATATATATATATATATATATTTTTTGTATATATATATATATGTGTGTGTGTGTGTGTGTGTGTGTGTGTGTGTGTGTGTGTGTGCGTGTACGCCTTCAAAATAAAGGTTTATTTAAGTTATATTCGAGTTTTTAACCATAGTAACATCGTTTGTCAAACTTAAGAGAGTTCAAATATAACGACAATATGGTTTGGTGAATATACACCCATAATTTTTAAAATTATTAAATAATCTTACAAAATTACTTCCTATCAAATTTGAGTAGATTGGCCTTGGAATTCAATTTTCTCCTTGTACATTAGAGTTGAGTAGATATAAAGTAAACAAACACTTTCTATTTTCATTCTAGTAAGTTTAAAATGTAAATTTGATTTTGATTAGTTAGAATTTATTTTATTGTGCTACAATTTCTAGTTTTCATTTCCTTGATCTTTCTATATGAATTGCGTGGTTTCCGGTGTTGAGGTTGCTCCACCGAAGGGGTCGGCGTACCCGGGATATGTTTTTACTGTGTTATATTATCTGTTGAAATTTTCGTGACTAATAAATTCAAAGAAAACTCTGCCGAAATTTTCAATAATTTCCAAAGTTAGCCAAATTTTTGAAAATTTTCAACTTCCGAAAATCTAAAGGTTAAAATTTTAAATTCCTGAAACCATTCATTTTCCGAACGTGACTTCGAAAAATCCTAATAGTGTTGTCATAAGCACAAGTTCCAGTTTAAACATCATTTTCCGCTAAGGACGAAAATTTCTTGCTTAATCTTATTCTTATTTTATGTGTGATTCCTATCACACGAAGAAAAAGTACAATTTGAATTTAAAACAAACTCTAAGTACACTGTAGATTAGAAATGCATCGGGATGGGAGAAAAAATATTTGCATCACACCTTCGAAATCTTTGTAATATTATATTTTTACAAAACTGATCAGTTCCTGTTATCGGCATCCGTACGGCCATACGATGTCCGAGGTGAGGCTTAGCTCACTTTCCTGTTTTCTGTTTTCCATTGGAATCTGAATCCCCGAATTCGGCCATATAATATCCAATGTAGTCTGGTTCCAAAATTCTTGAAAAAATTTAAGTCATACGACAATTGTTATGACACTTGATTCCGATAACTCGGAAAATAACTCTTGTGTTATCCTGTTTATATCACATAATTATGTGATTCCTGATACTGGTGGGACGGATAAATCTAAGCACCGCCCATTCAGGTATAAACCTGATCCCGGATAAATGAAATTATTGTTGAGAAAATAGAAGTTGTGTGATCCAGAAGCGTTTCTCTAAATATTGCATTTGTATACAAGATTTGTCTGAGGTTTACACATTTATACCTGACACCTGAATTCTTTTGAGAAAAGATGCTAATATTATAAGAAAATTCTTATCAGTAAATCTATTTTTAAAATTATCCTTTTCTCCAATTCAATTTCGATAATTTTATCATCTTACTTTGTCCACTTTACTCCTTTGACTGAGGGCTTGCTCGTCGTATTGACGACCTAGTATTGTTCACTAGATTTGTAGACATATTTTCAAGGAACTGCTACGACAAGTTGAAAGGAAGCTGGAGAACAAGAACGAGATTTTACTTTTGAAGGCAATTATGTTGGAATCAGAATACTCTCTATTTCATTAATTCAGGTATACTTTTATATATTGGGTTAATTGTTACACTGGGTAGAGTAGTTCATTTTCCTATTTATAGCTTAGAATGTCCCTTGTAGAATAATATTGATTTTATTATACAGGATTATGACCTGTGATAACCTATTCTAGAGCCTTACAGGCGACAATTGCGAATACGGGTACTAGAGTATTCATATGTCGCATAGCCTGGGGATGGTGTTACGTACTCGGCTCCGCCGTATTCTGGGAGCGGGACGTGACTGTATACAAACAGAACACTTGCAGAATACTTGTCAGCACACGGGATACAGCATCAGACCACTTGTGTATACACACCTGCACAAAATGGCGTAGTAGAAAGGAAGAATATACATCTTCTGGAGGTCGCAAGAAGCATGATGATTGACATGAATGTCCCACAGAGTCTGTGGGGACATGCAGTGTTGACAGCAGCTCAACTAATCAACAGAATGCCTTCGAAGGTCCTGGGATGAAAGTCCCCATGTGAAATATTGCAAGACAATAATAGTGGGATACTCTCACTGAAGGTGTTTGGGTGCGTATGCTTTGTGAAGGACAACATGCCGTTAGTTGGGAAGCTTGATCCTAGAGCAGTCAAGTGCATCTTCGTGGGCTACTCGGCGACTCAGAAGGGGTACGTGCGCTGGAGCCCAGTGAAAAAGAAAAAGTTTGTAAGTATGGATGTTCACTTCCGGGAACATGAACCATACTACCGTCAGAAGGGAACTTCAAATCACACGCCTAATACTGCTAGTACGAGGCGAGAGGGGGAGAAGGAGAGCTCAGTAGTGACTGATTTAGGAGTTTGACATGGAGGCACGGTCGAGAAGCAGGAAGGTGAAGAAGAATAGGGGGAGAAGATGAGAGGTGTTAGGCCTACGACTCAGGGGGAGTTACTTACCTACAGCAGGAGAGAAACAAACTGCAGGACCAGTACCTACAGTACCAGTGCCAAGTCCCTTGTCTGCGTCCGTCTCGACTCCTGAGACACCTACACTACCACCACCCCCTTCAGGTGATATCGTTCTCCCTATTCCTCCTACACCATTATCAGTACGAAGGACCACTCGCAACAATGCGAAAAAAATTTCGGACAGATATGGTTGGAATCTTGTTCAGTTTGTTTCTTATGACCATATCTTTTCTTCTCATGGAGCATTTATTGCATCTTTGGATAGTATTACTGTACCTAACAATTGGCAGGTTGCCAAGAATGATCCAAAGTGGAAAGCGGCAATGCTCGAGGAGTTTGGAGCTCTTGAGAAGAACCACACTTGAGAGCTGGTGAGACTGCCAGAAGGGAAGAGCGCAATCTGATGCAAGTGGGTCTTTACTGTGAAACAGAACCCAGATGGACAGATTGAGCGCTACAAAGCTCAACTGGTGGCAAAAGGATACAGTCAGACGTACGACATCGACTATGAGGAGACCTTTGCACCAGTCGCAAAGATGAGTACTGTCAGGACCCTGATTTCTTTGGCAGCGAATGGTGGATGGAAGCTACACCAACTGGATGTGAAGAATGCATTTCTTCATTGGGATCTGGTGGAGGAGGTATACATGGAGATAGCACCAGGATTCAGCACCAACCAGACAGTGGACAAGGTCTGCAGGTTAAAAAAGTCCCTCTATGGACTAAAGCAGTCTCCTCGGACATGGTTTGACAGATTCGGGAGGGCGATGATAGTGATGGAATATCAGCAGATCAATGCTGATCATACTGTATTCTTCAGACGAAGTGGATGCCACATTACCATGTTTGCGGTGTATGTAGACGACATGATTATCACAGGAGATGATGAGCAGGAGATCGCCCGACTCAAAGGGAAGCTTGACAGAAAATTTGAGGTAAAGGACCTTGGTCTTCTTCGCTACTTCCTAGGGATAGAGATCGCTCGAGACGGAGAGGGAATTGTTCTTTCTCAAAGGAAGTATGCACTGGACCTTCTTACAGAGACAGGGATGTTGGGGTGCAAACCTGCAGCAACGCCAATAGACCAGAGGTTCAAGTTGAAGGCCGAGACTGGAGACCCAGTTGATCGAGACAGATACCAGAGACTAGTGGGCAAGTTGATCTATCTGAGCCACACACGACCTGATATCTGCTTTGCAGTGAGTGTGGTGAGCCGCTACATGCACGACCCACGGAAGGGTCATATGGATGCAGTGTACCAGATTCTGAGGTACTTGAAGGGTGCCTCCGAAAAGGGGCTGATATTCAAGAAGAACAATCACATGAGCATTGAAGGCTACTGTGATTCTGGCTGGGCTAGCTGTGCCGATGACAGAAGGTCTATCTCAGGATATTGCATATTCGTAGGAGGCAACCTAGTCTCCTAGAGGAGTAAGAAGCAGTCTGTGGTAGCCAGATCGACAACGAAAGCATCGTACAGAGCTATGGCCCTGGGAGTTGCAGAACTGCTATGGTCGAAGAATATGTTGGTAGAACTGAAGCTGGATCAAGGAACCAAGATGAAGTTGTGGTGTGACAACCAATCAGCTATTAGTATCGCCAACAATCCAGTACAACATGACAGGATCAAACACATCGAGATTGATTGGTTCTTTATCAAAGAGAAGCTGGATAGAGGATTGCTGGAGCTTAGCCACGTTCCGACCAGAGATCGCGTAGCAGATGGACTAACCAAAGGGCTTCCCTCTGTGAGTTTGATTAGAGGATGTGACAAGATGGACTTAGTGAATATTTTTTTGCCCATCTTAAGGGGGAGTGTTGGAATATTTAGTATGTTGGATGTCATATTTAGTAGATTGTAATATCCTGTGACATTTGATATGCCAGAATATGCCACAGAATATCCACAGTATATTCCATCATTGTAATAATGACTGTAAGGCTATATAAAGCCAAGAAGACTATCAATAACATATCAAGAAATTACAACAACTCGGCACATAACTGAGCTATAAGAGTATATTTGGTTGGACATAGGCGTGCTTTGGTGGGTCAGATCTAGTTGATTTTGAGGATAAAAAAAAATTTTTACAACCCACATCCAAGCTCTTCTCTAGCTGATAGCAGATAAACCTTGCAATTTTTCTCACAGGATAACTTCATATAGCATACGTCAAATATAACTTGGATATTAAAAAGGCATCCAGTAGATATCCAAGCTTCCAATAAACTGATGCAACTGCATATCTGTATTTCGTAATTTATAACTATCAATTTGATACAAACCACACTGACAAAACCCCTAATATCACAAACAGAAACCCCCTCTAGTAGATTTAATACTATAATCAATCGAGTGTTTACCACTGAGAAAAAAAAAACTCTCTCCCTTGGGACTAATGGAAGTTTGGCTAAGGAGCACGACACGAGAAACTCTGCAAAAGAATTGTGCAAGATTTAAAAATAGACCGATACTGATACATATAAGTCATAACGTTTCGGAAATACCAATCTGAAACTGTGCCATAAAATCGGTATCGGGCCAACATTACAAAGGTTTGGTCAGTTCTCATTCTCTTATGGCCCAAAACTGCCCAAGACAAGCTAAAATTTGCTTAAAATGGCCAAAATTTGTCTATGACTTCCCAAAATTCTCCAAAATCGGCTGAAACTTTATGAAGCAAGGCACTAATAAGCCAAACATCTTCTTTATCTGAAACAGGACGAAGTATGTATTGTGTAGTTTAATTTCTGTTAACTAACCCTAATTCCAATAACCTGCCTATCAGATAGCATCGATCAACTCGTCCTTTGACGATCTGGAGCTTCGTCTATCTTAAAACCAAATACAGGTATATCTCTAGGACGAAGTTGAAGAAAGGTACATAGCAAGTTAGCAACAGTAAAAAAATGCTATAGGTATTAACTAAAAAGTATGAGATGCAAGGACATGAGCAGCCAAAGATTTTCTTATAAGAATTTTAACTTTGATATTAATGGAAAAGCCCGGAGCAAAGGCGATGAGGAGAAATAACAAGAAACTACAGAAATCTTAAAAAAATGCATCGTGCATTTCCTTTTGCTATCACACCATTATTTATGGAGACTTGAATGAGTTCTAGACCTACATATGGTATATGGCTACCTTTATCATCGGACAAATTACTTAAGCACTACCAATTTGTAATCTGCATTCCTTAATTTATGCTACAGTCAGGTAAATGGCTCCCCTTGTTACATTTTCAATAATAGTTCAACATTTTCAAGATTACTGAGAATGCAAAGAGATTTCGGACCTGTCTGAATAGCAATAAGTCCAAGAAGAAGAAAAAAAATGCAAATTCAAGAAGTGCACTTCCTGACAAAATCGTTTGGATAGAGACTTTCTCGATGCATACCCATGTATCAGTGTCTAGTGATCCAATGAGCCACAGAGTCAACATTCAGTAACCTGTGGTGGGCTATGCCAATATCCAGTGTGATCCAGACATTCTCCTTGATTCCTTCCTAGTTCATCTATCAGCTACACACTAATGTCAGTCAGTACTCAGTTACTACTAGCTGTGTTCAGTGCCAAGAGCCATATTCCATTCATTCCTAGTATCAATCAGATCCTATTATCAGTTTTAGTATCAGTTTCTTCAGTAATCCAGTGTACCAATCAATTAGCTAAATGGCCAGTTGACCAGTTCTACCTCAAGCTCCGGTAAGCAGCTCTCTCAAGCTTCAGTTAGCAGCCCAATGAATCTCTGAAGCTCCAGTTAATAGCTCAGTGTCACACATCCAATTAGTTAGCAACTCAGTGTGTATATATCCAATTGAGTCCCAAAGAAGTCTCCCGGGGGGGGGGGGGGGGGGGGGGGGGGGGGGGGGGGGGGGGCATTTTGAACAAGAACACTGTAGCAGTTGTTAGAGAGTTTGTTAGAAGGAGTTAAAACCTGACTCTAGCTATAAATAGCAGGTCAGTGAAGAGAGGGGGGGAGTTGTAATCTTGTTGTTTATTCATTCATTAGTGTAAACATTTACATTCCTGTACTGTTGCATTTTACCATTCAATAATACAAACACTTTCCATTCCTTCCTATTTTCTTCTTCTCTGTTCTTGATTCTTGATCTCATCACTGTTGAAGCCATGTCAGTGATGATGCGATCTCCTCCAACCTACAGTCATCAGGGAAGAGATCCTAACAATCTCTCAGGAAGTGCAGATCCAAGAACCTTGTGTTTGGTTCAAAAGTGGGAGTGGTGGCATGAGAGAGGCTTTTCTACATTTTTTGTTAGGTTACTGACCTAACTGTCCTGCCATTAAAGAAACTAGAGGGCAGCTTGTCATCGATCAATCAGAAATTGGCAGATGAAGAAGGAAAAGAAGACAATAGAATGGATTGTAACTAGCGTTTTGCTTAATTGATGAACTTGAAAGAAAATACAGAAGGAAATTGTAAAGTAGAAATGTTGTAAAGAACAAAAATGAAATCACAATTTATCTCCCATACCTCTCTTCACTGTATTCTCTTATATATCTGAGGATTTACCTTCCATTAGAACTAACTCTATTAAGACTAACTCTTAGCTGACTGGACTAATTGACCTGTGATTGTCTTAGCTGGACAATTCCAATTTGGTGAGCTGGCTGATTGCTGACTCAGCTTAACTGACTATGGTCTAGCTATTCTTATACCCAATCTAAAATAGAAAATGGTGCAATGTTGAACTCGGCTGAAATCTGCTACCTGGGAGAAGAAAAACTAGTACTCAACTGCCCTCCTTGATATTGGGCTCCTGCTGACTCTTTTGTCATTGCCAACTGCTGTTGCTCCCAACTGCTGCTGCTCTGATACTGATGAGTCATGAATTAACTACTGCATACTAAGCTATACTAATGAACTATTCACTGTTGTTCCCCTCTTCAGTGTAGACTGGCTTGTAACTGAGTTCAAGTTAGAGTCATAACATTTTTCTTTTTGTTTTTAGCAATTTTTTTGGGGGGAAGTGGTGCCCTGAAGAAGAAGTAAAATTTGGATGGGAATTTAGCAAGCATTACAAAATTAATTGAACCTCTACTTCTCACCCACTTCCTCACTTGGAGAGAAGTGGGAGAAGTGAAAAAAAGGGGGGACAAAGGAAATCCTGGATTTGCAGTTTTTGTGCACTTCTCTTAATCAAAATAGAAAATACAGAAAGTTAAAGAAAGACAAGTGGAAAAAAAGTCCCCTTCTTGTGGCTTCTTACAAACCAAAGAGCCCCTTACTGAACTACTTAGATAACGAACTGGATGTACTTTTAAGGAACTTCTTGTAGAATATTTGCTATCGCAAGTTATTTTCATTGAACCATTAGCTATAATATATGCATAATCAAAAGTAATATCCAATCCAGAAGGCTACTACCGAATATTAAAATGCATTCTCACCTTTCAACTGCCTGGGAGTTGTTACCCAGGATTTGGCTGTCGAAGGATGGAACTATGGGTTGTTCTGGATCTCGTGATAGCCTTGTTGCTTGAGATGGTTGATTATTCAAACCATTTACACTAATAGACTGAAGACCTTTGCTAGGGGTTGGAAATGACCCTACATTGCACAAAACAACGCCCAAACATACCTCCAATAAAAAGTTTAATGCATTCAAGAAAAAGAGAACTTGTAAAAAAAATGGGGAGATTTCTACCTCTCCTGCTGACAAACTGCTTCACATTAATTTGAGGACCAATCTTCTCAGTAATCTCAACACATATTAAATCATGAGGAACTATGCGTTGTTTTGGTTCCCGTGATAGCCCTGCTGCCTGAGATAGTTGATTATTCATACCATTTACACTAATAAACTGAAGACCTTTGCTAGGTGTTGGGAATGATCCTACATTGCATAAAATAAACGTCCAAATAGACTTCCAATGAAAAGTTTAAAGCATTCAAGAAAATAGAACTAGTAAAGAAAAGTAGGGAAATTTTTACCTTTCCTGCTATCAAACTTCTTCGTATTGATTTGAGAACCAATCTTCTCCGTAATCTCGTTAGAAATTAAATCATGAGGTACTATGCGTTGTTCTGATTCCCGTCCTGCTGCCTGAGATGGTTTATTATTCTTACCATTGACAGTAATAGACTGACGACCTTTTCTCGTTGTTGGAAATGATCCTACATTGCAAAAAACAAACGTCCCAAACAGACTTCCAATAAAAAATATAATTCACTCATGAAAAGAGAACTAGCAAAGAAAAGTAGGGAGATTTCTACCTTTTCTGTTGTCAAACTGCTTCATATTGATTGGATAGGGATCTTCTCCTTAATCTCGTAAATCTTTCAAATATTTAACCAGTGCATAAAGAGATATTCCACTCTCCAAGAAAATGTGATTGTTTTGGTTCTTGGAGTTGGCCCCGCTTGTCTCTCAAACTCTGGAGCTGAAATTACCTGTATTTGCATTTTTTAACATAGATTACTTAAAAACAATAACAACATCATCAACACCTAGTTTTTTATTGTTGCCGGGGACTATCAGTGAACAAAAGTTGGATGGCTTAAAATATCTGAAGGATCATCTAATACCTTATTGCGTGAAATATCATAAAATTCCAACAGAAAAAAACTGGAATCCAAAAACAGATACATTACATAATTTCAAGAAATTGCAAGAAAATCACTCATAAAAGATCTTGCTGACGAGCACTTGGGGTTGATCATTGGGGGCTAGGAAAGGAACACAAGTGAAGAAATTGATTCACCTTGTATGTTAATTGAAACAAAGGAGACAAGAGGAAGAAATACATACAACCCATTTCTGTCAATACAAAGCAATGTTAAGTTTCCATCCACTTAGGATATAGTTGGAGTGAAAGAACATAACTGCAATTTCTATACATTAGTTTCTTTCATAACGTAAACTACCCGTATTTTATATTGAATCGGATTCTAGAATATTTCTTCGAAAGATATACCGGGTCTGAGATTAACATATATCTACCATGACCCTCCAATCCATCTTTTTTTTTTCACAAAACATGACTGCAATTTCCCTTTTTTTATCCTCTCTATTTCTCTCCTTGTTAGTTACTACCATGGAACAGAAAATGATCATCATGTTAATAGTAACCACTTTACCTCATAATATTTGCACAATGAACAGCCACATTGGTATAGTTGATCTTTTATGAATCCATTAAGCTCTACCTGATAAAAAAACAACCAACAGTCGCACTTTAAAAAGATGAAGCGTAACAATAAATAGAATTGACAATATAAACCAAAACATAGAATATTTTCCCTAATAAATTCATATATGAGGTCATTAAAGATCCTTAAATTAACTTCTTTCTAAGTTCCCTAATTACAGAACAATACAGTAAGTATAATAATTATATGGCTACAATAAAGAAAATATTTATCATAAAGGGAAAAGAATCCTTCCTATTGAAACCATTTCCAAAAAATAATCTTCCAATTTTAGTCTCCAGTTATAACATATGCCAATAACTTAAATATGAAGTGCATATGGATGGACTGAAGAACAAAAAAGTAAAGGAGGATGTTTAGGCAGCAATTTTATACAAATGCCAATTAAATCAAACTAATTCCCAATTTGGAACCCATAAAGAACCCATAAAGAAAAGCTTAAACACATTACATAGATGAGAAGAGATCAAAGAGAGAGTATAAACGGAAAGAAATAACAAATAAATTAACACAAAAAAGCCCCTAACATCAAATCATATTCATTTACCCCTCTCCTAATAAACCCATATCCAGAACTACCAGATATGCATAAATTGTAGAAACTATTGTTTTAATCAAAATTGTAACAGAACTAATTACATAAAGGACAAAACTACATAAGAAATCACCAAATATACCGAAAGAAAGTCTTCCAACCTATTCCGTAGTTATAAGGAAACCTAAATAAATGGAATTTATAAAAGGAACATAAATTGGTAGGGAGTACAACATAGTAAAAGAACAATTCTGAAATAAATCCAACATCCCAAAATCATCATGTTTTCTCTAAATAAGAAGCTTCCATCTTAGTTCAGACACAACAAACAAATACTATAAAAGTAGGAAATGGATTCAAATAGAAACCAAAATAGCAAAAGAATCATGAGATGAATCAAAGTACAGGAAACTTTCATGTGAGGTCATAACTACAACCAAATGTAATCTTTCTTTCTTTTTGAGATAAGCCAACCAAATGTAATCATAATGCACATAAATGGTGAAATGGAATATAAATGCCAATGAAGTATAGACCAGCATGTAAAAAAAAAAATACATAACCATAAGCATTGCACTTTTTTCTAATATATATGTGAAGACCAACTTAGAGTGAACTAGAAAAAATGCAATAAGTTAGAAAGCCCAGACGCTCCAAAATCAATGATATTTCCATGTCAGACATGATAGGAACACACTAATATATATAAGAACATGCCCAACTACGGAACTGTCTGTATCGCGATCTCATTATCATGTCTTATTGTGTCTGTATCAGTGAACATGGATTATAAGAGAAAATTACAGCTTGTAAGGATAAAAAAAAAAATTAAATTTCCTTTATTTTTTTTACTTGCACTGGCAATCCTTCAAGAAATCCAGTTGCTAGAACTCTTTTAACACTGAGATTGTCTGCCATTAAGATAGCTTGCTTCTGCTGAAATTTAGTAGTCTTTGGAGAAAAAATATCCTATCCTGAGTCTTCAAAGCACCCGCCTTCAGCCTTCAGTTTGTTCATTTCAGTGACCTAGGGAGGAAACTATAAGATTATAATGTAAGCTTCTTGCTTGGAGATGTTTCCTCAAGATATTGGTTTGTCCGCATGTTCTTATGAGAGAAACTAATAATAAGAAAAATAAATTATTAGAACTGAAAATACAAAACAAGTTAGATAGGATGTAAATTATAATAAACATAATGCATTAGTTTCTCCAGGCTGTTGAGTGCAATAGCTTTTGAGGATCTGGGCTTTTTTCAAGTCCTTTGATGTAGGTTGGGTATACTAAAGGAAACAAGTTAACATCAATGGCTAAAGAAGTTGTATCGTTTTATGTTCTTGTATATCCTTGAGAAAGCAATAGAGGAAACGGGCTACGAGAAGTTGTCATGCCCCATTCGCAAACCACGTGGGACCGGACGTGGCAATGGTCAGCTAATACAACTAGGGAGGATCCAACCCTACTGGACCCACCGAACGTACTCTGCTATAATAAAGTGAATTTATTCCACAACTACAAATATCAGGTAGGTAGACTAATCTCGTCCACAGAATAAAACAAGAAGAGAAACAACATAAAACTAAATATTTGAAACATGAATGTTGGAAATAAAGATAGTAATAAACAGATCCAACATAATATAAGTATGTCCGAAGTCTGACGGGAACAAACCCGCTACTATAAATACTGAAGAGAAGCAAATACTGGAAAATAATAGAATCCGAATATCGGCTATCTAGATAAAGATAGATGGATCTCAAGTGGAAGTCCTACTACTAACCAGGGATACTCCTATGTATAATCTTATGCGTCCTCAACTGGCAAGTCTCCTTCATAGACTCTGGATCCTTGCTCCTCCGAGTAAATCTGCTAGTCTAAGCCTGAAAAGAAACCATGTCCTCAGAGGGATGCAGTAAGATATAGAATAGCATGCAGAAAGTAGAACAGTAAATATATAACTATACTACACTCTACGAGATCATGGGGGTACCGATAAGACTAACTAGCTAAGTGAAATGCAAGTTAATGACAACGTTCGCACGCATGAGCTGTCAGGCTAGGAAACTAGTGCTAGCTATGTGATGCTCCGTAGAGGCACTATATGTAATGTCGTGATGGCGTGTTGGCTCGAAGGACCTAGTTGAACTTGGATTTATGCGAAAGAATCATTTATAAATCTATATGATCGTGGCGGAAAGACAATTCGTCAATGGTGAGTGATTTTGACCATTCTTTCCTTTATATCCACGCTTAAATAAAAAAGAGATTTATCATTTATTTTTTTGTTCTTTGATCGATGATACTTTAACAAAAGAAACAAGATAAAATAGAGTAATCTTATTGTTGTTAACTTGCTATATAGAAATATGAAATATTGTATTGTCGTTACAAGGAAATGGAATTGTGGAAAAAAAATTGGAACCGTTGAGTCGCCATTGTGAAAATCCCTGAATTGGAAAGTAGACAAAGTGTGATAATCCATGAATTGTGAAGTCTGGAGAGCAATGGCTCGAAGAATGTGAAAATATAAAAGAGAATGTGTTGCATAGTTATTTCAAGTTTATGTTATATACATGTTATATTTTAATAGCTAAGTTGCATATGCATGCATGGTCATGGACAACTTGTGAACAGTATCCGCATGTATAAAACTGATTCGGTCTAGAAGGAACAAGGATAACTTCTGCTGACGTACATGCACAAGTATTTCGGCACCTCCAGTGGAGCTCGCTACCTGTACTTGTGCTGGAAAGATCGTCGTCTTACCATGAATACGTAACTTCTTGTACAGCGTTGCGAGGGGCACTCCGCAAAATACTTAACAACTAATTTGTTTACGATACCCGATTTGCCATTAGTATGTGATTATTCGCAAAGCTCGAGGTGAATCTCGAATGCTTCTCAAACAGGTTGGTGTTGACCACTAGCCAAATCAAAAAATATATATCTTTCAAGGGCAACCTCACAAAATTGAAAGTCAAACAAAACAATAACCTACTTGATCATATTTACATGAAGAACAACCGCAACGATACCCAATACCCTTGATGATTCCATCGAGCTCAATCTAACAGACAACATGCATAGGCAAAGAGGTTACATTAACATAATATTAAACACACACAAAAGCAAGAATTTGGACTTAGAATAATGCTATTTTTTAAAATTAAAAAAATCCATAAAACCGTACTTCTGAAACTTATTGTCAAACTATTGTTTACTTATAAGTTCCTAAAAGTACCATTTCTATATAAAAATTCAAAATAGCATTGTTTTAGTGCCAATTCGAACTATTTTCAAGCTTACATTGTACTTCTTGAGGACGTATTTTACACGTGCTCCTCCGAAGAAGCCGGTGGCAAGTAACTCCTTAAGAGTCGAGAAAACAATCCTTTTTTCGTCTCCTCGTCTATCTTCCTCCTCGTTGAACTTTTGAGGGTGCTCCTTCAACTTTCTAGTGCGCAAATTAGTACGCCTTTCTTGAACTTTCGAGGCTGCAGAGTCCTCATTGTTGAGACTTCAATTCAATTAACACCATCAATTAGAATCGTGAAAAAAACTTTTGGATGAAAGAATAATGTTGAAGGCTACATTGTACATATTGATATAATTATGTTCAAACTTAACAAAAAAGATAGAGAAAAGTACCTATATTTTTTGATTCACATGTTGATCTAAACTCATTTAAAGCCCAGCTCATTTTAAATATATAATTTAGAATTTATTTCTACAAACAAAAGTATTTTTTTTGCTTTCGTATATATGCTACAGCATATCACAAGATGGACTTCCCTTGCCTCCTTCCTATTCCTTCATTGATTCTGTTATTGCAGATATGTAATATTTGAATGTGAATCCTGTAAGCTTTTTTAGGTACAAATTGAGGTTAAATACCTTTCTTTCTCATCGAGGTCAGAATGATTTTCCTTCTAATTGGATGATCGTTCGGGTCTAAAATATTGTGTAGTTGTGGATGAGTTATTTGAAAGTAACATGCTTACCCGGATTTAAGATATTTAAACTATCGTTATTTACTATGGTGTTTTATACTTCAACAACAATCTATATGGTTTTTACACGTACATATATACTTACGAGAATTATTACCAATAGAATGTATCCACTAGCCACCAATGTGGCCGAAGTCATGGGTGTAAACTATGCGTCATGAGAATTATTGTAGAGTCAGGAACGTGTAGAGTCAGGAACGGAGCTACATTATGGCTTGGGGGGGGCATCATTGTTTAATATTTGGATTTCATGGAAACCTAAGGGAACCCAAGCCATTTTCTATGAGTTCTTATGTTTTGTTGTAAGAACTAAAAAAAGTAAAAGACATGGATCCTTATTTTTAGGATCCATGCCACATCACCTTTTCACTTCTTCTAAAATTCGGATGGAATGACATGGATTTTAAAGAACTTAGCTCCCCTCTCACGAAAGGTGGACCCCACTCCTTTTCTTTCATACTTTATCCTTTTTTCCTAAACACCAAACATAGGAACTTGCTAAACAAAGACAAGAACCCAAAGAACTAATATGTAGTCCCTGCCACATAAGTTCTTTAGGCTATTCATGTTCCAAAGACCAAACATGAACTTTATCACCATTATCCCAGTAAGAAGCCTAACCCCTCTCTCCTAATTTACCATCATTTTGATCTCATAAAGAATGGCAAGACATAGCTTTGGGTCTTTGGGTGGGGAGGACGACTTATGGACATCCAATAACATTAGAGCAATAAAATAATAATGATAATAATAATAATATAAATAAAACCATTTCAGTAATCAATAATTAGTAAAATAGTTATAAATTTAAATAATATTATTTCCTAAAATATTGATATAATCAGTTTAATGTATATTTAATATGTCAATAGTATTGGATTTGGATATTTGGATATGAGCCAACAAGTGTCATCATGATTTCAATATGAAACCTTGACTATAGTTCATAATCCAAATGACAATCACAGGATTAGAAAATTATGTTGAAATGATCGTCATTTGGACTTTCAAAATGCAAATACACACTAGATTATAAAGATAGATGTTGACCACCACCCCTAAGTGTTTATGAAAATTTCAAGCTTCGAGATTGTCTTGATACGTATAGATGCAAATAAAGGACATGATCGACTTGTGAGTTTTTTGGTTTCACAATCACTTGTTTTTGTGTTGTCCGTTTTCTTTGACTCTCATGATGGCTTATCATTATTTTGTTCTTGACAGGAGTTGGGACTCGGAGAACGTTTTTCACGGAGTTGTGTGGGGCCTAACTACCAGTACGACTCGTCACTCGTGTCCCTCTTCCCTCTCTCTTGTTTATTTGTCATGTGACGTCAGTAACTAACTTAAAGACCCCCAAACGGCTTGTAGGTAAGTCCGTTAATTCGGTTATAGCCAATGATCTAATAACTCATGGGATAGCTATATTTTATGGCAAATGTTAAGAGCACTACAAAAGTTACTAGGGGCAACACACTTTTGGCAGTCTTGTGCATATTCAGGACTGCCAAAAAAATTTGCAACCCTTGCTATTTTAGGACAGCCATGGACTGCCAAATATTTTGGCAGTCCTATTTTTTCAGACTGCCAAATATTTTGGCAGTCCTGGACATGCACAAGGCTGCCAGAATTTTAGCAGTTTGGCTAGGACTGCCAAAAATGTGTTACCCCCTAGTAATTCTTGTAGTGCCCTTAACAATTGCCCATTTTATAGGCAGGTCCAAATCAATTTATCAAGTCACCTTTAAATAAAAATCTATATTCAGAATCTTTCTAAATGCTATTTTGCAAAGACTTAAATGAGACTAACATGCCACTTTGCAAGACTTAGGTTGTTCAAATATTTCGCCCAAATCTAACGATCTAAGCCCCCAACCCCATATTTTCCATTTGTGCATAATCAGAAAAGAAATCTACAGTCCATCCTCGATTCATCACTTGTTTGTTTGAATTCTGAATAATTTTAGTGGTGAAAGGAGTTTTTTTTTTGTATTTGCTTTGAGTTAGAGCCTCCGGTGAAGGAACTTACAATGTCGGCAGCAGCACCAGCCGGACGGTTGGGAGCAGCACCCGGAACTTCACCATCACCAGGTCCCGTCCTCCTTCCTAGTCGTAGGATGGGCTTGCTGCCTTCCTCCTATTTCTTCTTATATTTATTTAGGCAAATTATAAAGAAATTTACAAATTTACCACTATAAAATTACATGGCTAAGTCCAAATCTTGGTATATAAGTCATTTTTTTTCTTGGGTTTTTTCTAAGGGCACACCCCATTTTACTTGGGGCTATCACTTACTAGGGGACAGCTTAAGTTTGAGGAACTTTTACTGGGGACAGCCCAAAAATTACTTGGTGCTATCCCACCCCCCAAACCCTCTCTTTCATTTCATATCCTTAAAACATTTCTCTTTCTTCAAAAACTCCAAAACCCTACTCTCATTCTCCACAACTCCAATCTAAACTCCTAACCCTAGTTTTCTTCTACATTTTTCAAATCTCATCAATGGCACCAAAGATGAAACCCTCATCACAAGCTAGGTATGTTTTTCCTAATTATTGTATATTTTATTTTACAATTCAAAGGATCTTCTTCAAAATCTATTAAATGTTATGGTAAATTAGGTTAGAACAATTTTTTGTTTGTGAAAGTACTTTTCGAACTCATAAAATTTTTGTTTTTTCGTTTAAACCTAACCCTAGAACACGAAATGGCCGTTCGGCTGCTGCTCGTAGGCGTCATCTCTGAGGACTACCGAAGAACGGGCAGTCCTACTGCCAAAGTGGACTGCCATGTTCCAGGCAGTCCTCAGTCCTACTGCCAAAGTGGACTGCCATGTTCCAGGCAGTCCTATTATAAAACAGGACTGCAGGAAGCTTGGCAGTCCTTTTATTACTTGGTATTTTTGTTGTTGTTTCTCAGTTCTATAAGGGTTCAAGGTTTTGAATGTATGTTTTGTGGTTCAGTTTGGGCCCGAAAAGTTTGTGGAAACAATGAAGCTGATGGAGCATCGCTGCGGAGCCAAAGAATACGAAACAAGCAAAGATACAAGGTTACTGTCTCCTGGAACATTCTACCTCACGCATGTTGATTCCATGTACCGGAGATACTACGCCCAAGTTGAAAAGACTGTCGACTGCAAATCATTCCCCAGTGGAAATCAGTGATCGTCGTCATCAAGTGGATGAGGCTGACACGAATACCAATCGCACCTCAATGGCGGCAAGTGGTTGGCTACGTCGTTGGCAGTCGTGTTGTTTATTGCCTATGATGCTTGTGCACCCTTTTAATGTTTTAGATGGTGCATTTAGACTGATTAAGTGATAAATTTAGCATGTGTATTGTCTTTTTGATTTGAGAGAGGGAGGGCGGAAGGGCTATTTTTGTTGTACTTTTATCTATTTTGTCAAGTTAAATTCTTGCTATCGGCTCTATGCTGATTGTAGCATCAAAATCTCAGAATTTTTAAATCGTAATTGAATATTTGCATGGCTCATCAAGCCAAGGTCGTTGATGCCAAAGGTGATATATAGTCTCTCATCGACTTTCTGATATGCGATGCATTTAAGCCTGGTTATGTTGATTCCATGCACTGGCAGTCCTTGATAGGCGGAGGAGGCGGGAGATGAAGATGAGAACGACCTCGCCGTCGCAGCGAACCTCGGCCTTCCTCAGAAGCTGGTCGAGTCCTTGCAGAAAATAGGACTAGCCAGAGATGTGTCATTGTGGCCGTTGGCTGACAACATTAGGACTGCTAGGGTTGGGGCAGTCCTAATGTTAAGTAGGACTGCCAAACTCCCTGCAGTCTACTAATAAAAGAGGATTGCAAGAAGTTTGGCAGTCCTCTTTAATATTTGGACTGCCAGAATCCTGGCAGTCCTGAAATTAGAATAAGCAAAAAGGTAAAAGTAAACTGAAGCGTAGAGTGGAAGAGGTCTTTTGTAGAGCTACATTATCCAACACATCTAGGACTGCCAGACTCCTGGCAGTCCAACACTAATGAAGGACTTCCATGGGTCTGGCAGTCCTAGATAAAACTCTCTGTCTATCTAAGACTACCAGACCCATGGCAGTCCTTCATTAGTGTTGGGCTGTCAGGGGTCTGGCAGTCCCGTATTATTTTCTATGGGTGGAAAATTAGTATTTTATTTTCTTGTTGTTGTGGTGGTGATTTTCTTCTGATTCTTGGAGAGGCGGCAATGGAGGAGATGGGTTTGTTGAGCTCTGTACTGGGTTTTGTTGGATTCGGAGTTGAAATATTTGCTGAGATTGTGATTGGCTATTTTCTCTTCATTTACTTCCAGCCCACTGATGTCAAGATGCTATTCTAGAAAAATTTTGGGGGAAATTTGGGCTAGGGTTTAGAATTTTATGACCTAGGAATGTGGAGGAGGAGAAGAAAAGAGTAGAGGGAGAAAGAGTAGAGGAAGGGAAAGAGGAAGAGGAAGAGGAAGAGAGGAAATGAAATGAAGTTGGTATTTATACCATTCTTTGGGCTAGCCCCAAGTAAAAAAAATTGATGGCAAACTTGTAATATTTTTGAACATTTTTTGGATAGCCCCAAGTAAAATATGTGGTGCCCTTAGAAAAACCCTTTTTCTTTTATCCTCTTCTTCTCCCTCCCAAAACCCTAATCATTTTTTCTTCCAAATCTTTCTCAATGCATGTTCATGCCTAAATTTTATCTACTAGTAACTAAATTTTGATTTAGTATTCATTTTAGACGGATTTTCGAAGTTGTGAACCAATTTTAGGGTTACGAACTTCAAAAATCGTCCACAGTCGTGACGGTGACGATGATGGACTATCAAAATATTGGCAGTCATACTACTTCGAAGGACTGTCAAAAGTCCTACATAAAATATTGAGCAACATATATTTTTAGGATTGTCAAAACAATTGACAGTCCTTCCAATTGGTAGAATTGTAAAAAAAATTATAGTCATACATAAAACGTTGAGCAACATATATTTGTAGAACTGACAAAATTTTTGATAGTCCTTCCAATTGTTAGGACTATAAAAAAATTTGACAGTACTAACAGAAACTTATTTTTAATAACCGTGGAAACATAAGTCAAGTAATCAGAAGGATTTTATATTTTTTATATAATCATTAAGTTACTTTTATAACTATTTTTAAATCTATTTTAGAGATAAATAAATTATCTACTCGGTTTAAAAATAAATAAATTATCTACTCTGTTTTAAAAAAACTCAAATTTTTAAATATATTTTAGATATAACTATCTAAATTTTGTTCATTTCAAAATACCCTTCATATATATTGTCTACAAATCTATTTTAGAGTTGTCTCTCAATTTTAAACCTATTTTAGAGATAAGTCTCACAACATCACATAACACAGATAAAAATCTAATAACGTCATCACACAAATAGAAATATAGAGGACTGTACAAATTTTCTACGGTCCTGAAATGGACTAAAAAAATACAGGACTGTAGAAAATTTCTATAGTCCTGACAACATACAAGAGTGTAAAAATTTTCTACAGTCCTGAGTCTTTCAGCCGCGACTGTGTCGTATTCCTTACTTCGAAATTTATGAGTTGAGACTTCAAAATCATCCAAAATTTCCATATCTCTCCCAACCCATTTCTCCAACTCCATTCCAATCATGTCCATGACATCAAAAATTTTGCAACGACCATTTTGAATTTTTTTCAGTGCTAAGAAATGATGTATGAAAGTTTCGGCAGTGGGCCGAGCTCATCGACAGTAGCAGCAGCACTAGCAGGAGGAAGATGAGGATGAAAAGAAGTTTAGATTTGAGAGGGCTTGAAGAGAAGGATTTGGTGAATATGGAGGTGGTGGAGAAAATGAGTTTAGGTTTAAGAGCGTTTGAGAAGAGAGAGAGTGAAAATTAGAAATGAATAGGTTTGAGAGGGTTTGAGGGGTAATTGGGGGTGGGCATCCCCTAACAAAAAATGGGATGTCCTGAGTAAATGTTCCTCTAAACTGGGCTACTGTAGGAAATAATAATGCCTTCTTCTCATTGCTAGGGTTTGTTACAATATATATAGTGTCTACATTTGGGCTTATGGGTATGGGCCATATTTACATTACAAATATAATCTAACACCCCCCCTCAAGTTGGAGAATGCAAGTCACAAATGCCCAACTTGGGAATGAAAGAAACAAACACTTGCTTTCCAAGGGGCTTGGTGAAGATGTCAGCCAGTTGAGAAGAAGTAGGAACATGCGAGGCTATTCCTGTGCCATCTCTAATAGCATCGCGAATAAAATGCAAATCCACCTCAATATGCTTACTGCGTTCATGAAATACTGGGTTGTGAGCCAGGTGCATGGCTGACTGACTGTCACAATACACCGACATAGCAGACTCCTGACGAACGTCCAAACACACCAATAACTCCTTCAACCATTTCAACTCACAAACAAGCGCAGCAAGAGATCGGTGTTCAGCTTCAGCGGAAGATCGGGAAACAGTTGATTGTTTTTTGGTCTTCCAAGAAATAGGAGACCCCCCAGAAACACCAACCAGCCTGTAACAGAGCGGCGAGTCAAGGGACAACTTGCCCAGTCGGAGTAACACCAACCAGAAAGACGGAGATAACAATCAGCTTTCAAAAGAATACCCTGTCCTGGTGCATTTTTGAGATATCTGACAACTCTCAAAGCAGCATGCCAATGATCTTGTCGAGGCTCCTGTAAGAATTGAGACAAGATATGCACAGCATAGGCCAAGTCAGGGCGAGTAAATGATAGATAAATCAACCTCCCAACCATCCTCCGATAAGTCTCTGCATCCGCCATCATTGGACTAGTCGATTCTGCCAGCTTGTGATTGGGCTCCATGGGAAAACTAGTAGGGCGAGACCCCATCAAACCGTATTCTGAAATGATGTCCAAAGCATACTTCCTTTGACACAAGGAACTTCCTTCTGCACTCCGAGCCACCTCTATGCCAAGAAATTACTTCAACACACCAAGGTCCTTCATGTGAAAGCAAGAACTAAGGTACGTTTTGAAAGCATCTAAAGCACCTGTGTCATTATCAGACACAATCATATCATCCACATAGATCAAAACATGCAACTCTACATTCCCCTTAAAAAGGAGAAAAGGGAATAATCGAAATGTGATTGAATAAATCCATAGGAGATCAGAGAAGCAGTAAGCTTAGCGAACCAACAACGTGGTGCCTGTTTCAATCCATATAGAGACTTACGCAGGCGGCACACTTTGTTGGGTTCCTATGCGAAAAATATTGCGGCAACTTCATATATACTTCTTATGTCAGATCTCCATGAAGAAAAGCATTGTACATATCCATCTGGTGCAAAGTCCAGCCTTTCACAGCTGCAACAGCCAAGAACGCCCGAACTGTAGGCATCTTAGCTACCGGGGCAAATGTTTCTGAATAATCGATCCCCTCAACCTGATGATTACCGACAACCAGCCGTACCTTTAAGCGCTCAACACTGCCGTCGAATTTGTACTTTATTTTGTACGCCCATCTACTTCCCAATGCTTTCTTCCCAGGAGGCAAATCGACAAGACTCCATGTCCCATTATCTTCCAGAGCCTATATTTCAGTTTGCATAGCTGCACGCCAGCCTGAATCTCGTGAGGCCTGGCTATATGAAGTAGGCTCAACACCGGCAGTGATAGCTGTAAGAAAATCTCTGTGTCCAGTATTAAATATGTCATAACTTAGAAATTGTGTTAGAGGATACGAAGTACCTGAGGAAGTGACGGGAACAGATGAAACTGTGGTGAAGTGGAGACTTTTACTTCGAACAACATTCGTCACAAAATCCTGTAATCGCACTGGTTGTGATTTCTTTCTCATTCCTCTTTCCAATACTACCTCATCGGGCACCTCTGGCAACAATGTATCCCCTGTATCATTAGTAGTATCCGCATCACCCCCAGCGGACTCTCCTGTCAATACTTCTGTATCTACCTGTGCATCCTTGTCACTCGGTGCTGAGCCACCAGCAACCACTCCGGCCTCAGCAACCGTAGCCAGCACCATCCCAAAAGCCTCTATATCGTCTTCCGGTACCTCAACAGATGTATGACGTGTCGCAGAAGACATCTCGCTAGCAGAGCCACACCCAGGAAATTCTTTTTCATAAAAAGTAACATCACGGGACAAAAAATTCACCAGTCTCCAAATCATACAGTTTCCATCCCTTTTTATCAAGTGGATACCCAACAAAGATATATTTTCTGCTCCTGCTATCAAATTTATCATGTCGGGATTTCAAATCATACACATAGCACAGACAACCAAAGATACGTAGATGATCATACGAAGGAGCCAAACCATATAAAACTTTATAAGGAGACTTAAAATTCAAGATACTAGAAGGGGTTCTATTTATCAAATAACATGCACCCAGAACACATTCTTTCCAAAAATCCACAGAAAGAGAACCCTGAAATCTTAATGCCCTAGCTACATTTAAAATATGTCGATGTTTTCTTTCCACCCTTCAATTCTGTTGTGGTGTCCCAACACAGGATGTTTGGAACAATATACCTTGAGATGAAAAATAATCTCGTAAATAATTAAATTCAGTGCCATTGTCACTCCGCACCCGACGGATATCAGCCCCAAACTGACGCTTCACCATAGCAATGAATTTAAGAAACGCAGAATAAACAGCACACTTATCCGTTAATAAAATAACCCAAACAGCTCTAGAAAAATCATCCACCAAAGTCAAAAAATATCGTGCCCCATTAGATGACAGAGCACGATATGGTCCCCACAGATCACAGTGTATAAGTTCAAAGCATCTCAAAGCACGACTACTACTATCAGGAAAGGCATTACGAGTCTGTTTAGCTTGATGGCAAATATCACAAGCCTTATGAGAAAATACACTACTACCAGAGAGAAAAGGTAAAGTCTGCATTACTTTATCTGAAGGATGCCCCAGTCTACTATGCCAAACCTCAGAATCACTCTCTTTGCATGCCAGGATCACCGAAGCCAAAGAAGCTGGAACCTCCCCCAAGAAGTAAGTCCACCCCTTTGTTCACCTGCTCCAATCACCATCTTCGTACTTCGGTCCTGAACAAAACACAAATCAGGAGTAAATAACATATCACAATTTCTGGCACCAATCAATTGTGAGACAGAGATCAAGTTGCAAGTCAATGTCAGAACGTAAAGAACATCCGTCAACACCAATAAAGCAGTCAAAAATACTTTGCCTCTTAGAACAGCCTCAATAGTGCTCCCATCAGGCAAAGTCACAGGACAGACAGGGCCCTCAAAGCAATCAACTAAACAATCACGAGAACCTGTCGCATGAAGAGTAGCCCCAGTATCGAATATCCAACTATCCAAGTGACAGAAGAATTTTTATCCATCAGACGATCAGAGTTTGAAGTACCAGGGTTGGAAGGATTGTCGTTATCCAGCAAGCTCATCAGTTTCTGCCATTGTTCACCTGAGAGTGGTGAAGGATACCCTCCATGCATCATATCCGTCGAACTCTCAGCAAGACCAGCAGGGACACCATGACCAGTAGCGGCGACATGATGAACAACCCCTGCGCCACCAGCACCACGTCCCCCATCACGTCTCGGTTGTGGTATCGGGCCTCTGCCACCACCAGCACCACATCCGCCCTCATGTCGAGGACGAGTCTCCCACCACTCTGGATAGCCAATCTTAGCAAAGCAAGTTGCAACATCATGACCTATTTTCTTGCAATGTGTACAGATCATACCTGATTTGTTCCTGGAATCTGAGGTTCTACTATTAGAAGTAGTAGAGAGACGAGGCAAAGACTTGATACTCAGCGCCAACACCTCCTCAGTAGCGGATTGGACCTGAGATTTTTGCATATCCTCCTCCTCACGGACTGCCTGGTATGCCCGATCTAAAGTTGGCTGAGGATCCTAAGCCAGAAGATTAGATCGGGTATGACCATACAACTCAGCATTCAATCCATACATAAAGTCCTGAAAGTGGTCTTCATCCCTCATAGCCTGTAGCTTTGCAGCAAATTCACCACAGGTACAAGTAGGCAATGGGAAATAAGCAGCTTGTTCATCCCACAAAGACTGCAAATTTTCAAAGTAGGTTTCCACAGACATCGAAGCCGTTTGTTTGCACTCAAAGCCACCTTAATTTGTTGCTTTCGAGTGCCATTGCTAACAACAAATCGTTTCTCCAACAAGTTCCACAATGGATAAACCTCCTCAAAGTACGGCAAAGATTTTTTCAGAGAGGGATCAATGGTATTAAGAACCCATTGAACCAATAGCGCTTGCACGCATCTCCAATCAAGCAATTTACTAGCATCATTAACATGTTTGACTTCGGTACCTTCCAGAAAAGTAATCTTTTGCCTATAGATCAGGGAGAGACGTATCGACCAAGACCACTCAGCATAGTTCGGTCCACGAAAAATAATAGGAGTAATGATATTTCTTGGTTGATCAGCAGAACTCAGAAAATATGGATCCTTCGGATTAGGATAATTTGGGTTGTGTGCACCGCCACCGCCAGTCACGACGGAGTAGCTGGACGCAGCATCATCTGCTATTGCGGATGTCGGGTGTACAAAATTTTTGTACAACTCCGACGAATCGGCCGCTGATGGACGGGGTCGACGGCAAATCGGCCGCGATCAGGGGCGCCGGATCTGGCGCGTAGGGGCGAGCGGATGTCGGGTGTACAAAATTTTGTACAACTCCGACGAATCTGTCGCTGATAGACGGGGTCGACGGCGAATCGGCCGCGATCAGGGGCGTCGGATATCCGGATATATATATATATATAGGGAGTGCCAACCCAATGAAGAGTGGGACTAGGAGTGGAGACCAGCAGGTGACCCACAAGTCTTCAAAATCTGATTGTTGAAGGAGTGGGACAAGGAGTTCGAATTGATTTCTGTAGCCAACTACCTCGATGCCAAGCAGTTGTCCGAGTTTCTCTTTGAAACTGTAGCCAAGCACATTGAGAAGATGACTGTGGAGGAGGTTTAGGTAGGCGCGGTCGACGCGGGAGGCGCGGTCGGCACGGAAGGAAGGGCTGGACTGGAATTTAGGTAGGCGCGGTCGGCGCGGGAGGTGCGAGAGGCGCGGGAGCTGGCGTCGGCCGCGGTCGGCGCGGGAGCGGGCTTGGGTTTTTCGGGAGATGGCGGCTAGGGTTTTTTGGGAGGCTCTGGTACCATGTAGGAAATAATAATGCCTTCTTCTCATTGCTAGGGTTTGTTACAATATATATAGTGTCTACATTTGGGCTTATGGGTATGGGCCATATTTACATTACAAATATAATCTAACATTTATATTTACATTACAAATATAATATAAATGTTCCTCTAAACTGGGCTACCCCCAATCTTGGGCTAGCCCTGAGTAAAGAATGAAGTGCCCTTATAATTTGCCTTTATTTATGATTACATGATAACTCAAATGAACTTATGGTGGTGTTGGGGGGAGGGGGGAAGACAATTTTTTTATATAGCCTAATTAGAGTTTAGACCCTAAATTTTATACCAACTTAGGAAAATGTTTGGTACATGGAATTTGCTTTTGAAGTTAAGATTGCTGTTACTCTTTGCAACTGTGACTGTAGAGGGACTATTTTCTGCAATAAAAATCGTTAAGACTTCATTATTTAACCGATTGGGAGATGAGACGATGAATGATTGTTTGGTGGCATATACTGAAAGAGACATATTAGATGTCATCGATAATTAAGATATCATTTAATATTTTCAAACATGATGTCTTCAAGGGTTTTATTGTCGAAAAAGGGGGGTTATTTAGTGATTGTAGTATTTTATGATATTTTGATATTAGCATATGATATTTGTAGGATTATAAATGTGTTTATTATTAAAAAAAAATAGTAATCGTCGTGCCCCTAGATGAAACTGTAACATATGCAACTGTAACGGGTATAATCAACAAAGTCTGTAAGCAACATAGGCATTTGGATAACAATTATCGATTTTCTTAAAGTAATTCAGCACATATAGCGGATATTTTTGCTTCTATTAGTAATGATTTAGTGTATTGATAACTTTTGATCCATCAATATCAGATCACGACATAAGAGATTGTCAATAATGGAAGGGTAGAGGAGATTGAGAGCGTTGGACTCTTAGAACAACGAAAGGAGATAAAATTTTGAAAGCGATTGAACCAAAGATTTTTGTTAGTTTGACTAACTGAATATTGTCTCTTGGTATTATAGTATATGAGGTTTAGATATCATATGACGGAAAAAAGAAATTACACAAACTAAAAGGATTACAATGAGTCTCCCAGACTTTGTTCAGAATTAGGCTTACATACATTAAGTAGTAGAAAAGAAATTATGGTGCTCTCTAAAATTTTGAATCTGAGACAATCGTCTCATGAACCTCATTTAAAGTATGGGACTGGCCACATCCTATTCCTAACCATTATTGAGGATTTAAATTTAGAATTTTTTTTATAGAGTCACAGCTCTCATTGTTAGGGTTGAGCATTGGGTATGGGCTATCATAAGTTTTATATTTTTTTAGGGACTATTAAAAAAATTTAGAATTTATTGTGGGCAACACATTCTCCTCTCTCTAAATACAAAATTCCACTCTCATCTTCTTCCTTCTTACTCCCCAATTCATTTCATTTTCGTCTTCCAACCCTAGACGGTCGCACACACTTAGACTACTTCAAACCAAGGTAATCTTTTTATGATTCTCTTTTTTTAACATTTTTTTTCTTCTTCCTTTTTTTTGAATTTTAGTTTCTATGTAATTCTCGTGTGTTTTCAAATTTTACTTATTAGATTATATGTTAATAAATTTCTAATTGGTGTTTTTTCAAAAGTTTAGAACACAAAATTAATGTTTTCAACCTAAAATTTCAACACAGTTTCTTTGGAGACGACATAGGATTGTCAGGATCTTGACAGTTCGACGTGGAATTCTCAACCTTAGGACTGGCATGATCCTGACAATTATAGCAATAGCTTGGACTACTAGGATCCTGACAGTCATGACTATTGTTAGGACCGCAAGAATCCTGACAGTCCTAAGGACAAAGTTTGTTTATTTCTACATATTGAGTGAATATACATTATGTGTTGTAGTCAGGTTGAAGCAAAGAAAAGGATATGGATCTGTGTTGTAGTCAATATTTAGCTAATTTGCTGAGAAGTCAATCCATGTCATTCCTCCTGCTACAAGGAGCACTTGATGAGGCTTCCATGTCTAGTTATTATCGGATTCCTTGCAGTATTCTTTCTACGAACAAGTTGTACCATGGGGAAGCTGGATCAATTACTGAATCGATCCTGCCATTGGCCATTCCCACATATGTAGGCTGGCAATGCCAGAGGTGTTGTCTTTTTTGAATTTATGTATTATTTATTAACATTTCTTTACTTGTGAACAATATCAGTAGTTTTGTAAGCTGATAATTTTATAATTTATTACTTATTTAAGGGTGGTAGATATGCATATAATGTTGTCCGATAGCTTAAATTTTCCATGGATCTGTGTTTGATTGGGCTTTTTTCCATGGAAAATATTTCCATCACAAATTTTCCACCAATTGTAGTGTTTGATAGCTTAAATTTTCCATGGAATTATTTTCCAAAAAACTATCATTTTCCATATTTTCATCTAAAATGGTGGAAATGAAACTTGTCCAACCCATAGGAAAATGTCATTTTCCATGGAAAATAACTATTTTCCGTGGAAAATAATGGCAATCAAACACCTAAATTAAGTTTTCCATGGAAATTTTTTAAATTCCATGGAATTTTTTTCTTAGAAAAATAATTCCATGGAATTAATTTCTTTTCCACATATTTTCCACCTTGCAATCAAACGCACCCTTATTGGATTTCAATTTCAACTATGTAGAAGCCAAGTATGTTGCTGCTTCAGTTAATTTATAATGTAATTTTTTTCCGTTTGAGAATGTGTTAGCAATGGAGAATGGAATAATTTTCTGTGTATATTCATTAGAAGAAAACTCCAATTTATAGAGATTACAAAGAAAGCACATATAGTAAGTACAACGGTAATATTACAAAGAAGGAAAGTACAACGGTAATATTATAAAGAAGAAAAATACTAAAAAGAAAATTATGTAAGTGCATGACTCTATCCTTAACATCCCCCCTCAAACTCAAGATGGTTTAGAAAACATATTGAGTTTGGATACGAGAAAGTTGAATCGAGCTAAGGGGTGTGTCTTTGTAAAAAATCTGCAACTTGAGCTTCAGAAGTAATGTAGGGTAGGTGAATTGTTCTTTTTGTAAAATGATCCCTGACAAAATGGCAGTCAAATTCAATATGTTTGGTGCACTTATGGAAGACATCATTGTGAGCTATTTGAATAGCACTCTTACTGTCACAAAACAGAGGAGTTGGCGATGAATGTTCAACGCCCATGTCATGAAGTAGCCAACGTAACCATATAATCTCAGACGTAGTGTGAGCAAGGGCCCCGTATTCAGCTTCAGCACTTGAGCGTGCAACTGTTGTTTGCTTCTTACTTTTCCAAGAAATGAGAGAATCGCCAAGAAATATGCAGAAGCCAGTGGTAGAGCGACGATCTGTGACATCTCCCGCCCAATCAGAATCAGAATAGGCACGAAGAGTGAGCGTGGAGGTAGAAGATAAGTGTATTCCTTGATATAAAATGCCCTTCAAGTAGCGTAAGATTCGAGTAACAGCTGCATAATGAACAGAGTGAGGTGAAGACATAAATTGACTTAAAATATGAACCGCATGACTGATATTTGGTCTAGTAATAGTGAGATAATTAAGAGCCTACAACCTGGCGGTACATAGTAGGATCAGAGAGTAAGGTGCCGTCAGATGCATAAAGTTTTGCATTCAATTCAAGTGGAGTATCTGTAGTCTTACTATCAGTTAAATATGCTCGAAGAAGTATTTCAGATGCATACTTTCCTTGAGAAAGAAAATAACCATCGGAAGTACGATCAACCTCTATCCCAAGAAAGTAACAAAGAATACCTAGATCTTTCATCTCAAAATACGTGCTTAAGTGTAACTTTAAAGCATGAATACCTTGTAAATCATTACATGTAATGACCATATCATCTACGTATACGACCAGAATGACAATACCTTTGCTAGACGAGCGAAAGAACATAGCAGAATCATGTGTACTTTGTGTAAAATCATGATTAGTAATAGCAGTGCAGAACTTTTCAAACCAAGCTTTAGGTGCTAGCTTGAGACCGTATAGAACCCGACGAAGTTTGCAAACCTGATGAGGAGAGTGTGTGTAATGTAGAGCCCCGCTTTCGATAGCGACGGACTTCATAATATGCTTGCGCCGAGTCGGATCGGCCGGAAACTTAGATGGCCATCTGACTCGATCGCTAAGCTTGGTAAACGATAACACCTTGCGGCATCGATCAAATCGATTTGGACGGACGTTACGAGAATCGATCCAACTAATGGAACGACTTCTGTTGGAATAAGTCCTAGATGCAACGGACGGCGTCTCGACGAGTGAGCTCTATATAAGAGTCCCTTCGACGGGACCGGACCGCTGTATGGTTTCTTGGAGCTTTTGTCGCTGGGTTTTGATGAAGTGCTTTCGCGTCATTTTTTGGGATGCAATTGCAGGAGCTCGCGTAACTAAAGCTTGACGTTGCGAAGCGCTTCGACGAACGGCACGAGCAAAGTAATCGGTGGGTGATTCGGTCCCTTCTTTTCTACTATGTCCCATAAACTAATTCCTTGCCCCGAATTCATTCAAATCGAACGATGCTTGCATGCCAATCCACTAAGGTGAAGAACTCGGGAAAAAACGTATCGATTTAGAGTAATCTACTCTGAAAAATACAAGTTTATCACATAAACCAGAAAGTTTAAGGTTCTAGTAAAAAGATAGACTATTTCACGTGCTGCAAAATAATACGAAACAACAATTATGGGTTATGATGCCTCGGACAATTTGGTGGTCACGGGATGCTAAATCGGGAGTACGGCTTGGGAAAAATGAATCGTTGCATGAGTTAGGAGAAATGATAATACCGTTCAATACTGTCCGTGCTATACAAAACTACTTGCATATATTAAACTATTCACGTATTGGCATGGTCATGGACAGCTTGTGCACAAGTTGATTTTCCTCGAATCGGTATCCGGGGCATCAGAATCGAATCGACCTAGGAGGGATGAATAATCGTGCTTCGACACTGATGCATTACGGGACCGTCGGTCAGGCTTGCAACCTAGACTGAACGGGCCAAAATACCATTGAGATAGTCCCACGTGATGTATAACATCAATGACCGCGCATATGAGATAGTAGCATGTTCACCTATTTTCTTATGCAGGTGTAAATATTATCTCTGTTTTCATGCAGGGACGAGCACGGCCGTGGTAAGAAATATGATAAACTGCTATGTTTAACTGTTTGCTTTATTACTCAAAGATGGCTATCGAATATGAACTGAATTTATTTAGTTCTAATAGAAAGACAACTCTAAAGCATGCCTACCCTAACAATCAGAGTCGGTTTAGATGAGTGGGTTCATCTCGTCCACTTAGCAAGTGTGCTAATCCCATCCCCCAATTTCTCCAGGTGCGGCGGGCGCTCTCAACTAAACTAAAGCTGAAGTGCGGAGAGGCATTTTGAAGCTCTTCCTATGCTGAAGTATTTTGAAGCCAATTCAATCGACGGCTTATGTATAAAGGGGCGAATGTATGGGACGGCAAGCGTTAGTTCAGGCAACTTGTCGAGTATATTTCTTTCTGTTTTCAATCAATATAGCCGCAACGACATCCAATGTAATTATGACTTGCACTTCGTTGCAAGCTATGAATGAAAATTATTTCTATCTTCCTATACTGCATCTTATATTCTGATATAATTTATGAAGTTTCAGCTTGGCGTATTAATATGAAAAGCAATGTAACGTTCTTGCCTTGTACGAGTACAATTCCAGACTCGTACGGCATCACGCCTTAGCGAGGACGATCGAATCGGCAAAATAACACCGGGAACGAACGATTTGTTGACTCGGGACGTGATAAATTGGTATCAGAGCACAGTTATGTTTCCTCAAATTTTTGAAAGATGTTTCATTGTTGGAATGTCCGTTGCGATAGCTCGATTGAATGCTTGTCGACATTCTGCGTGAAATACAAGTTCCATACAGGTAAGCCTGTAGATATTTTTGAAAAATACTAACGTGTTTACACTGTTTGTAGGAATGACTAAGCGAGATAAGAAAATTCTGGCACAACACCCCAAACCGTGGATAGTACGTCGAGCACAAAAAGTACTGGCCCTAGCGAGACGACAATAGAGAAGATGCTGCAGTTAATGGAACTGCAGCAGCAACAGCTTCAAATGTAATTCAAAGCCCAATTTGATGCACAACAGAAGCAGATGAACGCCCTGACTCAGATAGTGAGCAAGATGGAGGGCGATACCAAGGCAACGAATGTGGTACCCGAGGAGAATCAAGGTGATCAAGAAGAAGACGAGGAAGAAGAAGAAGC